>JAQJVK010000009.1:11108961-11619950 GCA_035578135.1 Flexamia atlantica
CTGTCGCTGCATCGCTTGTGCTCGGCTACAAGGGTTTTATGTACACTGCAAATCCCTACTGTGACGTGTAGGTTTAATTTATTTTCGATACGGCGTCTACGGTCGTAAAATATCCTCTAGAAAGAAATAGTGAGTACTGTAGTAATATTTCTTGCCTAGAGGTACACAATAACATAGGTCGCTTTACGACATAGCGAAAAATTAATCTAATGTGGAGTTATGTAACACTGATTGAGCGTAAACCTACCCGACACAATAACCCGTTGTTTTTACGGCTTAAGTTACTAAAGTTAAGAAGATTGTGTGGGTAGGTCTGTTTCATTTAAACTTCAAAATGATGTTAACAAATTTGCAAAAACAAATTTTTTATGAATGTGAAGTGGATGATGATTGATTTGATTATATTATTACAATTCATTGTTGCCAGTTAAATAAAAATTCAAAGTGACGTTGGTCATTATACTCAGGGGAAAACCCTTTGAGTCTGCTAATCGAAATAAAATGATTACCCGGTAAAAATGTTTATCAGAATACCAAGATATTAAATTCACATTCATGAGATGCGTTTTTTTGTAAATTGTGGTTCTAAATTTCTCAAACATAAATTAAAATTTACCACTTGACATTATGAGGGCTATTATTCCTAATCAGTATAAACTATTTTTCATAAATTTACAATAACGTTCAACTATTCAATTCCAGCAGGTTATGGAGCAAAAGTTTTTTTTTTAATAAGCCATGTTGTATAGTTTCTTAGATTTAATTTTTAAAATATTTTATCTTTAGTTTGATATTTTGATTCGTAAAAAATGCATTAAAGCACTTTGAGGTTTTGCTTTTAACCGCGGTTTTGGTAAATGAAAATAAGCAGTCTATGTGGAAGATAACCTCGCAACAATAAAATCCATTAAATCTGAATCGATAATCGTACTACATGAACAAATAAATGTACACATTTATAACTATTAAAGTAAAATATGCCCGTACAATAAAGTTGTATTCATTTATTTCTTAGAAATTAAGTTTGCAATAACGCATTTATTCGTGAATATAAAATGAATTGTTCTTTATTATATGTTAGGTTAAGAGGTAGCTACTGTTTACCGGGTGTGCACGATAGAAGGCGAGTGCGAGAATTACATGCGAGTACGATAAAACGTTGTGGGCAGTGTTAGGGGTGGTAATTTACATCATATACTACACAGAAAAAAATTAATCATGTAATTCATTTTTGAATAACTACTACGTTTTTCAATTCTTCAAACCTAACCTCTACGTAAACATTTTACGTGATATTGTTGCAATCATACAATATCTCTTTACTTACGTGCGTTCCTGTTTCAAAGAGTCAAAATTAAAACAACGGTAAATTTACCTTGCAGTTTCTGTGTGATATAAAATAAAAAAATGTGTTAGTTTGAAAGGGATTGGGGACAAACCTTGAGTTGATAAAAAAATTGTTACAGACAAGGTTTCTTTTACCTAAATTTAGCCATGCAAAAGAACGTTCAACCATATAAGATTCTAATTTTGGAAGTTTTAAAAAGAATAAACAATTTATTACTTTATATTGAACTGCGTGAAAATTGCTTACAATTATGAAACCACAATTAAAAATGTATTTAAAATATTTTAAAGATAAATGTTGCATTACATTCCATTTAATTCTATAAAATTAGTTACATGAATAAAATTATATCACTTGTGTTGACTTTTCGATGCTAAAATTAAAAATATATAGACTCTTCAATATAAATAGTACAGTATGTTTTTAAATACTTAAAACTTAAATTTTGTTTAATTGATCGCTTTTAAGAATATACTTTTATATGTCCTAACATAAACTAAATTATACTGGTTGATTGAAAAAATAATAGAGGGTTTAAAGCCTTGCAATAAATCAACCTATCTTTATAATACATCATTTAAAAGAGCAACTGAACGAGTTTTCCTATGAGTTTACTGTGATCGTCATTTGGCAACCGGCACACAAGAGTGCAACAAACAAAAAATGTTATTTCCCTTTCCCTTACGAATGCCACAATTTTTACTGAGGTAACTCGTATATCACTATTCAAAATATTAGATACACAATTAGCAACACAATTTATTTTGGACATTTTTAAACCTGAGGATCAAAAGAAACCATCGGAAAAAATAATCGTTACCCGGCCCTACACGACAAATAAATTAATTTTTTTACCGCTGGTTTGTCTGCTATTGTAGGATGGACTACGAATCTTGTTACACATAATTTGTCTGTTTACCTGATTTCACTCAAAGCAATTTTCTGTTTTTAAAGATATAAAAAGTAAAATTAATCGTTTGATATTAGATTATATGCCTAACTTTAGCAATATAAACGTATCAATGGACCTAAATTAATTTTTGGCACCATCGTAAGTGCATGAAAAAAGTTTTTCTATAGTTTATTCCAAGGTAACTAGAAAAGTTGTTTCTATAGTTACAGTGGTTACTCTACAGCGAGTATAGTGAGGTTTTTCGTTATCCAGGGGCGGCCAACGAATTGCAAGTTAATGTTGCGTTAATTATTGCGTTTAATAGTGCGTTGTTTTTTCGACCAATTTTCATTGCTTAGCTAAATTATTAGATTAACAAGTCCAGATTAAAAAAATTAACTCAGCTTACTATATTTATTATAATTTGTACGGTTTTACATGAGATCGATTTATTCTTAAAGAACCCCTTATATCTTACAAAAGAATTTAGCTTACGCTCCAGAAACAGGATTAATTTAATTTGACTCAGCACCTAATGGGTACATCCATGATTAAGCCACTGATCATATCAGGTACAGAAGTTAAAGGTTTCTGTTATAACAGCCACCTTTACTGTTATAACAGCACACACGAATCAAATAATATATATAGGATTGTCTCCTAAGTGGGGAGGAGCTGTTTCAATTGCTTACTTTCTCAGTAACTACTGTACACAATTAACGGGTTTGAAAACAATGCAGTGGAAGAAAGCGATTGTACGAAACCTAACATTAGCCTGTTCTAGAGCAGCCGATTCACTTGACAATAGCGAAGAGTAGCGCAATGGGACTTGAAAAACTGAATGTCATTGAAACCTTTCAAGTTAATTAGATTTATTTTATCCAGCAAACTATTGTTCTGCGATTATTAAAACAAACCCTTGTTTAAGAGCAATGGTTTTAATGTACCAATTAAAAAAATCCTGTATGTTGAGAGACACGGATGCACCACTACTTATGCGATCATGGAGTGGATCAATTTATTAGAGGTTAAAGGGGACATATACTAAGTTGTGACACTGGCTAAGTTATAGGAAGAGTTATTTATTATTTAATGGTACGAGTATGAAAATACCTCATTCTATAACAAATCTGTAAATTAAACTTAAATATTATTGTTGCCTAATCAAATCCTTAAAGAATAATATCAATCTTGATCCTAAGAATCATGTTACTGAAGATGATCTTACCAATGCGGACGTTTCCATGAAGACGAATGATACAAAACTTCATTGGGATACAATGCAATGACATAAACAAAATAAAAACTAAGCCAAAAACAGACGGATGAAAATCAAATCATAACAATAGAGAATTGAATTTTAACAAAACATGAATACAATTTATTTAACAAAAAAAGAAAGTAATGTTTTACGTACAAACGCGGAAAAAAATGACGGCAATCATGTAAAAAATCGTCTGTAACAAAAAAATTAGCGACTTCAAATTTTTTTTAATCTTCAAAGATATCTTACAAGTAGTTTTTCAAAGTAACTAACAGTGCTATTTCAATGAGCAAAATAATTTATAAACAAAAACTTTATTACCTAAAAATAACAAATCCGAAATCACCAAATTCAAGAGGCCAATCGAAAACTCACCAAGCATGAACAAATTAGACCTGCAGTAAGTTTTATGAAATTAAAAGATTCAATGTAAAAAAATAAAATCGATCTGGTTAGCAATATAACAGAAGTACATATCTCAAATCAATACACATTGTTATGGTTTTTTTTATAAATTTTTACGCACTAATATTTTTGTAACCAGTTGCATCTCCAATATGAGGACCCTTCCGAACATATTCAATCATCATCTACAGGTATCATTAATAAAGAGTATTAATAAAGATGAAATTATTAATAAAGATAACACTCTTAGAAATAAAATAGTTTATTGGTAATGGCATGTTGATGACGTGATTTTCCTCTTTAACGGTTGGTAGTAGTGACGAGAGTTGGTACATGTTAAACTATTTAAACTCATTAAACAAAAAATCATCACTACAGATCAATAAAATAAATAAATAACTTAGATTTAACTATTTTAATATTGAAAACAAACACTTATTCAATGCTTTTAGAAAACCGAACCAAAGTGATTTCCACCCTGGCTCAAATCATCCTTCGACACGTAAGATTTCCACTTTTAGATCAATGTTAAATCAATACCAAACATAACTGTGAATAAAAATAGTTATGACGCAGAAAAAAAATCTATCGTATTTATCATACAAGAATGTTAAAAACTCGTAATAATTGACAACACATTAAAACATATACCCTCGTTACAGCAGTCCTGCATTCTCAGCGAATTTTTGATGTTTAGCATCACATTACAACACAATATAAGCGATATATGATCTTTTTTATTTCCTCCATAAGAATAGCATAGGGAATGAGTATGCACGTCTGCTGCAACAGGTATGCAAAAATTTGGTGAATTTAAATAAATTTCTATTGGATTTGGACTATAAGAAGCCATGTGTTAAGTTTTATTAAGATATGTTGCGAAATAAGCGAGATATTGAATTTTTATGATTTAAGATTAAGATAACATTAGGACAATATACTCTGGTTACCGCTTTTAATATCTCGGTAAGCAATGGATATAGAGCAATGATTCAAGCTACTAAATTGTTTGTTTGTGCTGAATTCAATGGTACCAACGAAAAGTGGATTATTTTAATTTTTCTATCTGTTAACCATTTTTGGGGGTTTATCCCCGTTCACCCACCTCACGGTGCGGTGGTCCGATTGGTCCTGTTCACGAGTTAGTCCGATCGAGTACAACTTTACAGGTCACTTTACAAAATTTCATTAACATCGGACTATATTTACGGGTGCTATCGTGTTAACAGATATGCTTATATAAATATAAACTTTTTGGATGTAAAGACAGGTGTGTAATGAAAAGAATAAAACCTGACAATTTCCGTTCAGTAATTCAGAGGTTTAAGGTATGGTAGAAGGAATAACCATAAAATATTCATCGGGTTTTAATTACTAATATCTCACTGAATTTGTGTCCCACGACACTGTGACTCACATATGGTCAAAGAGAATTTTTCCAAGTTTTACAACTTAGAATTTTTCTAAGCTTTTCAAAGAGAATTTTTTTAAGTTCATTGTTCATTGTTAACCTTTTAGAGCACTTTCATTAGTTGTTATTAAAATGCCTAAAATTGAAGAAAAACCCTTCTGTGTCATAAGGTATTATAACAGTTTTTCCTTAATAACTGTCCAGCATGAATTATTCAGACACTTGGGAGATCTGCTCCAACTCACCAGAGCATTTTGCAATGGTATCGGCAGTTCAAAAATACAGGAAACCTGCTGAAACTTAAGAATCCTGGTCGACCAAGTGTATCTGTCTGTACAAAACATTTAGGGCCAGGCAGTGCTACGAACGAAACAACAATCGGTAAGAAATGCTAGCCAAGAACCTGGCTTACCTAAGTCGACTGTCTGGAGGGTTTTACGAGAAAAACTGCGCTTAAAGCCGTATCGAGTACAGCTGATTCAGAAATCACGACAGGTGATTTCCTAAAACGTAAAGTGCTATGCAACGGACTTCAAAATTACTTTGAAAGTGAATATTTTCTGCTCATCTGGTAGTGATGAAGCATCCTTTGCTTAAGTAAAAATGTTAACAAGCATAACGAGCGGATTTGGGCGTCTGAGGCTCCATGTCTTTATGCAACTTGAGAGGGATTCGCCGAGACTGAGTGGCTTTTGTGCGGTGTCAAAGACCAAAGTGAATGTTGGTGACCAAAGTGTTGGCGACCAAAGTGAACGTTTTTCCTTGTAGAAAACAAAAACTGTAGCTAGAATTGCATATATGGACCTGTTGGAGCGATGGTTGTTTCCCCAACTTGAAGAGGACGTGGAAGTCATTCGGGTTCCAGCAGGACGAAGCTCCTCCTCATTGGCACTGCGATGACCGAAGTTTTTTTTTAATGAGAGACTGCCTGATGGTTGGATTGGCCGCATTGCTGAGAATGACTGAGCTTTCCCAAGGTGGCCATCCCGTTCCCCGGACCCTACTGTATGCGATTTCTTTCTCTGAGACTATGTGAAGGACAGGGTGCACATCCCGCCATTAGCTCAAACCCAGAGCTACGAGCCAGAGCTCCGAGAAAGGATTCGCGTTACATTGACAACAGTGTAAGCCAGGATATGATTACCAACGTTTGGGTAAAGTTGCATCATAGACTGGAAACATGTTCGGCTGCAAACGGGCAGCAATTATGGATTAAATCCCCGATTTTTCCATTTTCTTGGCAGCAAACATGCATACTCACTCCCCATGTTATCCTTATGAGAATTAAAAAATATATATATTTTCTATTTTTAACATATCTTGATAAATCTTGGTATATAAAGGCTTCTCCTAGTTAAGATGTACTAAAAGAATTACTTTAAACAACCCAGTTTCAACATACCGTTGCAGCAAACCTGCATACTCATTCCCCATGTTATTCTCAAAGAGATTACAAAAACGTGTCGAATCTCCCTGTTTGATTGAAGTAATTCTGAGCAAAGTTGACTCAGAGCGATACAATATTCTAAAAATGTTCGTATTGAAAAAAAGTTTTTGTTAACAGTAGGCCTACCAGATAAAACGAAGTTTATGTTACTCTCAGGCTACATATATCCGAGTAAAGTTTTTCTACAATCTAAAAAGAGAGTTAACGTATGAAACTCTTGCACGCTTATCGCCGTAACTGCCGACACCATCGGGTACATTCCGTGCGGGGCGGCGGCGCGCGGCGAGTCAAAGTCAAAGCGCGGGAGACTGGGGGCAATGGAGTGTGAAAATCGCGCTTTGGGCCTCGGGGGCCGCCCGCTCCCGACCGCGTCATCCGCTGATTCAGAAAAAACTGCTTTAGAGCTGTGGCCCTTCCTCTGGTCAAAACACGGATATACCATTGGAGAGGCACAGTCTCAAAAACATTATTTATGCTTAGTAGTCCAGGCAACAAAAAGGTATAGAGCGAAAGTTTTTAAACACAATTTTTGATTTTGTAGATTGGTTTGGTCTAGTTAGGAGGTAAACATATCAAAGGTCCCCGTCCGTAGCCCTTGTGCGGGGGAAGGGAGGTGGGTCTGAATACCATTTTTTAGTTTTTGAATTTTTTTAGTGTTTGAACCATTTTTTAGTTTTTCCTAAATATCTTGAAAACTATCAACTTTTAATGTTCACTATCAAATTGGAAAATTAAATTTCCTGAAAGAAAAGTATATAATATGTATATTTTGGACCGACCATTTACAAGGTAAACACTGATTTTATCAATATTTAAACAAATATCCCTTCCATAAGAAATACATATAAATTTATGTGTAACATACATGCCCAATGGGGCAACGCTTTTTCACCTAAAGGAAAATGAACGACATTCGTGAAGTAGTGACGAAATTCTTTATAATTGGTCACCTCAATCATTAAAAGTGGTTCAAAGTAAACGACTTGGTGAGCTCATAAAAAAGTTATAATAGTCACATGTTTGTAATTATTCCCTGAAAAATAACTTTTTTATGAGCTCACCAAGTCATTTGCTTTGGACCACTTTTAATGATTGAGGTGTCCAATTATAAAGAATTTCGTCACTACTTCACGAATGTTGTTCATTTTCCTTTAGGTGAAAAAGTGTTTCCTCATTGGCCATGTATGTTACACACAAATTTACCTGTATATTTCGTATGGAAGGGATATTTTTTAAATTATTAATAAAATAAGTGCTTACTTTGTAAATGGTTGGACCAAAATAAACATATTACATACTTTTGTCACAGGAAATTTTATTTTCTTTAATTTTCCAATACAATAGGAATTATTAAAAGTTGATATTTTTCAATATAGTTAGGAAAACCCAAAAAAAGTACCTTCAGATCCCCCTCCCTCCTGATGCGCTAGAAGGCTAAGGATGGGGACTTCTGATAGATTCACCTCCTAACTAGCCCAACCAAAGCTGCAAAGTCAAAAAATGTGTTCCATGTTCCATGCATTTCCCTCTATACCCTAATTTTCAGCTTTCGTTGTCTGGACTATAACTGTAGTGACTGTAGTGTATCGTTATCTTTACTGTTCTGTATTTTAACTAATTTTTTCAAAGACATCGGAAATAAAGAATGAACGTTGAAGTTCTACGGTGAAAATATTGCACAACATAATTCGATTTTTACTAGTGGCAAATTCAAAAATATAAGGTATGTTTTTTAATTTGGCCAATCAGTTGGATATGGCCTTTATACTTTCTTTATACTGGCGCCCCTACATTATCGAGAACCGCATCAATTGTGGTTTTCTTTTGTAGCTGTTCTTCGAAGACAAATAAAGCCTTCGGCCCACGTTTTCACACATTCATTTCTTGTTAGAGTGGTTTTCTTTGGTACGTTGAAAGCCGCAAAACAAATTATTGGCACTTTTGCAGTCAACGGATGCAATGACCATAAGATTTTTTACGTGATTTTTGTTTTGTTTTGTTAACAAAACATGCCCTCAGTTTTGCCCGCAGGAGTTGTTAACAAATCCTCTTTCAGTTTGGTTAAAATAAACAGAAACGTCGATAAAGGGTAATACACAATAGGATAATTCTTTTACACAATGAATAAAATGGATTGTTATTATTGTATCCACAAATAAAATTCCAAATAATGAAGAGTAATAAACATTCAAATAATTAAAATTCATAAAAAATCACGATTATTTATTACTTATTTATCTATTTCCTTGTTTTCCATTTCCATCAATCTAAAACCATAACCCTTTGAGAAAATATTTCTTGGGAACTGTTAGGAGGATTTCTGTTTTATAGCCGTTATGAAAATTAGGTCTCCATCACGGTAACTAAAAGAACTACGCTTGGGGCCACGACTGACGTAACTGGCGCCAAAATAAACATTAGAGCTAAGAGTTCCCCAATTAAACGCCAGGATCACTTTAGTCTACATTTAAACAACAAGATTATTGCGTTGACAAACAAAAAATGACGAATGGTCTACTTCAAAATATAATGTTTAGGTACAGGTAATAATTATCAGGATTAGAAAGGATATGTTCATATTCTTGGTGTGGATAGCAATGTCTTGGCAATGTGGCAATGTGTAGAAAATAAAAGATATTTTCGGCGTATTATTTAAATTTTTAACAGTTACCGTGGGTCTCCATCCGAAGGGCTAACTTTTTAACCTTATAGAAGGATGTAAATAAACAAACTGAAATATGAGCAGCTTTTGATACAACTCATACAGCGGAATCAAGAACCGTAGTTATTTTATTTCAGCCGTAAGTGTAGAAGAATTATGGGAGATAAAAATATTATAATTGTTTTGAAAGATATTGCTGATAATTCTAGAGTGTATGTAATGACGAGTACTTGATATCAGGCATGTTTTATTCAGGGTTGAAAAAATCTGGAATGTTTTAGATATATCTACTGATAAAAATGTAATAACACTTTGCAACTGTGTATTTTTGGTATATTACTTAATTTGGAGCACGACACCACAAAACTGTTGCAGAGATGGTTCTAACAGAAATTGCAGCTCCTCAAAGACCTCTTTATTTACCTAATAAAATGTAGTAAAAAGTCAAGGTCTAGAATATAGTGAACATCTCCGAACTATCGTGCTGAATATAAGGACTCGAGAAAGAAAATCAAACCGAAATTACAGCTCCTCGAAGATTTTATTATTTTACTACTAAACTGAGGAAAAATATCTTTGAAGAGCTGAAACATTTTATCAAACCCACCAAATGTGATCAATTTATCACTGTTTTCTTTCTCAAAGACCACCAATAGTTGCAAAAGGTTGTTAGAACTTAGAACTTTGCAGAACTCTATATTCTCTGCAGATATTTGTAGTCTTTTGAAAATAGAACAGGTGCTATCCCGATCACGAAAAATGGGTTTAGTAAAAATGCAAACTTCGTCAAAGGAATTTTTACTTGGTTTAGTTGTGCAATAATGCATTTTGGGAGAGCTGCTTGAATTCTTCTTTTTGTATTTGGGTTTGTGGCGTTGTGTTCCACCGTTATCGATATTTGATTGACGTATCTCAAGGCATTTTTAATTTTAAGAATTTCAACACTTCCATCGTGATAAACCCCCTGGGCATGCAAAACGAAATTAAATGAAATGAAATGATTTATTTATTCAGCAAGTAAAACAAACAGTTACAATACAAATTATTATCTATGCCGAAATTATTTCCCCACATGGGCATAAGCCTTTTAGTGGGGAAAGAGTTCTGTAAGTCTCTCAAAATTACTATAAACAAACAAGTGTACTTGGAATAAAAATAAAACGATTGTAATATTAAAATAGGATACAAAATGAGTATTTTATACTATCAATTAACAAAACTTAATGAGAATTAAAATCTTAATGTGAAAGAAAAAGGTGAAATTGATGAAATAACGCATGCGTAAATGATTAATTTATAGTTATTGTTTATTGAAATTCTATCGGGACCCGGCCATACACGCAGACATTCAAGGACAGACAATCACACAGCAGGGACAGACGGACAGACCGAAGTTCCCTGCAACAATCACCCGATACATCCGCGTTCACACACACGCATACTTATACACACTCACTCACACGCACTCATCACTCACACCAAATTAACACTGCCAGTTCGAGGGTAAACAACAAAACAGATTTCTCAGCGTATGGTGAAACTAAATAAGATTTAATTATATCTGGCCCAGTATCCGCAAGCCACTGATTGATTTTTTCTAATGCTTATACTACGAGTTTGTGGGTGTTTTAATATATTCGGAAGCAGTGGATAAGACATATAAGCTAATTAATGAGATGATGTGCTATTAATAGTTCTTGTAAGTCAAGGTGCAATAATACCGGAAGTCGCTGATAACCTTGTAGAAAAAGAATGAGATATTTGCTGAAAAAGTGAATAGTTGGACTTAAAAATATGTAAAACTAATGACTTAATGTAAAGTTGAGGAATACTAAATACTTTAAATTCTTCAAATAATAAATTAGAGGGATAGCGTCGATTTTTATTCAAGGCTGATTTAATTATAGTTTTTTGCATGACTTCTAAAGGCGAAAGAGAACTTTGATAACACTCTCCCAAGCTAAAATCCCATTCTGTAACAAAGACTGCACATAAGCGTAATGAACTGTTTTTATTAGATCGGGAGCTAGATCTGTATTTAAGTTTGAAAAAATAAAACCAAATTTTCTAAGTTTGTTTCTTAGACATGTGACATGACCCGTCCACTTCATTATACCACTAAGTTTGTTTCTTAGACATGTGACATGACCCGTCCATTTCAAATATCAGTAGTTAATGTCTCAATGATTATAACTGTGAGACAAAAAAAACTGTGATTATAACTCAATGATTATAACTGTGTGGAGCTGTATGCCGTTTACGTTACATATTAACGTTACGCATGTGCGTAACTTTGTGTGGCGGGTGATGTTCATTGCTTTTTTAATTTGTTTGTCATTTTGGCCGTGTCTGTCTTAATACATGCTTGTTTTATGGCAGTTATAGCAAATTTGGTTGAATTCTGTTAGCAAAATTGCAATAACTCTCTTAATCGTAGTTCGATCTTAATATAATCTTTATATGGTTTAGTAGGAAACGAAATTGCACAACTTTTTTGTTTCTTGTACAAATTTTTGTAAAATTTGTGGTTTTTCAGATAATAATGTTTAAAATATAAAAATGGCTACCATTTTGAAATAGTCCAAAGATACTCCGTCAAAGATAACTTGATACTCCGTACCAAAATAGGTCCTATTAGTCAGCATATACCTACCAAGTTTTAAGTTGATATCTTTAGTAGTTCCAAAGTTATGTAAAATCATTTTAAAAACACATACAGACCGAAAGACGGATAACCGAGCATTTTAGGACCCATGTTTACAGGAACTTTTTTCTTAGTTTTGATATTAGTAACCATATCCCGAAGTCCTGAAGGGTTTTTTTATCAACACCCTGTATATGGCTTAGTTTGTATTTTACTCAATTTTGTTCATGGGAGACTTAAGATTTTCTGTGTACTTAGAGGTAGAGGAAATTTAAATATATAATTTATCGTATTGCATGAATACATTGAATTTGAAATGAATATAAATTAAAAAAAACTCTCACCCTCAACAATTGTTAATATTTTAACTCTATTTTTCAAACTACCTCTACTCTCTCTGGCTACTGATTAAGAATTAATAACGTAACCATTCAATTGTTGCTGGTGTTTCAAATTTACAGTCCCACAAAATAAAAATTAGTTGAGTAAAAACGTTTAGTTTATAATCCATGGTTTAGTTTCTAAATCCATCTTAAAGTTTACACCGTGCATGAAATCCTATAAAAATATTACACATTTGAAAAAATACGGTCGTAAATTTCCAGGACATTAAAACCTATCAAAGTAATGAATTCAATTAAAAATACAAGACATAAACAAGAAGTGAGTAGAGAAGTGTAATTACAAACAATGGTGGAGTTGCAGAGTGTTCATGTTTATTCCTCTATGTAATTTGTCACTATAACAACGTTATGTGTGTAATTAAACAGTCATTATACTCGTTCCAAGTTTCAACGCCTAATTATGGAAAGCGAGGCAATTGTTTAAATTACACTGATTGCAGAGAGGCGCAGTATACACGGTATCTTATAACTTGTATTTCTTTATGTCTTTATTGCAATGAGGATGTATAAAGTGATTTTGTCATTTCAATTTGTCCGTATTAGCAATTCAAAAGGAATAATGTGCCTGATGGAGGTTTGAAACGTAGTTAATAGAGAGGAATTAGTTAAGCAGCATGTAACATATTAGGCACTATTGTTCTGGTCACAGAATTAGGCGGGTGGCAAAAATAAAACAAAAAAGTCAATGCAGCTGTGAAAAATGACTTGATCTTAGTGGCAGCTAAGCTCTCCTACGTAATAAAGCAGTTTAACATATTTCCAAAAGATGGCAGAACATTTACTTGGGTATAAATTAACCAATTTTAGCTATGGTGAATCAACTGTTTAATTAAATTCAAAGCACGTAAGCACGTAACTGCACGATGCCGAGTGTGGTACTAAATGTGGCTTTGAAACGTTAAAAATGACTAAGGTTCAATTCTAAAACAGTGAATAGAAAGCATAATAATACAGACATTGTGTATTCACGTATTTCAATGATCAGCTCGTGGAGAAAAAAGGGCATAGCTGTCTATAACGTCAGGTGGGTTAGTGATTAAACAAAACATATTTTAAACGCCAACAGCGCACTCAACTCAACCGCGTAATGCTGTGACCAGAGCAATAATTGAATTATTCATTAATTTATTGCAATGAAGTAGCATGGGCACTACGCAGAGTTGACGAAGGCAGAATGCAATTGTTAGACTAAATATGAAGAGAAGTGCTTTCCTTTTTTTGATAGTTTCCTAAACTATCATATACGTTTCGTATGAATATAATTATATTTGATCATGATCAGAAAGGATATTTATTTTTTACCTCATGCTAAGAACATGATTTAAAAAATCACGATTAGGATTTTTTGCTGGATCAGTAATGCATATTGTGCAGTTAAAAACTCGATCCAAAGAATGGATGAAAACTTTGTAAAAGCTGATCAAATTACTGGTTAACACCGAGTGTTTCTGAGGAATGCAACATCAGAATATATCTTAAAAAACAGTTCATAATAAAGAGTTTACATATACGTTTCTTTGTATACAAGATATGTACAAAAATAACTAATGCATATTTAGATAAAACATTATACGTATACATTCATTATTGATACTAAAAAATAAAAGCAATAGATATTCATTTCATTTTTTTATAAATATTTGAAATGTAGTTAGAACTGTTTCCTTTTTTTTGAAATTCATAGTTGATGATGGTGATTTTGTTAATTGATTTCGATTTTTGCAGACATTTGCCATCAAGGTGTGACACCTCTGAAAAGGATCATCAAAGTTTACTAAAAATTTATCTTTATTTTATTTTGCCCAGTGTACCTGGCAGGAATAGGCGCGTAAACGCATTCGTTTCTTTAAAATAGTTATATCTTATTAATAAATAAGACTAAAATTAACGTTAAACTCGATAAATATCTACTCGATATATAATGTTACGACAGATACCATTATTGTGTACTACGCTGATCATTAACATATATTACAGGAACTTAACAACCAAGAGGAAATATGCAAAAGCGCAGTTTGCACTTCATACCACTTGATAATGTGGGAAACTAATGACGTATACAGGGCAAGACGGAGCCGCCTAGTGTATAATTAGACCCATAGCGCTAACCTTTTCCTATTCACATGCTTTTAATCTTATATAAACTACTAACAGCATCATTTGTACTTTGTTTCTTCCGAAAGAAAGGACTTCGATTTCAATAAGGATGGGCTTCTAGGATATCAAGAGAAATGTTATGTGGCTTATACAAAAAATATTAGCTGCATAGTAAATATATATTTATTTGAGAATGGAGAATTCTAAAAGATTTATTATGATTTGCAATTTAATTGATAGACTAGCTGATCAACACAGTTTCACCCGTGAAAAAACAGAAAAACTTCCTTGGATTCATGATTTAATGTTTAGGTTGCTATGACAACTTCATAAGCTTTCAAATATGGTCAAAATCAAATAAAATTCGCTTTTTAAAAGCTTGCTGCTTAATTTCAAAAAGACTTATGCTAGTTTTAATTCAACTAAAACCTTCTCATATGTGCATACAATACATAAAATAAGTTTCAGCCATACCAGTACTCTAGTTATTGCGTGAAAAGCGACCTGTGTGATGTTTAGCATTACCAACAGAGTGACAGAAATTGAGATAAGGCTTGATTCGGATTCTCTGAGCTTCAATACGCAAAAATAATTTCATAATTTGATAATTTTAAGCAATGTACAGACAAAACTCTAATTTTATTTATATGAATATATTTGCTAATTATTATTTGCTATTTATCTATTGCTTTCTCATGAGTGGTGATCCGATGCTGAGAAAAATTCCTATTAATTCGAGAATTTTTCGCGTCCAAAAACGTATTTTGATTCCAGTGCATGGATTTGGTGAAGGCTGCTTTGTCAAACCTAAGAGTTATTATACCTGGTAGATTTTTATACTTTAACAGAGCATAAAATTAATACTGATGTTTCATACAGAAATCAAAAAAAAAACTTAAAAAACTTTCATAATTTGTTATGCCTATGTGGCAAAAAAGATTTATATCTCTGATAAAAAGCAAAGCAAATGTATACACTGAGAAAAATATCTTAGCGGAAAAGCAGAGTTTTCACCCCAAGTCTAGAATCTGTACTCGCGATACGTAAATAAGGACTTGGCTCACGTACAGGAGTGATGTGTCTGGACCCAGCTCAATGACACGGCAGAGTTTTGGGCATTAGTACAGACGCAAGACTCGCAGTCCTTCTTTAAGAACTTTTTCTCTGCAATTACGCTCGAACTGCCGTCTTTTCAAATAATCAGGGAATTTACTGTGATATTAAGGAAAAAACCTTAGAGTGACGTCATGGATGATTTGTATACGTCACAAAACACGTCATAAGTTTATCCATGATTACTTTCTGCCTGAAGCCCACGCCTTCTGCATTTGCGATAGGCGTATGGATGATAACTTCAAATTATTTCCATGTGAGTTTTTGGTAAAAGCAGTTAGTACCTGCTTGTTTAGTGTGAACCTTGTTTTAGTTCACACTATCATCAAATATTGTATTTTAATCGAATAAATATTTTTAATCAAATCTTGATTGATTTTTTTAAGTCCGTTGTGTTAGTTTTATATTGAGAATTAAAAAAAAACATGTATGTAGGCCTATTTATAAATAAGATATACAAGTTTCAAAAATAACTTTTGGTTTCTATAATAATGTTTTATTAATGATTGTTATCAATTTACTTAATGTAGTACCATTGATAGAAAATACATATAAAGTAAATGGTAGTAAAACACCTACGTATATAAAAGAATATGAAATTTCCTATTTTTCAGAGTAGAAAAAGCTTAGATTTTTAGAGAAAATCAAATAGTTTTATTTGTCAGCAGCCTCCTATGTTTCATATTGTGAGTTTTATTTTTAAATAGATGCAAGGACGCATTGATCAGTTTTAGTCCTAAGATAAGTTTTATCTGCTCAAAGTTTACACGAACAAATGATGAAAAAAAGTAATTGCACTATTTAAACCCTGCTTCGATTTTAATAACTCGGGTATTTTTAGCAAAGTCTTAAATAAGATGAATAGTAGGCCTAAGAAATAGATTGCAGATCGAGTATAACCTTGCATTGATTTGCTGTCACTTTTAAATGTATCAAATAAATATGTCAAGGCAATAAGCTGTTACTTTAGAGAAGTTCCTTAAGGCGTAAAACTGCACTTACCCCGTCTTCAGATATTATTCAACAACAACTGTAATCAACAGGCAGGCATAACGCAATGGATATAGCAGTCTTCACCTGAACATACAAGTCAAGAAACATCGGGCGTGGTTAGAACTTGGATGGGTGACCGCTGGAAGGACCCAGGCATTATTTTACTGATTTAAGTGAAAAATACCGGTAAATGCAGAGACTAGGCAAGTCAGTGCATAGATATCGGTTGTATTTTACGAGAATAGGGATGTATATTCTGTAATAAACTGTGGTGAAGGAAAAATGAATCGCAGTATATTCTGAGAAAAGTCTCGGCAATTACTAGAAAAGTCACTGATCGGCAGGACTTTCAACTGACAGTAATGACGTCATTGCCAGTGACGTCATAACTATGTAGACAAACTAAGTCCTGATTTTCCGTGTGGCGGCCTCACTGCCGGAGCATTGAGCTGGGTCCAGATTGCAGTGGGTAACCCGCACACCCTTATTTACGTGTATTTTCCACGTATTTCAGGACTAAATTTTTCTCAGTGTAGTAAGGCCTACAGATTTCCCGAATTGGAAGAGGAATTTAAAAATTGTTAGATGAAAATAACAGGTCTGCATAAACTGGATGCAATCCACTTTGGGTTTATTAATCTTTTTTAAAATACAAAGAAACCAACGTTATACAAATTTTATTAAGTTTCATGTTTTAAAACATATAGAATCATAGTCAACAACAGAAGGATTTTCACTTTCAGTTCCTTACTACTATGCGACGATGTAACAAGAAGATTAAATAATGTAATATAGACTATAATAGCAATATACTCTTTGACCTTTAAGGCTCATCGAGCACAGAATAATTATTACTCCTTGCGTGCTGGGCTAGCTTTTGGAAGGCACAATGTCTAATTTTTGCAAGAACATTTAACAAATTTGCAACCATTTTTATAACCAATCGAATTGTAATATCTGTCCTTCTTGTTATTACGTAAAGAAAATTTGAAAGGAAACCAAATAATGTGGTAATTTTTATTGTAAAATATAACATTGAGCCTAAATTAACTAATATAATATCAAACGCTTATAATCCCAAATATTAATTTAATTAATAATCGTAGAAAGAAATAGGTGGTTAACCCAATTTATTGCACTTTTTTTCTGAACATTTATATACAGTGTATAGTATATTTTTACTTAACAACAAGGAAGCTAGCTAATATGCTCCCAGAGACCTATTGTTTTTCTCCCTCAATAATCGGAAACCCTATTGGTAAAACAACATTAAACGCTGTTAATTTTTATTTGTTCGTATATTTTTATTTTTTAATACTTAGTCGCCTTGTCAGGTAAAGCAATATTCTCTAGATGTAGAGTACACTATATTTATCTGAACAAATATTTGTCACGTTTGTAAATATTTTAAATAAACATTAAATCTATTTAGAAAGAATCAACATTTAAGAATGAATCATAATTCATCGTAAAAGGGCTGTTAAAAAACATTAAATTTTTCTGTTGTAATATTGCTTAGCTAATTTATGCGTTAAGATAGCCTACGGTTTTATTCGGTAAGCAGCCCTTTCTTTATTGCCGTGTTTGTAAGATGGGAGGCCGACAATTTTCAGGATTTTTAAAGAAAACTGCTTAAAAAGTTAGATGATGGAAATTAGGTATACATAACGTTTGTTTCAGCTCATGCAGTTCAGTTTTAGATGGTTCCAACCGGTCAAAAATCATATAGCATGTATAATACTTTACGGGGATTATTATCTGCAATTAAACCCTATTCATTTGATAAACCTTTTCCAATTGATCGTTGGAGAAAATTGAAACGGTTCATCAATGTGGTAAGCCACAGACAAGCTTTCACAGACAACAAATCTACCAAATCACTTCGAGTCTAGGAATTCAGATTGTAGAACCTCAAATTTGTATAATATGAATCTCAACAAGCTCTAACCCTAAAATTAGCTGACATATCAAAAAACAAAATCTTTCAGATTTCATGCAGCAACCGGTTTAACCTAAACTTTTGATAACAAAAACTGCAAGTTCCACACTGTTAAATTTCTATTTTGGGTTTGCAAAAGGACAACAAATTTGCACAATAACTTACTGTACTGAAAGTTTTAAGAGGACCATTTCCAAACTTCATGTCCATCATTACCAACGTCTCAAAAATTATGGTACTTTGTTTATTGTTTTACCACCAGCGGTAATGGATTTTTCCTGTCCACCGAGCAAAACAATCGACCACCTGCGGGCTTCAGCGCGTGTCCGCTGTTTGTTTCTGGGACTGTGGGCCGAGCCATTGTCTCAGCGGGCAGATGTCCCGCCAGCTGCCATAACCAAAACCAAAACCGCAGAGATAAATCATAAACGGGACAGGTGGTATAGAGTTTGTGTTCAGGGAACTATGATTTGATATGTGGCAGTAATTCGGAGATTCACTGAAGGTCGAATTTTCTCTAGTGTTGTTATTTGAGCACTTCAAATCAAAGAATATTATTGGAAAAATTCTTTAAAATACTGCCAAAACATGAGGCACTCAATGTATGTTTCCTGCCGTGTAAAAATGCATTACTCGCCTTTTTATTTACTGTAATTGTCACGTAAAGGTGTTGGGATTTAATCTTGCGTTCATTAGTAATCGATAATACTTAGAAATAGTTATTGACCTGTTGAATGGTGTGTATTTCTTTTAAGGTACTTAAACAACTGAAGACCCACCTGAGGGCGTAGGGACGGACTCGGAGGAGGAGCAGGAGTCGGCGAGGTCGGCGGCGGGCGGCAGCAGCGGCAGCGGCGGCGCCAGCAGCCCTTGCTGCAGGGCGAAGGCGTACAGGGCGGCGTACCCGGGGTTGAACAGGGGCGCGACCGGCGGCAGGCACACCGGCGGGTAGTAGTGATGGGGCAGCAACACGGGCGGAGGCACCGACGGCACGGACGGCGTCGAAATTATACTATCGATGCTGAAAGACTTGCTCGCCGAGCTTTGAGGAACTTTGGGAGCGTCGATCTTCCCGGACAGCGTACTCTCTAGGATATCCTTCTCGATTTTCGGCAGCTTGAACCTCTTTCTTCTTCTCAAGAAGGAGCCGTTCTCGAACATGTCGAGGGCGGCGGGGTGCAGCGCCCAGTAGGCGCCCTTGCCGGGCCGGTCCGGGCGGCGCGGGATCTTGACGAAGCAGTCGTTGAAGCTGAGGTTGTGTCTGAGCGAGTTCTGCCACCGCTGGGTGTTGTGTCGGTAGTACGGGAACCGCTCGCTGATGAAGCGGTAGATGTCCGACAGCGGCAACATCTTCTCCGGCGAGCTCCAGATGGCCATCGCGGTCAGCGAGATGTAGGAGTAGGGAGGCTTCTGGTCTCCGTAAGATTCGCGACATGGTCGTGGCATCATGGATTGTTAAGTCCTTTCGATCACTTTTTTTCGCGAGAGCGTTCACTAGAGTCTATAGCATTTGGGGAATGAGGAGTTTATTTCTCGAATTTAAGATTATTATTAGGTAAGCCATCACTATATCTTCGCGAGCTGGATTATATAAAAAACATGTCATACAATGTTGATTTCGTCTTATCCTAAACCTTCTTTTTTCCAATCCCCTTTATAAAATAAATAATTTTTTAGTTTAATCGAAAGTCTCAAAGGGGCGATTGATTGAAAAAGCTTTATTTCGTGAGATTCCAAACTTGAATAATTTCCGGAGATAAAACCACCGGTCCGGCCTCGATTTGGATGGATGCGGCGGCGAAGCACTGAGCGGATCACCGCGCACTGACACTCGTGCTGTTTGTTTTCTGGCCCTGTGATTCGGCAAACATCGACGACTCCGGACCAACCAGCCGCGGGACTGCGCGGCGCGTTTGAAGTGCCGGCTGGGGTCCCGCGGGGGGCGTGGCCCACTCGCCGCTGCGCTCTCCCATTGGTGCAGCGGCTCCGACAATGGAAGGCCTCCACGCTAACTCCATTTTGTTATCTCCTCCCCTTCCCACTACCCCGGGGCACTGCCGGCTCGTACCGATCTCTTTCTAACATGGAAGATTAATTTTCCAAATAAGTTTACCCCCTTCTAAATTAACTGTCGCATCCCACCCCGCGCTATTTATGCTCGCGGTTTTCCCCGGGCGGCGCTGTTGACTCGCTCGGTTACTGCCGGTTATGGATGGCCTCATCAGCGCTATTGATTGGTAGCTCGGAGGCGCGTTTGATGATACGAGCGCCGGCCTGTTTGTAACTTGCAAGTGGACTTAGGCGGGGAAATTTACAAGGCGGTTTACTGGAATATGTAAATATCTAAAGGCAGAATATTGAAGGCACCGATAGGGTTCTCTCTTTCTAAGTGGGGACATGTTCATTCACATGGTTTTCATTTTGGTGAGAACGAATTGGACGGTCCCAAAGTTTTACGGTGGGAAAATTTCTCTTTCCAATTTTGGCGATCGCCTATTAATGAATTAGGAATCTGGTATTTATGCCCTTAAATAGACCAGAAATATGCATAAGCATATTGTTATCAGACGATTGCACTTTCCGGGGTTATTTACTTGCTCAGAAGGCTCAAAGACTCACAGATTTTCTTCTAAAAGACTGGCTGCAAATTGCCAATATGTTTTTTCCATAGCGTTATCATATAGCCTATGTCTTGAGGCTCTCTAGCTTAGTATTGTCATCCATACAAGAAGGATTATGATAATTTGCCTTTTGTTAGGCTAAAGAAAGTGCAAGTGAGCAACATTGTCCTTAGTATTTATATTTCTAATATAAACTCCCATGTAGTACAGCTCGAGACCTGCCAGATTCCAAAAGCAAAAAGGGGCGGAGTCCTATTGTCTAATCCATATTCTACTCCATCCAAGATCTGTTCAATTTGAGAGCAAGATTTGCGTGTAGTTATTTTTGTCAAACAGTGTGCCAAGTGTGAAGTTGTCTTTCTCTGCATAGTGTGTTCCAGCTTTCGATTTTTGGACTTTTTCAAATATATCGTTATCTAATAATAGTAACATTACTGCCTTGATGGAATTAAGCTCTTGGTTCTCATTGGGCCTATTTCTGATCGAACTTTCAAGGAACCTTGGTTTGCGAGACAATGTTGATGCAATATTCCTCCGCAACTTATAAAAATCAGAGACTCAACAGTCAGTTGCGCTTGCCCTTCCAGTGCACAAACAGTGATAGTTTTACGTCCTGAAAAAGTTCATGTACTTTGCCACATTTAACATAAAAGTTTTGGCAAAGGTCAACATTTTGCCACAACTTCATCTTCAAATCTTTATTAGTTGAACATTATAAAACTTGCCTAGGTTTTTGAAAGTGTTTGGCAAAATAAGCTGCTAGAACCTCTTCATCAAATTGTAGGCCTACACAAATATAGTTGTTAATTTCGCGGAAACTGTTGAAAAACATCATGAATATTCCAGGGACTACATCACAGATCGTAGATTAGCAGTCAAGTTTACTTAAGCTCTCTCAAAGGACAGTTTGGCTAGTTTCTATGCTGGTTGAAATACAAAGGTCCCTCAGCAGAGACGTTCCAATTTTGGAGTCGCAAAGCCTTTGAGCTTGCCTCATTGAAGCAGAGAGCAGTGGTAGGAGATGTTTCTTAGTTATTTTCAGGGGCATACATATCGATGCCCCTGAACTGCAGTATCTCATTGTCAGCAGCAATTGTTACAGTCAGGCAAGGTCCCAAGTTTGTCCTAGCCCTCCAACTACTTTGAGAGGTTTAGTACAATAATGGGGATTTAAATGACTTTAAATGAGATTTAATGTCTCAAAATGATGATTAATAAATTATAAAGATTAAGAATGATATGGACAACAACATCTCTCCCAAAGTTGATTTCTCTCATGATGGGGCTGCGTCCTAAGAGTCGGTGTTTGGTTCTAAAAGCCTGCCAACTGAACATAGACAGACGAACAGGCTTGAGAGCTATGCATATTGTGCATATACTCAATCGATTGTGCTTATAATCAATATGCGTATGAATTATTACATTTCAATTATTTTACTTCGCACGCAATTTTTGTAATTTTTTAATGTTGCTAAAAACATTTCAGTTTGATAGTTTTTCATTCATTGTCAATCTATTACTACATGTACTTTAATTTTTTAAAGTCTTTTAATTATCGTTACTGATGTCACTATTGTATTGAGATTTTTTTATAAGTGGAATAGCCGTTTGCTTTATTTATCTGTAAATCCCTTCATGCTAGACTTTTTTGGTTTTAGTGCTTCTGAACACTTTGCAAAACTCAATCTATCCGTACAAACACTGGTTAGCTATTTATTATTAGCAATTACTGGTCGATATCGTTCGTTTGAATAGCCACTGCATCATACAATAGATTGTCTGATTATTATTGAAAATTGACCGAGTGATCATTTTTAAAAATAATAAATTAGTTTCAACCAAATAAACTAAATGAATAGCTTTAATATTCTCAGTATTTTCGAGAGGGAATGTTCGAATATTTTATGGATCACAGTGTTTTGTTTGACTACTAGACTGTGATTGTAAAGGGACTCTTCGAGTGATGTTTATACTCTCAGATAGGTATGTCATTGCTGTTAATAGTGATGAATCAATTTTTTTTAAGGCAAACTTATTACATAGTTTAGTCATGATAATTTCTTGTAAACATCAGGTTGTTACAGAAATACCGTTTAAGGGTAGGGATATAGCACTTAAAACTTTGCCGATATTTTTGAACTGCAGACAGTTGAGGCGAGTATGTAAAAAATATCTACACGTGGGCCTTTTTTATGTAAGGGAGATCAAAAAATATATTGTTTAGTACAGTATTAATATATAAACAGATGCTCAATTGCACTTAGTTGCCGATGAGAAATCATCACCATCAAAGATCAAGAATTATTCCAGAATTGATTCCCATAACGATAATATGGGGAATGAGTATGCAGGTTTGCTGCCAAATCAGGGGCTTCAAAGAGAACCATGGGTCACATTTTGCTTAAATGAAATACCTCGTTAATCAGTTTTCAAGACATATTAGGTAAGTAAAGTTACTGTTAACTTCAATTTAGAAAAGAGTTGTGCCATTAAAGATATAGATTTGTTAAATAGTAGACTAATATTGTACCATCAGGAAAGCATATACTGTATCACTTTAATAAGGAGTAGGCCCTGTTAAATTTTATATTAGCAATAGCGCACGGTAGCTGGTACAGCGTAACTCTATTGACAAAATATTATTTATTTTTCAGTAGAAGTAAATTTATTATCGTTTTAACAGTATAAAAATTATTTAAACTTTGTTCAAATCTGCTTAGGATATTTCAAAACATTTATTTATAAGGTGAAATAGTCAATCAACAGTTCTTGCTCTTGAGGGACCTTTGAGAGTTGATACTTTTAGCGGTTGTAGAAATCCGTTCAATCAAGTTGTAAAAATGTACAACTTCTAATGAAAAGTTATACTTTAGCCCGTTTTTGTTATTTTGATATTATTTTGTTAGTGGCTCCTCAAAAATAAAGACGGCTTTCACTGAAACTGTTGCGTATTAATTTCATAATTCTTTGTTGTAAAATGTCTCAAACACGATCAAAAACGAACTAGGTTTTGTGTTTTTGTCTCAGTGCTAAAATGTCAAAGTCTAAAAATACACTCTCATAACAAAGGTGTATGAGGGGTATTAGGTGATTTTTAAACTTATCTTTTTAAATTTGCTATTGTTATAAATGTAACATTAGCCTATATTATAAAACGCTTGTTTAAAACCATTTTCAATGAAAACAGCTAAATACACTTTAAACTTCTTAGCAGTCGGTGAATGAGTTTGTTTTTGCTCCTTTTATTGTATTATATACACAAGAAATCAATATAATAATTTTCTTTAATCTATTACATTAGATTTCTACAATATATATCAATATTACACTATCATCCAGTTATTAACATTATATCAAAATGAATAAATTTAAAAATGTGTAAAATATTTTACCCGTAAAATAAGATTTGTCTCAAATATAAAGCCTTGTCAGTATAAATTTACATTATATGTTTAGGTGTAAAATTATCATGATTGTTTGGATATAAATGCTGCTGAAAACATAATCGCACTTGTTAAGCCAAGATCTGAATAATTTACACTCCCATTAATCTATGTTGACAGATAGGCCTATCATTTTAAGATCGAAATGGAAAGCAGCAAATATACCAGTACCCAACAAACTTGAAGAAATTGACCTCAGGGGCATTTAAAACGTCAAAGGGACTAAATAGCAAATATATTGATTACTTTCATTGCAATACATGTTAATGTTTTCCTAATTTGCAGATATTTCCAACCATGGCCCCCACATTAGATTATGGGCCCTGTAACCAGGATCAGCCCTGGTCCCTATGTTCGTGCGCTGGTGCTATACTACATTTCAAAAATTATGTGGTAAATCTCTATCCGTTAACAAATTTGATTTAAACTAATAATTTTTAGTAATGAATACTACTACTAGTTCAGTCTAAAAGCCAAACTTTAACCGCAAAATTATTTCAAACATAAATTAAAACAAATCATTCACTTTTGTTTTACTGAAAGTACATTTCCATTCTGAGGCTGATTTCTCTTTTAGTGACCAAGATTAAAATTCAACTGGGGCCCGAGCTGTTATTGTGTGGGGCCCAAGCACGCTGTTATATACTAATATGCGAAATGCAATAACTGGCATGTAAGCACCGACTTAAATAGTAACTAACCTCAAATCTATAATTAATATTACTTTACTAAACTTTATACACATTTATATGTTTGAATTTTTTATCATGATCTGCTGTAAAATCTTCTGCAATAAATATAAAAGAAATTGAAATAGGGCTAGGCCTGGGCCCCCCAGGGGCCCGGGCCCTGTGAACAGAGATGCATCAGCCCCACCCTTGTGGGGGCCATGTTTCCAACTAAAGTATATCGTCATTGGATTCAGTTTGAGTTACTTCTTTCCGCATAAATATAACACTTCTAATAAAATCTGTTATGATTCATCGAAATTTTGGGATGTAAATTTCATTCTGTTTTGAACAAAATCCATATTAAAGATTATGAAGTTTTTTATCATTGACAATACATTCGTGTATGTTGATGATCAATGGTATTATGTTTGAAAATGGATTGTGTCAATTGCAGTCAAGTTCTTTCATGACATTTAAAAGGTATCAGTTATTGTTATAATGTTGAATTTTAAATTAAATTAGTAGGTTTGTTGGATCATAGCATCAAAAAATTTTAGAAAAAATTACTATATCATTCTGCTTTAATTAACCTAGTAGTCTTTAAAAGTAATCATGTGAAATTTTTGAAGGGTTCTCTTCATCATTGTGCTGTCATTACCATGCATCAAATGCTTGATAAACAATTTCCAAGTCACTTAACTTCATAACAACGTTTTTAACAAAATCAGACCACACACAACTAATTTTAAATATCTATACATTTATAAAACAGTCCAAGTGCAACCTTTAAAGGTTTTTTTAATTAACTGATATAGTATTTTACCACCTAAGTTCATACCGACGTAAACTTCATCGTAGTAGAACTCTTCAAGAAATTAGTAAAACCAATACAATATTTAAGGAATTTGATATGGAGGTGCCTTTATACAGTGTTAGAAAATCGTTAGTCATTTTGTGACTATTGTGGAAACCATACATAATTGAATTCCTTTAAAATGCACTAAGCACTGTAAAATTTAGAATACTCTTTTGCTGATATTTAAAAACAGAAATGATATTTGATAACTCCAAGCCAAATCTTTACCGAAGAGTATTTAGAGAAACTAACTATATTACAGTGCCTCACATTGTTCATGTTGTAGTATTTTCAGAAAGTGTTTTATTGATTAAGAGTTACATCATCACTTTTAATAACCAGAAAGTCTTATACCTAGTCTAAGGTAAATGCAATAAAGGGCATTGACCCCCAAATGATTAATGCCCTCTTGACACAAATTATTCCTTTTAGTACAGTTAATTAACTTGTTTTACTTATTCTTTAAGACACGACCATCGAAATGTTATTTCTTATCTCAAAAGTAGTAAGTCAAACCATGATATATAGAAAACAACTTCTAAGGGAAGCACTGTATTAAATGTGTAAAATACATGATGATATTTTAAAACAAATAGTTTTTTAAGTTTAATTTCTCAACGCCAGTTGATTATCCAAGAGCATTTCGGTAAATTGTAGACTTTAAATTGTAGTTGTGGGCCTTATTAATCAGAGGGTTTATATCGATATATTTATTTTTATTAATTCCTTAAAACTGTAATCCAAAAATAAATTTCAATGAGACATTTTTAAGTTTACACGTTTTAGAATTTCATTTTCATTTTCGTACATACAATATTTTTACAATATAAACTCCGTTAAGATATCTGTATTGTCATTTCACATCACAATGACGAATGTTTCATATATTGTAAACCCTAATAAAAATGAAATAGGGGCACATTTTATCGTGGAGGTACTCGTGAGGATTATGCAATTTATGATCAACTAGTGGCTTGTAGGGGCAAAAGCCCCTAAAAATAAATTATCAATATTGAATATTTAATGTAAGATATTTAATAATCTGTAGTATTTATTAAACACTGTATGCGATATGTTAAAGGTATTTTGACATTTGCTAGTACATTTCAGACTTTTAAGAAAGTACACAACTTCAGAGGGGCTGAATCCCTGGAACAGTAGCACTATCCGTCGACCTCAAAACAAACCCAGTTCACTTTGTTTTCAATTAAAAATATGAAAATGGTTTGAAGAACTTCTAAAAGTTAATCACAGATTGCATCACTAAATTTACATCCCCAGGAAAATCATGAGATTTAACACAAAAATGCAAACAAATTGTGACGTCACCACATATCGTCGTCAAGCTCGTATGTATCCTCTAGCTGTTCAAAAAGTATGTTGTTACTTACTATGGAAATTTTCAATGGAAGCTACATTTCAAACCAATAGGCAAATAGGAAAGGATGATATCAGAAAATGGTCTCTCATAGAGGCTCCCACGCTCCACGTTCAAGCCTCTGGCTCATATGGGAGTTAGGTTTGGAGACCGCCAGCCTAGTGAATATTTAATAGTATTGAGGATTTTACCTTACGTTCCACACGTTTTTATAGTTGCCCGGGAGTAAATGCTGCGTTGTGTTTGTAGATTCAAGATGCAATGTACTTTTATTTTCCAAATTTAAAGTTTATGTAGCACTCAATCGCTGTTACTGCAGCACACTCTTGTTGCTCGGCCAAAGGTATGACCATTTCCGATCGCACATAAAACTGGCAGAGCTATTGGCCTTAAAAAACGCTAGGTTTTCTCTATACCTATAGTCTGCGCTTATCGATTGTGCTAATATTACAAATCACTTAGCTTTAAATCAGCATCAACTTCTACTTTTGTAAAAAAACAGACGTATGTAATTCCTAATGTTTTTTAAATGGTGAGTATGTTAAAACCCCTAAATTATAACATAAGAATATTCAAAAGTAAAAAAAAAACAAAAAAAACAGTTCTTTCAAATGGTGCGTTCAACCTAAGCCAAATTTTAAATAAACCATATCTTATATGGTTATCATCTATCATGTGGTTTTAAACCAAGTATAAGCAACTCATGTTTTAATGTAAAGAAAGCAGACGTTTTTCGATTATAATACTTTTTAAACGACAGATATTTTATGTTATATCTAATTTTCTGGTGAATTTCAAGCAATTTTAGTATTTTTCCCGCCATCACGGAATAGAGACCTATAATTTGAGCCCTCTCCCATCTTTCTACGTCTTGCCTGACGCCCACAATTTTGACGCAAAGAATCGCCTTACGAAATTAAATATATGATGATAACATCTTGATAAATTAAGAACATACAGAACAGTTTCGCTGCCTTGGATGCCAAAAAATGTATACGCAAGGCCCTTAATCTAATCTTAAACCCTTTGAAAAATCTACCAAACCTATTGAGATTTGGTGCAGACATTTTTTATATGTTTTAGCGAGTTTCCTCAACAGGGAAGAGGCTAACACAGTAGGTCTCATGATAAGATCTAAGCCCGAGACCATGATAACTTTTAATTTTGGGGCCCCCACATGAAAAAAGCACCGTCTGTTCAAATTTCTACATGATATACGTGTCTGCCAGCACGAACACGGCTGTAAAAATAAAACGATCTGATTTCGTACAAACATTTGAATTGGTAATTATTCGGACAAATTAAAAACCAGCTTGATCTGACCAAGGGAAAGGGGGCTAAGGGGGTTAAACCCCCCAAAAATAGGGTTTGGGATATTTTACATAGAAAAAGAAAACAATTTTTGTTAGCACCATTGAATTCAGCTCGAAAAAACAAACAGTTCAGTAACTTGAATCATATCTCTGTGTCCATTGCCTACCGAGATACTGAAAGGCTAAACACAGTACGTTGTCCCAATGAAAGACTTCATACGAAAGAAGTAAAATTCTATATACTGTATTGCCTATTTTTCAACGTTTCTTAATAAAACTTGGTTTGTGGATTCATTTAGATGAGATTTAATGTATATTAGTCTAAAAAGCCCCAATATTTCCATTTCCGTGGTTAATGTTTGATTGAAATATGTTTTTTTTCTTTTAAAAGTTGCTTAGTACGTAGGTCTGCTGCAACAGGGGTATTGCGCCTGCATCGTAGATCAAAATGTGTTGATAAGAATTTGAACAATTACTCGAAAGGGTTAAAAATCATCTCTACTGTTGCAACAGACGTTTTATTTATCCTCAACAAATTAGTTGGTTTAATGTTATTGTTACAATCAAAAATAAAAAAAACCCTATTTTAGTTGATACGACAACTAAATTCAGGCCAAAAAACATCGTAAAAAAGACGGATTTCTGTGATTATCTTCATAGAAAAAAAATTTTATTTGAACCATTGAATAACAAACTATTTAGTAACTTGAATCATTTCTGTTTGCTTAAGGCCTGGGGTAAATTCAGAACTTAGTACCACTGTTATTCTTAAAGCAAAACATATTGCTTATTTCATAGCATGTATTGTTACAACTCGGTATATGACTTTCTAGTTGAGGTTCACTGGATGTTTCCTAAAATAATCCAGCTATAACATCGTCATTCTTTATGTTATTCTAATAAAGTATCAAATAATTATCTTACCTTGCTTATGGTGTTCTGAAATATGTTTTGATCATTTAAAATTCTCTCATTGTTCAGGACTGCAACTTTGGGGATGTTGTAGTGTGATGGTTGTTCATCGTAGTATGATTTTTAGAAGATTGAAAATTTGAACTCGTTTGAAATCTTAAAGGAAAACTCTTTAAAATTAAGAGCAATTCGAACTTTTCAGAAACTGTTCTATGTGGGCTTTTTAAAACTTGCAGTGCCTTTGTAGCCCAACAACACGAGACCACCGACATTCCAGAGGAATCATTCGTATATGGAGCGTGCACCATCAACAACAAGAACTTCATCAAAGAATTTCAAACGAAGAATCGTGTGTTTAGAAATTACAAGGATTAAAAAGTAAAAACAATTAAATGCAATCTTCTTGGTCTTAAACATACTCAGATTTTGTAGTTCGAAAAGAATTAGCCCTATAAAATATTAAAATATCAAACATTTAGAAACATTTGTCATCTTCAGTTTGCTAAAGACGCATTTTGCTCTGCGGTGGATATAAAATGAGGTACTGTATCTGGAATAAATAAATAAATGTGCATTCATTTTAAGGTTTGGTTGTTGTGGTCTCGGTCATACAAGGTTCCCGATTCCGCAAATTTAGGGATTTTATTCTTATTTTTGGTCCTAACAGCATATTCAAAATTGACCTAGACTCCCCGGATCATTTATTTTGTGACTGTATGAATTTTTTAAACTCATAAAATGCCAATAAGGTAAACGTAGCAGAAAAATATACCTTAAATCCATTTTTAAACAATAATCAGCTTTAGAAGTTAACTTAAAAACATATTCCATTATTTATTACAAATATCGTTTGGACATTAAGGTACTTAATTATGCTTGGCAATTTTTTTTTACTCTTTGTAAGTTTGAAAGTTATTCAATAAATACTTTAAAAATGTAGTACAGATTAAAATAAATGTCAATTTTATTTGATTTTGTTTACTAAATGTAGTATTACAATATACAAGTGTGAAAAATTAATAAGTTGTACTAGTGGAATCAAATTATTCATAAAGTATGAACAGAACAAAATCAATGGCCGCAGGTAGGCTATCATACAATTAATAAACTAAAATTATATAGCGAATCATTCCCCTGCTTGTTCTTCATTCTGAGTTGATTCCCTGACAATCAGAGCTATATGGAGTGTAACATTCATTTGCGCTATGGGAACAACCCAAGACAACAATAGATTACAGTAAATTAAACAGCATGCCCCGTCGGATAGACCGTTTCTAGGTCTGTTACCCTGTGTTGAAAGGGCAACCCAATTAGAACCAGACTAATGAGACCTACCTATTGCCAACCTAACAGCATCGAAAGGCATTATCCGGTTTACAGACTAGAACCTGAGTAATTGGCAACCCTGGAGATTCTCCTTTCAAATATTAACTGAACTTCGTATCAGATTTCATCGATGAGATTACTCGGAGGCATTGTTCTTGGCGTTTAAGCCTTCCAATCTTGATCGGCGAAATTCGTCTGAGCGTTCCATAGAGGAAGGAGTACATTTTAAACTGATTGAGCTGTTTAAAATAATTAAAGGTGGGTGGATGAAATTAGTGGAATAATAGTCTGGAGGAAATTGTACTGGGTTCATAGAAACCCGGGCAATACAGAATAATTAATCGCTCTTTGTAAATGCGCTTGGTAATTGGCGGGTGAAAATATAACGTACTCGTTCTAAATACAGGATTGAATTAATCCTAACCGCCCCTTTAATAACTGTACGTTGTTATAAAAATGGGAAATTTGCATATTGCCTTCCTGTGAGTTGAGCTAATTGAGTTTTTATTTGAAATGAAATCCGCCTTCTATGTAACAAGCATAGTGGTAAAATCAATTATAATCCGTCCTATGTTTCTTATGTGTATATCCAAGTTTTCTACTTTAAATAATAATAGAAACAAGTTTACAACTCTATCGTTTATTCTTCAGCAACAATCATCTCAAAAGTAACAAACAAAAGCACAGACACCTGAAAATACCTCTTCTTCAATTTAAACAAAAAAATATTGCAGTATCCTGTCATGAAACAAGAACATGAAAGCCAAAAACACTCCTACCGATCAGAGTAGGTGGCTCGACTAGCCCGGTGGTCTAGTCATTACAGCTGTTGTCAAGTCAGCTGATTGTTCAACACTTGATTATCACAGCGGATTCTTCATCAGGCGCGCCATCGCCGCTGTCGTCAAATATTTGATTGCCACGATTGATGTCTGGCCTACCGCAGACAATAGAGCGTAGAAGATGGCATTACTTTTATTACTGTAGCCCCTTCAATTGCTTCAGTGTCTATACAGGTAATGATTGCTGTGTTCCTATGATTTACCCTCTTGATTTATTCTATCTGAATTGTCACAAACCGCACAATTCATTGTCTCTCCAATTTTGATTTATTGTCTCTCCAATTGCATATTTCGTCAGTGACATTGTGTAACGGAACAATAACGTATTATCAGAGGAAAAACGTACCGCCAATTAACTATAACGCCTTTAAAGGAAAACTTTATGGTCTTAAAAAAAGTTCCCCTTTCAAGCAAAATAAAACATGCAATAAAATCACGCTTTACATGTAAACAACGTTTGTTTCCGATCGTACAGAGCTGAGGTTTTATGGGCTAGATTGTAACGCATTTAATATTCTAGATTTACTTATTTCACAGTATTTAAATTTTGTTTAAGAATAACTTTTAGCCCTTGCGAGTGATTCTTTATGCCTTCTCTCTGATTTTCAAAATATTCCTAAAAAAGGTGGTTTTTAGCAAAATAATTTAAAATAATACTTATCACAATGTGCGTCTATGTAACAGCGACTGTATAGTACTTTTGGTTGTTGCTTTGTAAGCAGTTCTTTGATCACATTTTCGATGAATTTGAAACGCCTATGATACAATTCTCTTAGAAAAGAACAAAAAGTTATTTACTTTGCAGATTTCATTATTTACCGTTCATTTAACCGTATATTTTGACCGTTAAAAAATTACCAATTGTAGTTTACATTCCTAATTTGATGGCTAGGACCTATCCGCATATCGGATATTACTTCAATACACGTCAGCATCATTGCGGCGCTGTGGCAGGTCCGGCCAGTGGTCTAACTAACTGCCGGACAGCTCGGCGTCGTGGCGCTGTGTCACACCTGGCCAGTGGCATAACTACCTGTCGGACAGCTCGGCATCGTGGCGCTGTGGCACACCCGGCCAATGGTCTAACTACCTGCAGGACAGCTCGGCGTCGTGGCGCTGTGGCACACCCGGCCAATGGTCTAACTACCTGCAGGACAGCTCGGCGTCGTGGCGCTGTGGCACACCCGGACAATGGTCTAACTTCCTGCAGGACAGCTCGGCGTCGTGGCGCTGTGGCACACCTGGCCGTTGGTCTAACTACCTGCCGGACAGCTCGGCGTCGTGGCGCTGTGGCACACCTGGCCGTTGGTCTAAATACCTGCCGGACAGCTCGGCGTCGTGACGCCGTGGCACACCTGGTCGTTGGTCTAACTACCTGCCGGACAGCTCGGCGTCGTGGCGCTGTGGCACACCTGGCCGTTGGTCTAACTACCTGCCGGACAGCTCGGCGTCGTGGCGCTGTGGCACACCTGGCCGTTGGTCTAACTACCTGCCGGACAGCTCGGCGTCACCGTGGCATACCTGGTCGTTGGTCTAACTACCTGCCGGACAGCTCGGCGTCATGGCGGCTCGGCGTCGTGGCGCTGTGGCACACCTGGCCATTGGTCTAACTACTTACCGGACAGCTCGGCGTCGTGACGCTTTGGCACACCTGGCCGTTGGTCTAACTACCTGCCGGACAGCTCGGCATCGTGGCGCTTTGGCACACCTGGCCGTTGGTCTAACTACCTGCCGGACAGCACGGCGTCGTGGCGCTGTGGCACACTTGGCCGTTGGTCTAACTACCTGCCGGACAGCTCGGCGTCGTGGCGCTGTGGCACACCTGGCCGTTGGTCTAACTACCTGCCGGACAGCTCGGCGTCGTGGCGCTGTGGCACACCTGGCCGTTGGTCTAACTACCTGCCGGACAGCTCGGCGTCGTGGCGCTGTGGCACATCCGGCCATTAGTCTAACTACCTGCCGGACAGCTCGGCGTCGTGGCGCTGTGGCACACCTGGCCGTTGGTCTAACTACCTGCCGGACAGCTCGGCGTCGTGGCGCTGTGGCACACCTGGCCGTTGGTCTAACTACCTGCCAGACAGCTCGGCGTCGTGGCGCTGTGGCACATCCGGCCATTAGTCTAACTACCTGCCGGACAGCTCGGCGTCGTGGCGCTGTGGCACACCTGGCCGTTGGTCTAACTACCTGCCGGACAGCTCGGCGTCGTGGCGCTGTGGCACACCTGGCCGTTGGTCTAACTACCTGCCGGACAGCTCGGCGTCGTGGCGCTGTGGCACACCTGGCCGTTGGTCTAACTACCTGCCGGACAGCTCGGCGTCGTGGCGCTGTGGCACATCCGGCCATTAGTCTAACTACCTGCCGGACAGCTCGGCGTCGTGGCGCTGTGGCACACCTGGCCGTTGGTCTAACTACCTGCCGGACAGCTCGGCGTCGTGGGGGTCCGTCGTTAGTCCATCTTCATCATCCGCTCCCCGTGTCAGCCGGACGTCGGATTGGATGCGGTGATCCAACACAGAGCGGCCGCCTTTACGACTTCTTTATTGTTATATCAGACAGTATTTTAAGATTATATAGTAAGGATCAGAAGCCGAAATAATGGCGTTAAGTTTTATTACTTCCATTTGTAATTTATTTTACTTTCTATTTCTAAGACAGATATTTTTTATGTTTTATTTAGCAAGAACATGTTGCTACAGAAGTGTGAAAGAAAGATATCAGTATGCTTATGCATGATTCGATGAACTTTAGACATAAACTTTATATGTAAGGTAATATTATATCGTTTGATAATAATTATAGGATTTTCTGCTAGAAACTAAAAAGAAATGACGTTGTAAATAAAATTAAAAATTGAAAAAACCTATCGAAATGTTTTAATGTCTGCATTTGTTATACTAGTCATAAAAAAATGCCTAGGTAAAATATAGTGTAGCCATTTTATTGGTTTAACAAATTTCAAATTATAATTACAAATTGTAGTTTTTTTCCTTTTAAAGGTTGTAAGGCGTAATTGATGTCAAAGAATTAACAAATGATAATTGTCAGAAACAACTATCTTCGATTTCAAACTGTAGTAGTATACAATTGTTTTAAATTAATTGCACAAGGTCGAAGGTTTTTATAATACAATTGTGCAGACATTTGCCATCACTGATTTATGACGAATGTTCCCAAAAAATCCAATTGCCAGTTGCAGTATCCTGAGGGAACTACTGCAATGTAAGGCAACAAATTCATACCACGTAGGTTTTTTTTCTAGTACACACGACCCATAAGTCAGTGAGTGGTACAGTTGTAACGACGCGACGCAGCGGCGCAGGCAGCAGGCGATGGCTCGGCGCGGCCGCTCACTGGAGATATGCTAATGCCTAATGACCACTGCCTAATGCCTGGGCGGCGCGGCAAATGATACGTTACCCGGACACTCCCGCGCGCGGCGGGCACCGAGACAGGAGACTGGGAAATGTCTTTGTATGTATCTTAAATGACTTTAAACCTCTTAAATTCCTAAATTGGATTAACTTTTGTTTACTGTTATTGACAATTTTCAGTATAAATGAAATATGTCCCAAAACACATATAATATGCTTACTCTTGTACTGTAGATATTCATAAAAGATCTGGTGATTAATTTCAATTGGCCACCTTAGTCATCATCAGGCCCTATAAGAGATTCATTCATTAGGTCTCTTTGGGCCCAATGATGATTGATGTGACCAATCAAAATCAATCGTCATTGTCCATCTTTTATTTATATTTACCGTCTTGTATGTAACACAGTATGAGTTTAAATATATTTTAAGTTTTGTAAGACGTATTTGATTTATATCCAGTATATTCAGTAAAACAACACGTAGTATGATTAGATGTTCATCAAGAAGTTATTTTTGATACTTGTACAAAGCATTGTTGCAGTGGTCGAGGCTTCCTAATCTCTGGATTATGACAAGGATTTTTTTAATGATTTAGTGGAGCCGTCTGAAAAAGAGCTTAAAAGAATGGGACAGGTTGGACATGGTCAGCCAAACTTACCCTGGAAGGGAGACAGAACAATTACTGTACCAACCAACAGCTTAGAAAATGAACATTAGGATGATTCTCCCCGACACCAAGTGACCTCTCAGTCTCAAGTCCACTTGGCAAAGACTTAAACACACTCGATATACCATTACATGTTAGAGGGTATTTTCATCTTTTCACGCATCCAATATCACTTGAATGATGCTTTATACAAAATTTTTGATGCAAAATATTTTGTTCTCATTTATATTGCTTCATTGTAGTAAGTTTAATGCTGTAGCTACGAGCACATGGCAAAATAAAAAAATAAATAAAAAATCAAAAAAACGTAAACATTTGATAGAATTTATAAATAATCAGTAAATATTATTATTCCATTGGACAACAACAAAAGCCTTGTGCTGTAAGGTAAACTAAATGTACCTATCAAATAAATGTTCGAATAAATATATTAACGAAAGCTGAACATTTAAAACATATAATGGACATATAGGTTAGTAATTAATTGATAACTGACCTTCCTGTCGGTTTCGTAATAAAATTCACTTACAGCTTGCGTCATACATTATACACAAAGGGGCCGCCCATAAATTAATTCCCGCACGGGCCAAATTGAAAACAATAGAAGAAATGCCGTGTGCGGGTCGAAGAATTGTCGAAGGTGGTCCCCCAGGGGGTTGTCGGTATTGGAAGGGACTGGGGGGTACGTAATTAACTGAAGAATCAGATCGTAGACCTGCAGACGATCGTGTCTGATTGAATTATCACCCACAGACGATTGGCAAACATATACTGTGACTATTTATAAAAACACTACCACTTGTTTGTCCCGATACAGAGTTTTTCTTACGTTTTGACAGTAATTGTACAATTGATTACCTACATTGTTGTAAACTGAATGTGCTTTTCGTAAGCAGTAGAAGCTACTAATGTAAAGCTCTGTTAGATGTGCATATAGGTTTCCGCCTTCCATGAAATAATTTGTTTATGACTGTGGAAACTTTATTGGTTCTAAGAATGAAATGACAGATTAAGATGCATGTTGGGCTTTTACGTAATTCTTCTTAGCATTTGAACATGAGGTGCAAACCCACGAAAACGAATTATTTTCTAACATTGACAGCAGAGCGATAAAACTTGTATCCTACTGAATCTTTACTTGGCTCTGAAATGCCTAAGTGATGCCTATCAGAATATCCAGTAAGTTGTATGTTACATAGTGCAAAAGGGAATTTAAAAACATATATATACATATGTGTTAATTAAGAGCCTAATATCCTCCCTCACTCAAAATTTCTAGAGTTTTAGTTTTAAATTCTTACTTATTTACACAACTTTAAACACGTAGGCAGGTGTGTATTTTAATTCTTTGCGGTATTCATCTAGTTTATGTTCAACCGGGAGACTAAGAACATTATTATTCTAGTAAGGGATACCTCAAAGCGAAAATAATTTGTTTTCAATGCAGACCACATGATTTTGTTGTCAACATCATGTTCAAACGATGATGTTGACAACAATGTTGTCGGTTGACAACGATGATGATGTTCATTACGATGATTACTCATTACTCATTGTCAAGATTAGGTGCTGGTGTCTTTGATGAGCTCACTTGTGGGGTTAATCTTAACGGCCAACCGTTGTCTGTTACAGTCAGTGATAAAACTATAATATATTCAAAGCTTTATTTGAGTTTAAGCTTCATATTAAATCAGCCATTTGAAATCGCCCGCGATAAACAAAAACGACTCAGTCCGATCACATTGGGAGGTGTGGACACCGCCTGCGGGGCTGTTACATATGCAACTATTTATATTTATTGTAACAATACGGCATTGTTGCTTAAACAAATGACTGAACGACGGCGTGCCTCGGCTTGGGTGGTCCACGCTGTGGGTTTACAAGTGTCGATTTGATATTAATACTCACGATACTCGTAACTCCGGCCGTCCACACGAGGGGCACACTAAAATGTTTAGTGCCTGTATAGGTCATATTTCGCAATTTGACTTTTAGCTGCTTATTATTCATTTCTTTTGGAATATTCGCGTACGCGATCGTATTTCCTTGCGGTATTGTATGTGACTCTCACACCTGGTGTGGGAGAAATCGATCTTGCAGTAAAAAAAGGATACGAGGAATTTCTGAGAATTATGAGCTGTGCCCGAAAAAGCGTCTACATTTTACTTAAATAGCAAAACTGTAAATACCTGAAATATGTTTGGTCAAGCAAGTCAGGTTTTAATTTCAAAAGGATAAAATAAAGTTTTTTTTTATTTCCATTAGCAATACCTGTGAACATTTAAGTAATACTTTTAATTGAATAATACATATATCAGTTAAAATTAAAAAATAGAGATCAAATTAATTTTATACGTTAATGTAAAATTGACTAAGAAATAATGATTGAAATATAAGAAAATTACGACTCATTACATAAGAGAGACCCCCGAGGCCACATTTATACTGTATATAATAAAATAATTTGATAGTTTCTCATTGTCCTCACTAAATACTCTTTGATGTATTGACGTTTCTTTAAATATTACACTTCAATCAAGCAAATAAATTGACAAAGAAATAAAAATCCAGCGAGATGGATAGGGGGATGTGAGAAGAAAAAGACCATTTCAAAGATGAAATATTCTTTGTGTGCTACACTTGCTTACTAACAATATTTTGCAGTAATATTATCATGCCTAGAATTTCATACTATTTCCGTAAACCAAACATTTCTCGAATCGTCGAAGCACAATCCTATTTGGTTGTGCATGGTTGTGTGGACTTGTTCTTGTGCTTAACAAGAGGTACCAGCCGTCGACGCCCGCCATCGCGGCCGATGTAGGAAGTTCGCTGGTCGCTGTCGAGCGATAATTACAACCACGCGTGGCTGAAGCAGGAAACCCGCAATTTAATGCTTGTTACACGGATACTGCGGTGGTGGCGGGTCGCTATGGCTACAAGAGACCGCGGGTCACTGGACACCCTGAATTTATTAAATTTGGTTTTAAAAGTTAAAGGGTTCAGAGAGAGGCTGGTAAATTGTCTTGTTTGATTTTGGAATTTTGAGGTAATGTCAACGTATAAAGCTCGTTATTTAAAATCAGTCTACAAGACTAAAAAAAATGCAAGATTATAAAGAAAATACCTGAAGGATGTTTAAAGAAGTTTTGGCATGCAATCTACTCAGCAGTCTTAACGTTTCCATTAAAATGGGCTGTGTTTTAAGTATTTTAGTTTAAATATTTACGTAAAATATTGTGATATCCATAGCAGATTAATTGTTTTATTAATACCCTACATTTAATAAAATACTTTTACAATTTCTTTCAATTATTCAGAATGTTTAAGTCAAAAAACATTTACTTTGGAATATTCTGATATTTGTTTTCTAACAAAATGTTGTCACCTATTCTAATTTCACCTCTTAGTTTTTAAATTCACCCAAATGTTTAAAATTTTTAATTATATTATTACTTTTATTGAAGTATTTTGAGAAAATAAATTGATGAAACTACTAACAAAATTTTACTAAACACTGTAAAGTGTTTGCTGTAAGGACAACTCATTGAATCGATTGTTTCAACCTTTATAAATTGTTAAAATTATTGTTTTTAGCTTATATTAACATCGGTTACAATTGAAATTTAAGTTGTAACTTCATAAAAACTTAAACTATCTTAATTCTTAATTGTTCATAGTCAATAATTTTTATGGCTAACCAAACTAATGAACATAGTTAAAGTTTTACTGTCGTAAAATATTGTGTGTTGTGCTGAACAGTGCTAAATTGTTAGATAAATATCATTGTCAGTAAACACATTTTTGCTAATAAAAAACTAATAAATTGAAAAACATAATTCTATGGTTTTTGGTTACTAAAATTGGTTGATAAGATTAACTACATAGTTGGTTGCAATTAAAAATCGGGTGTTGAACCAACTATTTCACTTTATTGTTAAATTTAACCATTCCTATATTGTTGAAACTAATATTTTTAAATAACTTGATTTAACAAGAATTAAGGGTAAAATAAACAGTAATAGTATCATTATTAATTTAACTGCTTGTTACAAACAATAAGACATTTAACTAGCCAAGTTTAGTTATTTAAAACAATACATTTTTCTGTGTAGATTGGTTTCCAAGTTAGTAGCTTGTTGTACTTTGTCTTTTTATTACACAAATATAATCTGTGATCTTAATTTCAACTACTGAAGTAAAAGCTATTCTCTATGGTTAATCTTTTAGTCAACTGATCAGTATTCACGCGAATTTAAATTATTTTTTGAGGAGGCCTAGCAAAAGATAAATCAAAATTTATACAAGAAAACCCGGAAACCATTGTGTGCTCTTTAACCTTAAGAATAAAGACCAAGCCTTATCGTTTAAAATTAACTCTTCCGTAGCAAATCCCGCCTCCCGACTCCCGACTGGAGCCCCGAGCATCGCCCCAACGCCAATGTTTAATCTGATTTCCCACAGGCGTGCCGCACCATCGGCTCACGTAGCTGCGGTTCGCCCGATTTTCCAGCGTCTTCCCAAACAGAACGTCGCCTCGCAGTCCGCTGGTCATGGGAATGTTATGGGGACACGTGCGCCGCGGCACCTCCCACGCTGCCCACTGAACCTGCGACGGGCGACGCAGCCACCGTGGTAATGGATGACCCGGGGACTCGGCCGACACAAGGAGACTCCTTGAGTCGGGGAAAATCTGTGAAGTCTGCTTTGATTGGAAAAATTGAGTTGGATCGTGTGATAGTCTTTCTTTTGATAATGATGCTTTATGGCAATGGTCGGTAGTGGTTTTTGGAATGGGGATGGTTTGAGTTTTCTCCGGTGGGGTTGATCTTTCTAGTTATGTGCTTGGAAGGTATATCGGTGAGGACAATGGTGTAAGGAATGTAGGGATTGAAGAGTATCAGTGTGGGTAGCCTTTCTTGGCATGCGGACGGATTTTGCTGGATCAAAACTAAACTAAGCTTGCTGTCTTAAGACCGGCCCGATTGCAACTTTAATGTATTTACAGAGCGAATGTATTATGTGTGTTCTTGCTTTCCCGTGAGCCAGTTTATTCTTTAATTTTAAGCTTAGGTTATGAGTTATATAAAATGAAAACTAATTCTTTTCCTAGTGCCGCAACCTTTGTAATTATATTAATCAAATGATTATGTTTCGGGTAGTATTAAAATAAATAATTCTCAGGGAAACGTTGACACTTAAACGCAGGAAGTGCTCATGAAAGTTTATTTTCGCCAAGTAAGTATCCAAGACACACGTAAACAAAATATGCATAATAACCATTTATTTTACAACACACAGTAAACATCGCCTGCAAAACAACATTTAAGGGACGTGTAATAGCGGACTGGTGGAAAACAGACGCCGTCTCCGTGTTTATGCAGCTTTTAGAGAGGGGCAAATGGGGCGAAAACACAGAGAAAATACCACCCCGGTACTGATAGAGCAAAGAAGCCAAAACCGGGGAGGCGAAAATATTGTAATATCGAGTCATAAAAGCAGTAGGGCCAGTAATAAAGTAAAAACATTATTATAGCCGCTATTAACGGGAACGACGGCCATATAAGTGTCGACGCGCGCACAATGGGGGGATTAGAACCCTGTGGCGCGCCCAGGAGCCGAACACGACCGACAATAGCCGATGTATCACGATCACAGTAAACAGCCGCACCCGCGCCCCTGTCCACCAATTTGAAAGAATGTGTTTTTATGGAACATTTGTAATCAGGGGGCGATGGAAATCCACCCAAACAAACACTTTAATTGTTGTGACGCGTTTTGAGGCCGCTCGCCGCCCGGTAATGATGAAATACTGCCGCCATTGAGACGGTAGGTGCCGACTTAGGTGCACCGTATTGGCCCGGCTTACTCGCCCCTATTGTGCGAATTATTTATTTCGCGATGGGAGTTCAAAGGCGACACCGCTAACGATCTTCATTATCCACCTCCTTCATTCCGTGTGTGTATTTCATCCGCTCCTCCCGCTGTCGCCGTCGCTGTCGCTTTGCCAGGTCGGCGACAATGGTTCGTTCTGAGAGTGATCCCGACATCGCTCATGGTCGATGCCAGGGAGGGTCACCTGTGAGTAGGTGGTGCGCGTAGTTTAGCCCATTTAGATTTTTGTACGTATCAAAAGGTTTGTCGATTTTTTATGGCTGAAAAATACGATTGGTTGTACATCAGAAAGGTACGCAGGTAAAATTTTTCATGAACGAAATTTATTTCGATATAATGAAGGTGATCTCTCCTTTGATATAAAAGAAAAGGCACGGTGAATTTTTAGGGATGAAAAAGAGCGGTGCTTCCTTAGTGAAAGGAGATGGTGTTTATCATTAAGATATATATTGTTTTGTCCGGAAGTATAGAAATCCATATTCTCCCTTTAATCAGATATCAGTGATTTTATGAAAGCCTACTTAACACTTAATCATAAATTGGAGAACAGATCAAATATTATTCATCCCAAACAAAACTTTTAAACAAACGTGTTTTCAATAGGTTTAAAAATCGAATAAAAATTAAAAGAAAATTACTAAATTGATGACAGAGGGTTAAAACTTTTATCATAGAAAATTGAAACTTCTTCATAGAATTTAAATGAGAACTAAGAGTGTAACAAAATAAAAATTAAAAGAAAATATTGACACAATGCAAACAAAATAAAACAAAATTGCAGCTGGATTGCATATTTTTAAGTTCCTCAATGTGGGGCATCAAAAATTATTAACGTAAGAAATTTTTTTTAACTGCGTACCTATGTTAGAATTTTGTATTTTTCTTCGAGCATAGAGAATAGAATTCTAGAGTGTACCGTTTCGTTTTTATTTAGGCCTACATGCATTGATAAATTATAATGGAATTGAATATATATATGTATGATTTACACGGATGTCATTTCTACAATATACTGAAGTATAAGGCTTATGTCAATCCCTATGGTTTTAATTTTTCATTGTTCGGCATTCTTTAAATGTAAATCAGGAAATGAAAGACATCCATCTCATAAGGAACATGTTTTAGTTGAGTATTCAAAAAGAAAATAGGTTTGAGGTAGATTTTGGGGTTTGTGGTAGAATAAAAGACATTACCTCGTTAATTAATCGATATTAATCTATTTTTGTTACTGTTTTCCGTTAAACAAAATATCAAATTCAAACTGACTTTTTTTCAAGCAACCAAGCTTCAAAATATTCCTCACATGTATAATTAATTGTGTTGTATAAGAACCTAATTTTGGATTTTTAAACTGGTAAGAATATAAGCATAGTTAAGAAGTTAATCATAGTTTAAGCAATATTGTGAAAGAAAGAAATATTTAAAAATATATTTCACCAATTTTTAAACCGAGATTGGGAGTGAAATTTGAATAGGATATTTACACTGTACATTAATTTAAGAAATTATTAACCATATGAAAACATACTAATGGAGAAGCTCGAAAACGCAACTGCGCCCGTCTAAAAAATACGGCACTACAGGGTGGAAGGAAGTTAGTGTTAAAAAATTTTATGTGATAAACTACATTGGATTTCTGACAAAATGGCACAAATATAAGTTTCCATAACCTTAAAATACAGTAGGTAAATAATGGATAAAATAATATTTTTTAAAAAATTTTGTTTTTGCTCGGATTATATGGCTATAAGTGCATCAAAGATTCTGTTTTTGTAGATTTCATTCCCATATTTAGAATACTCATAAAATTTCAAGTAAGAATAATACAGAAATATTCTGTTTCAACTCCCTTATAAACTCTTGTTTTCTAATTAAATTCTAGATTTGTGTTTTTTGACAAAATTTAAATTAAGTTTGAAGCAGTATTTCGATGTTATACTGGACTGTAGAATGTGTCAAATATTATAAAAACGTTTTCTTTTAATAAGCTTTAAAATCAATATATATATATATTATATATATATATATAAAAGAAGAGTTGTGTGTTGGTATATTTAGTGCTACAGCCAAATCTACACGTCGTAGACCCATGATCTTGGTATCAAATTAAAGCTTGGAATCTCATGATCTGCACTATGGTGGTTGGGTTTCGATATATTATTGGGTGTAGGCACAGGATCGTCCGAAAGGGACCTATGTCAAGGATTTTGTGAGTACTTGAGGTTTTATTTGTTTATATCAAAACACATGGTTTAATTTGAAAAGGCCCCCGTCGTTAAAGTGGTTGCCAACAGAATGCAGCACCTACAGTTGTTTTGTACAACAGGTGAATACAGTGTTATTTAGCAAATGTGTTTTTATTTACGTTTTCAATTATTTAGTAAATTGTTACTGTTAGGTTATGTTATTAAAAAACATGAAGTGCACTAAAATGTAGAGTTTTTGTTTTTAAATTCTAAGATAGTAGTAAATAAGACGAAAAAATGTCAAAACGTAGGAGAAAATGTTTGCAATTCCGTATCCTATCACGTAAATGAACGATTGCGAGAAAAAATGAAACAACAAAGAGAAAGAACACTTCTAAGGGTATCACGGGAAAATTCACAGCGACATCAAGAAACACTGTCGTAGCAGATTTGGAACAGAAAGGGAGACAGACGCACAAGGTGATGAAAAAATAATCAGAACAGAGAACCTTAACGGATCATAACGGAGAACCTTCGAAAAAGGGATTAAACAAAAGAAGCTGAATTAAATAAAACAGTTTAAAAGCTGTTTACAAAAGGACAAGGAACAATGATTATGGCTGTAAAGTACACAATTATTCCAATAAAATGTAGATTGTATTGAACACCCGAATGTAGTAATTTGCAATATGGACAAAATTTGTAGTTATTGCATAGCACAAAGATTAATTCAAAAAGAAAACGCATATAATGTGCTGTTTGAAAGGGAAAATAAGACTGGTAAAACCAAATATGCCACCGCCGGCTTTATAAAATATAATATGTATGGAGAGACATCATAATATATTGAATTTTAGATTAGCCTACATTAGACGTTATAATTCTTGCTACCAAATTACATCTTTTGGGCTGCTATTTAGGCCTTCATAAGATTTTTCAACCCAGCGAAGCGGGTTAACAACAGCTAGTGATGTATAAAAACCTATTATTGATCTAATTCATTATTCATAAATTTAACCGTGTGTGGAGAAAAACAGGGTAAGGCTAAAGTTTATTTTCTGAAAAAAACTTGTATGCCCCTTAATAAAATGTCTATAACTGCGCTATAAACCATGTTTATGTGGATTTTATCACCATTTTCAGAATCCTAGAAAAATTATAAAGAAGAATATTAAAGTATAATTAGGACGAGTCATCATTTTGAACTTCTGTTTTATGGTTTAAGTTTGAATTTTGTTTTTTTACGAACACGAATTGAAGCTTACGACATTATTTTTATGTTATATTTGACTTAAGAGTGTTTTGAATATTATAAAAGACTAGCAGTTGCCCGTGGCTTTGCTCACGATAAAAATTGTAACTCCCTGCTGCTCAAATGAAGATAGGGCCACATACTGAGTTTATGATTAAACAGATAAGGTAAAAACAAATGACGGCTTTAATTTAACTAACTAAATTAAATTTAACTTTTATATAGTACACATCACCTAAAAAATCAACAAAACAACCATAAAACCATTATGAAATTAACAAAATTGTAAATCAGCTGTATCCGTATGTAAGGCTTGAACCATCTGCTTGTTGAATGAACATTGAAAACTAAACAAAAGATCATCCATTCCATTTACTTAAGAAAACTTATAAACTTTGACCTCGCCAAGACGCCTTAAAAGTTTGAATTAAAAAAAACGTTCTTAGCGGATGTTTACGTCATAAAGAACGTCCATGCAAAGGTCCAAGACCAAGGTTGTAAGACAAGTGGCTTGGGCTGTGCAGTGATAGGTCAGGGGTATTGGACAAATGTAAAGAAGGTAAACTTTCATTAATCAGAAAGATGTTTTCAGGAATCTGCAAAGACCGCACGTCTGCTGCGACTGGATTATTCTATTACTACCCCCCGCAGAGGGTATTTCTATTTGGCCTCCCTGTACTATACATGCGGGCAGATTCAGCGCCCCGCCGACAAAGCCCTCAAGTGTGTCACTGCCCTAGGAAAGCTTACGCCCAATATCGTCAGATATGCTCGCATGTATGGTATTGAGTGGCACTTAGGCAGGATATAAATACCCCCGTCGCAGCAGACCAAGTATACAGTTTTCTGTTTCATGAAAGTATATGTACGTAAAACGTAGAATTTTCCCTTGATTTAATGTCAAAAAACGTTCTAAGGTTTTTAGGGTCTATCTTGAACGAAAAAATACCCCCATTGCAGCAGACCTCCAGACTATGCATGACCTTATTTTATTTCTTCCATAAGAATAACATAGGGAATGAGTATGCAGGCCTGCTGCAACAGACATACAGACATTTTGTGGTTTTAAAACAATATCATGTGAATCTGAACCACAAAAGCCACATATACCAAGTTTTATTAAGGAGTGTTGAGTAGTAACCGAGATATAGAATTTTTCTTATTTTCCATGAGGATAAAATAGGGACAATGTGCTGTGTTTTCCGCTTTAAATATCGTTCAAATGGTGTTTTTTGCTTCTGGGAGCCCCAAAGTGAAAAGTTATCATGGCCTCGGGCTTAGGTCTTGCCATGAGACCTATGGTAATAGCTTATTCCTTTAAGGAAATTCGCTAATTCCGTCAATGAAATTCGCTAAAAGACAAAAGCAAAGTCTTTTTCTAATGATGTACATAAACTAAATGGTTTAAATTAGCTCTTTCAATAACAGCTGTTACAGGGAAGAAAGGTCTTTAAATTATCTCTAGTCAGTGATTTATTTTATGTTATATTCCTGACAGCTGATTTGACATACTACTTTTTTTTTCTTTTTACATCTGTTTAGATATAAACAGTTCATCAATTATTTTGTATTCTACCACAACTTAAACTTGGTCGAGATAAAATAAAATTGTGTTTTAGGATTTTGCAGTTTGATTTCAAAAGTACTTGTGATTTAATAAATTGCCTAAAAATATCAAACATTTTATACTTGATGAGTAGATTCCATGAGCAAATGGATTATGGACGAAAACTAACGATGGATTAAAAGCTACCTTTATATAGTACATAAAAAAATAAATATTATAAACCAAAACATAATACTGAATGAAATCATTAAACATCTGTAACGACGAATCCATCAGTGAATGTAACTACCATCTGCTTGGAAATCTGAAAATATAAACAAAACATCATCCCCTTTAATTATTATGGGGAAACTTGGTTGAAATCAAATAAAACTCGGTTTTTAGAAGCTTGCTATTTAATTTAAAAAAGACGTACGCTAGTTTTAAGTCGCCTAAAGCCTTCTCGTATGTGCATACTACACAGGAAAAAAGTTTCAGCCATATCAGTACTGTAGTTTTTGCGTGAAAAGCGGTCTAAAGTGTGATGTTGAGCGTTACCAACACACATCGTGACATAAATTGAGAAAAGGCTTGATTCAGATTCTCTGACCTTCAAAACGCAAAAATAACCGAAAATTTCTTAATTCTAAGCAATGTACAGACAAAACTCTAATTTTATTTATATAGATTCTTCATTTAATAAGCTTTCAAATGGTATACTACACTTCAGATACTATCCGGGTATTTACAATTAATTACTAATATCATATGGCAGAGTTTCTCTTTCATCAGCCCTACAATAAACTTAGCTACTTTTTAAAATGATATATATAATATTTTAGTTACATTGTCAATAAAACCTGAAGTGTAGTATGTAGTATATAATTTGAAATCTTATTAAATGAAGAATCTTTGATAATATCCAACACACTCTTTAATCAAATTATATGATATAAAAATAATGTCGTAAGCTTCAATTCGTGTTCGTAAAAAAAAACAAATTTCAAACTTAAACCATAAAACAGAAGTTCAAAATGTTGACTCGTCCTAATTATACTTTAATATTCTTCTTTATAATTTTACTATAGGATTCTAAAAATGGTGATAAAATCCACATAAACATGGTTTATAAGCGCAGTTATAGACATTTTATTAAGGGGCATACAGGTTATTTTTTTCAGAAAAGAAACTTTAGCCTTACCCTGTTTTTCTCCACATACTGTTAAATTTAAAAATAATGAATTAGAGCAATAATAGGTTTTATACATAATTTTAAAGCTTATTAAAAGGGCAAGTGTTTCATGATATTTTACACATTCTATAGTCCAGTATAACATAAAAATACCGCTTCAAACGTTCTCAAAAACACAGATCTAGACGTTAAAAAGGAAACAAGAGTTTATAAGGGTGTTGAAACTGAATATTTCTGTATAATTCTTATTTGAATTTTTTGAGGATTCTAAATACGGGAATGAGATCACTAAAAACACAATCTTTGATGCACTTATAGCCATTTAATCTGGGCATGGAAAAAAATTTTGAAGAAATCTGACTGTATCCATTATTCACTTATTACAATGTTATGGAAACTTATGTTTGTGCCATTTTGTCAGAAATGCCATGTAGCTCATCACACAAAAAGAGTTAAAATTGTTTAACACTAACTTCCTTCCACCCTGTATAAGGGCAGTTCAAAATAAATCCTCCGCTAATATATTACTGATTATTATTTACCTCTCTGGTCTAAGTACTTAAAGATCAATGTGCTTTCTATTAACTAATGTCGTAATCTCATACCAAATTTGGTATCCCTTATGTATCACACCGTCGGTCAATATAACCACCCTGCTCACTGCAGAGTCGGCTAAATGCAGCCATAACCATCTTATCAGTATCTACAAATTAAATGATTCCCTTTCCGTTGAGGTGGAATATGGTAATTTGATGATTTTTTACGAATATTCATTTAGATTAATAATACAAATTACTGCACGCAAGTGCGCCTACCAGACGGTTTCGCCTCAACGTGTAACCAATATTGTAAATTGCTGATAATTGTCGTGTTCCTGTGAAGTGGAAGGGTCTTGGGAGTGGAGGTCTGAGTGGGAATTAGCCTAGGTATAGAAACATAAAACGGCGCCTAAAACCGCGTAATCTGACAATGCTCATATTTCAAATAACTCGTAGTTTATTCCATTTAGCATTGAGGCTTAAGGTTGACATTTTGCATGAAAGTGTCCTTTAGTGTGGAACAATAATAGTATCAATCATATTTCCAAAATATTTCCCAAAGCAGTTTACACATCATAGGAACGTTACAGTTGCATTCCGTCGCGGATGCTTCTTTAAAAAAATGTCAGGGCAAGCTTCCAGGTTATTAGTGTTTACGATGTGTAAACTACCTGTAAGCCATTTATATTTAGTGCTATAGTGATTCTGAGATTTAGGCCTTTAATTTGATTCCAAATTTGTAATTTTTTACGTACTGTGTTTTTTCCATGCATAGGGACTAGAAGCAAATTTAGGCTTCAAGTCGCGGTTTCTTGTGCTCCGTCTATCGTACTATGTGGTCGTTGGAATTAGCTAATCTTCCATAGGTACGTTGATCTCAACTGTATCGTTAATTTAAAAAAGCTTTTATATTTTTAAATTTAAAAAATATACACCTTCTTCCTTGATTTTGTATTTATTACTAATAAAAAAAAATTGTAAGGACATTGATAGTAAAGGAAAAGTGGTTTAATCAAATTGTCATGCGGAAATTATGTAAGATTTAACTTACGATAGGAATCTATAAGTATAAAAGAGGATGTTGGTATATATATATATATTTATTTATTTATTTGGCAGGGATTAACACAAAAACCGCTGGACCGATGGCCACGAAACTTGGTACATACATGTAGAATTTCATGGAGTAGGTTTATACACCTTCAATTTCGTGATAACTTTCAGGGCTTAGCCCTGAAAGTTATTTTTGAAATAATTTGAGGGGATTTTGAAATAATTTGAGTTAGATTTGTTTACTAACAAAACATATGAAAGTAAAATTTAAAACAGGTGATGTAAATTATAATGGTATTTCTTTCTGCTATTTAATTGTATTTTTTTTAATGAAGATTTGTTACTTGGTGCCAGGTGGTCAATGAATTAGACTTTTGCATTTTTTCAAAGTGCAATACACTATATAAAATGCTGATAATATGTAGTATAACATAAAATAAATAACTGATTACTGAAGGACTCCAGTGATCACTGATCACTTATACTTGAAGGACTTTTTTTATGACAACTAACTGCTATTTAAAGAGGAAGAGTGTGCTACTGTAAAGAATTAATTTTACCTACAACACTTTAAAAAAATTGCCGGGACGGCTCATTCAAACGTTTTGCTCAATATAGAGTCTAAAAACGTAAGACAGCACTTTTTAATAATTGCTGGAGTGGCATTGTAATTTTTTGTTCAAGGTAGACCCTAAAACCTTAAGAAAATGATCTTTTACAGTGAATAAAATTTCAAGCTAACTTCTTTGATTCCTCTAACACGTATGCCTTCATGAAGGAAATAAATAGGATTTCTAATAAGCAGGTCTGCTGCGACGGGGGTGCATAATAAAGTTATAATTAAGGGTAACATATGCGAGCAGATTCAAAGTGCCGTCGAAAAAGCCAAGGGTGCCGTTCCTTATATTGTGCCCCATGATCATCATCAGGGCAAGCTCAGGTACCGTGGAAACGACCATTAAATGCTTCTCGGCGTTCGTCTCTGTAAATTGGCCTCTTGAGTGTGTGAGCGCAATCCTCTTCACCTGATAGCACGATCGACTGGACAGCCGACACAAGCAAAACGCACTTGCAAGAGGAAGGACCACCGATATTGGGCATGAGCCTACCCAGGGCAGCAACACCATTTGGGGCTTTGTCGGTGGGGCGTTGGATATGGTCACATTCTTTTATGTACAGGCAGTTTATGCAGGAATATAATACCCCCGTCGTAGCAGACCTTCGTACTAAGAGCGAATTTCTAAAAACTTTTGCTTTATGGAAGTACATTTGATATGTTCAAAGAAGTAGATACATTACATACATTAGATTTTACAATAAGAAAAATAAATGGGAAAGCAAGACTATATAATTCATGGGTGATAGTGTATGTATAATTTTAATCGTGAGCGAAGCCACGGGTTCTTCTAGTTAATATTATAAACGATGGTTTATCCATTATTGGGTTGAGTAGTTAATTATTACAAGTAAAGACTATATGAATCCCTTACAAAATTAATTCTAAGCACTCAAGCTAGGGTTAATGTAGATTAAAGATATTTGGTTTCACTATGAAATGGTTTTAGCCTGGTGATCAATAAAAGAACTGTCAAGCTAATTTTAAAATACCAAATTCAAATTTTCATTTAATATTAAAATTACTTTCAGCAGATGGGTGCAATAGAACACTATTATAAATTTTCTCATAAATCAGACAGTACTTCAAATTTTATAATCATATCCAATCATGATATTTGGATTAGGTTTAAAAGTCTGAGTTACATATGCGTTAATTTCCAACAAGCACAATCTTAATCTATTTCCATTCCTGAAGATACTTTCGATCCGGAATCAATAACTCCGTTTTTTATTGGAATATCTCGACACGCTCTTTATCGAGGAGGTATTTTTCAACAGCAAATCTGATGGAATTACTCCTTACATCCGCAGTTCGCGGCGCGGCGTGAGAGCGCGCTAGGGGCTGCTTCGCCGTATTGTTGGGGTTTCCTGTCATTATTTGCTTATTTCCAACAGACGATCCGCCCATAATCCGATTCTGTAACAGAACAGATTTTAAAATTATCCTTTTCCGTCTGGAGATTGATCTCGGGCGGTTGCAAAAGTTGAATGTAACAGTTGCGGAATAATTCCAATAATCGATTGTGGTTCTAGGATAAGTTATAACAGATTGTCGGAAGAGAACTTTATAATTTAACTTGGTCAATAAGTATTTTAAACACAGCATCAAAATGGCTTGGAAGCTAGTAATTTTCTCTGAGAAATCAGCTCACAAAAAACGTTATTTTTATAATAAACGGACATATTTGTAATAATTCCTTGAAAAATTACTTTTTTGTGAGCTCGCCAACACCTTTATTATAGACCAATTTTTATGATTGAGGTGTCAAACTACTGGAAATGTTATCAGTATTTCCTGAATGCTGTTCATTTTCCTTTAGGTGAAAAGAGCTTTGCTCTTTTGGGCATGTATGTTACCCACAAATGTACAAGTTTTTCTTATAGAAAGGATATTTGTTTAGATATTAATAAAATTACTGCTTATCTTGTAAATGGTTGGACCAAAGTAGACATATTATATACTTTTCTTACAGGAAATTTAATTTCCTTTAATATACAAATTTAACAAGGGATACTAAAAGTTGATCGTTTTCAAAATATTTAGGAAAAACCTAAAAATGGTACCTTCAGCCCCCTCCCTCCCCCCGATCAAAGACCCCTCCCTCTCTCCCGATGGACGGGGACTTTCGATAAAACTTTTTTTCCAAAATTTCACTTACAGCCCTAAATCTACCAAATATAAAGGTAAACATCTATTGAGCACAGTGTAAAAGTTTGAATTATGTACCTTTATTGGTTCCCAAGTTATATAAAATCTTTGTGTTGAAAAAACATGAAAATTCAAACTTTCGGAAAACTGCGATTGAATGGAACACTGTCTTCTGTCATCTTGTCAACTGTCAATCTTATATATGCATTTTTTTGGCAAAAATAATGCTGAATCATGCTTTTTATCATAATATTTTTCTTGTGTATTAGGTCCTACAGAACAAAACTAGACCAAAAAAATTTCCAAAATTTATCGATTTTTACCCATTTTCAGTAGCGAATCTCCTTCAGTTGATTATACTGTACATAGTAAGGTTTTTCATGCAAGGGTATGTATTATAATTAATCAAATGTGCCGGAGCACAGAGAAATATATAAAGATATATTGTATCTTTCTCTGTGGCCGCGGAGATAAATCGGAGTATTGAATAGAAATCGTTTAGTTTAAGACTCTAAAATTTAAAACCTTTTGTAATTTAGTAATATTTTAAATATATCAAATTTCAATGAGATGAAATTCTTCATTTCAAGCGGGCTGGTGTAAGGTCTTACATGCTCCATTCCATTCCATTCGTATTAAGGTCTCCATGGTCATTCGTACTGTAATAATTTCGTGAACGTTATTTATTGAAGTTTTTATTTTATGAAAATTTTTTACTGATTCCGTTGCAGGATTTTAATGATTTAAATAAACACATTGTGGAGCTACCTGAAACATAAAACGCTCTTTTATGAATAAAAGCCTGGTGATAACTATTAAACTATACAGCCGAAAGGTTAGGTTTTCGGTTGATGGGTTTAATTCACAGTCCATCTGCATTGAGCTGAAATTTGTGAGCTTTGGTCCGATTTCTTTAAAATATTTTATTTAAGTTTCAAGTGTGGAACCAATTTTTAACACTAAAGAACGCATTCTATATAGTCCAGATCATATAGCTGTGATAGCAAGAATTTTCAATGACCGTAGTTTGTCAAAATCTTTGATGGATAGAGTATCACCGCAGAGAAGAAATAAGATAATCGTATTTCTTCTCTGCGGTATCACAGAGTTGCTGCTAACTACTTACTGAAGCTATTTATTCCAGTTTTCATATCATCCAAACCCAAAAAAACAAACATTTAAGGTTCAGTGAGCTCCTCACTACAGCGACTTGATTGCACATCTTTTAAGTAGCTATAAAATTCCGGCCTCAGCATTAGGCGGGTATGTGAGTGCGCTGCTGGCTTTCAAAATATATTGTTTGACTAATTATTTACCCATCCGACATTACAGACAGTTATGTTTTATGTTTCTGTTCTCCAAAATCAGCTGATCATTGAAATATGTGATAGTTAAATTTGCTTCTATCAGTTAACAAATATGTTTTAAGTGTGTATATGAGCGGAGGTGTCTCTACCATCAAGTCATTTACAGCTGGAGTTTCCATTTTTTGCCACTCGCCTAATGCTGTGGCCGAAACTGTAATCATTAACAGCAAATATGATAGAACGTCTGCTGCGTTAATTCTTAAGTTTATAATGTACCTCTCAAAGTTTTAAATTCAAACCAAGGTATAACAAATTCAAAATGTTTCCTCTTCAAATACAAATAGACAAAAAAACAACAAACATCTTTTGTTAAAATACATCCGATGACTACGATACATAGTACATAATGTAATCAGTGCAGTAATGAAGTGGGTAACGAGCCGCGCCGCGCCGCGCCGCCGCCAGAGTGCGGCGATCACCCGCGCTCGCGGGCCTGTGTCCGTCGTTACCGGATTGGTTCCGGCCGAGCCCGGGCCGTAAACCGCCTAATGGCCGCGGGACGTGACGATCGCGCGTTATCACTCCGTACATCACCGCGATCGGAGCCCCGCGAGTTTACATATTGTGGGTAAACCGGAGGGAGTTACGCCTTACACCGAGGTACGTTGGCTAGAAAGCGCCATTATAATGTATGCTTCGTTTTTTTTATACCCTCAGAAAATTTGCGGGACGTTTTGAAAAGGGGATATCCACAATTGGATATTTAGTTGATGACTTAAGAAATATTGGAAGGTCTTATAGTCAAAGAAAAATATACACATAATCTCAAACTATATTTATTTGTATTATACTTGGCCTAAAAATACACCGTAAATTCGACGACGCCATAAAATAAGGGCCTTATTATTATATGGAGGTCTTATTATTAATAAGGGAAGTTATAATTATTTTAATAATTAATTTGAATTAATTAAATTTGGACAGTATTATTATAATATTGTATTATTCCTCTGATCCAGATGGATCAACGATACAAAAGAAATTGGAAAAAAATGACATTAATTGTTTTTAATTTCGAATGGTATGGAAGGTTCCTAACCTAGTTGGATAATTATTGGAGTATTCCAATTTTGACACACTCAAAATCCCTGAATGTAATATACATTTTACTATGTCCGAAAGATTAGAAAAAAAACAATCCCAAATATGTACTGAAAATGAGATTTATTCCATTCTTTAGGCTTGTGGTTTTAATTTTTTTTCTAAAAAAGAAGGTATTGAGAGGGACCATTTTAAATATTCCTAGGACTCAAGCAACCCCATTTTTTGCAAAGTTATAGCCACTGCCATTTCTCAAGGCAGATACAAATCAAATCTATAAAAAGATTATTCCCTTGATTCCTGTTCCAATTTAGCCGCGGACGTGCCAAGCTGTGGAGCGGCCTGAAGACAAACGAATCAATTGCGGTTGTCAAAAGGCCGGGAGCGTATCTCCCAGGGCGGCGGCGGGTAGTGGAGCAGCAAGGGCGTGGGAAGTCTAGTCAAGGAGCACGGGCTGCCACGCTCCATCAGCCTGTTAGCACGGGCGAGGCGTCGATCATGATTAGGCAGAGGATGAACGGTGTCTACTCAAGGAGTAGTAACAATGTGATAATATTTGTTGCCATGAACAATTATCTACAAAATGTATGGTAGAAGGCATAAAAGTCAACATACAAGTTAATGTTAATACTGGTAAATGTAAAAAGGAAATTAAAAGTACTTATCACTTTATTTTCCACGGGCTTTTCCGGAAAAATACCACTGTATAAAATCTTAAATGACAACTAAAACAGGGAAAAGTATGATTTGCGTATTTCAGCCCACTCCCGGTTAGCAACCCTAATGAATACTCATGCGCATAAACTCTTCCATCGAGTAAAACTCGCTGTCACCGAAAAACCTTGGCGCCGTTGAAAAGTCTCATATCTCCCCACCCCCGCCCACCAGTTTTCTCAGAGAGATTGTTGTTGAACGTATCGTCTGCTTGCGAGAGGAAAAATCATTGCTGCCCCGGACCTATTATGAGCCAACCAACATTTTTCCGCCTTTCATAGGATAGGGGCCCTGTTGTAAGAGTAGTGAGAAAACATTCAGACTACCAGACAAAAAGAATTTCATGTGTTTAAAGACAGTCATTACACATTACTCCCAACTCTCTTGAGACACTCCTACTAACAAGACTCTCTGTAATGAAATTTAGCCATGATGAGGACTAGTGTAAAAAATACGGATCAGCGTTAAGGATGTTCGCTTTACTGCAACACCATAAAGCATAGGCCAGGTGGAGAAAATAAGACCGCAGTTGGCCATTTTTGAAATATTGCTAAAGGATACCTTAGCGGATACGCTTTTAAGGTGTTCATTGCAAGAAAATCGTTGGCTTATTTAATAACCCAGAGGCCCTCTGACAGAGGGTTAGACTTAGCCCAAGAGTTATGGGAATTCCTCCTATTTAATGATTGAGCCATCTGTCATGTCTTTGCATGGTTTTGTTCGTCTGGAGTATATCTTTTGGGTAATTGATTTTCAAATTATTGTTTATGGGATATTGAACAAGTCTTTAATTATATAAATGTTTTGATTCAAAAGTCAAGCAAAACTTAGCACTGCATGCAGTAGATGCTCGTGACATCTGCATCCCGTGCTAACTTTCTAAATTGTAATGCAGGTGACTGATTGTTTTCATAGAGCAAAGAGAGGAACTGCCCAATTATTTTTCTTTGCGGGACGCCGTACTTGACATCTCATGACAACCTTCCGTCTTTTGGACCTCAGAGACTCTAATCAAAACCAAATGGTTAGGCTTACAAATACTTTTAATGAATTCCATGAGGTAAATGAAAAAAAGTTTAATCAACGTTTTCCAAATTAAAACTGAAAAACTCTCCCGGAATAGATATTGTAAGCATGCGGGTTTTGAAGGGATGTCAGGCTGCTCTAATCAAACCACTGACACACCTGATTAATGTCTCGGCCCGCAGCGGCGTTTTCCCGCACGGCTGCAAGGTTGCAAAGGTACAGGTCTTGTTCAAAAAGGAGATGAGGGGGAGATGTGCAACTACCGTCCAAAATCACTCCTCCCTGTTGTTTCCAAATTTCTTGAAAAAGTGGCCTGTGACCAGCTGACTGCCTATTTTGAGGACAATGAACACTTGTATGGGTGGCAGTATGGTTTCAGGAAAAACAAATCCACTAAATTGGCGTTAATATGTTTTGTTAATGACTGTATCGAGGCAATGAATGCTGGTGAGACAGTAATAGGAGCTTTACTGATCTCCGCAAGGCGTTCGATTGTGTAGATACAGATCTTCTCATCAAATAACTTCTCAAACTCGGTATCTGTGGTGATGCTCTGGGGTGGGTTAAATCCTACCACAGTGATAGCGCCAAGTTACTGAAGTTCAACACGAATCGAAATCAAGTCAGTCCTGTCTGATCCAAATTTGATCTCTTGTGGCATTCCACAAGAATCGATTATGGACCTACTCTTATTTTTGGTTTGCATTAACGATCTTCCGTCAACATTCCAGAAGGCAACATGTTTATTTTTGCTGACGATACCACAATCATCACCAAAAATAAAAACATCACTAATTTAGAAATCGATTCGACCATCAAAATTAATGAAGTGGCCCAATTTTTCAGCGAAAACAAATTGAAATTAATTCTGGACAAAACCCAACATGTTTGCATCCAAACGTATCAAAAACAAATGTCAAGATTATCAAAAACCCCAACCCTTGCAATTGATGACACAGTGCAGATGTGGTTGACTTTCTGGGGGTGACGTTGGACGGTGGTTTAAACTGAGGAGAGCAGTTGGAAAGGATTGAGGGCAAACTTACCGGGGGAACTTTTGTTCTTAAAAACCTGGCTAGGTACCAAAACTTGGAGCTGCTCAAGACTGTCTACTACTGCATGCTCTAGTCTCACATCTCCTTCTCAATCATTCTGTGGGGGGCTGCAGAGTCAAATCTCAAAAAGATTTTTGTCTGGCAAAAAAACTCTCAGGAGCATGTTAAGGCTTCCTTACAATGCTCATTGCAAATATCATTTCATTAGGTTGGTTTGCTCACAGATCCATCTTTGTACATGTTTGAAGTTGCCATTTACATTAGATTGCACACCAAAAAAATATCTTAATACGTCCATAGATATAATACACGATTCAAACAACCTTTTCCATTCAACATAACTTGTCTTTGTTTGAAAGAATGCCAAAATATTTTGGCTTAAAGATTTTTCAGCTTTTGCCAACTAATATTAAACTACAGGAAAATTTTAATAAATATAAGAGTGGTTTAAAAAACTTTCTTGTAAAAAATTTTTTTATAGCTTGAGTGAGTTTTTTTTATCTTTTTAGCCCAAACTGAAGTTTTTCTCCCTCAAAAGACTAAATTCCAAATATATTCACCAACTACTAAATGTTGGCCTATGGCCACATTATGACGATGACTCACGCTACTAGCCAACAAGGCGAATCTCCACGTATCCAAGTAAGTAAGTAAGTTATGAGAAGGGGGTTGTGAGTGCTCGAGTATTAAGTTTACATTACTCGACTCGACTCGAGGTTTCTAAAAATACTCGACGTTCGAGCCGAAGAGTCACTCCCGCCGTTTACTCAAAGTAGTTACGCGTGATTTAGTTTTACGAACGTATTTCTGGCAAATCTTTTATGACAAATATTTCTGACGCCATTGGTAAAAAATACATTGTTTTACTGACACAAAGAGTTTTCTTTTAGTTTTTGATATCAATAATTTTATAAATAACTTTACTTCTTTATAGAGTTAAGTTATTTCTTGTACATTCTCTTTGTAAATAAAAAATAATAATGAAATAAAAAAGGTAAGCTTCTATTTTTAGCAAACATTGATTTAAGCTTTATGAAGGAATATGATGGCCTGAGTTTCAGTCATTTTTCTAATAACAAAGGTAAGCCAAATCAAGTTCACGAGATCTTAATAATTAAAAAATAGTCTTAATTTAGTTTACATAATTTACTTGCTTTTAACTCAAGAAAAACTTCAAGTTGAAAAAGAATACGAAATAGAAATTGTATTTGAATAATAATTATTATTTATGACATTATAGTTATGCAGAAGTAGGAAATCTATGATCTTTGTTACTAAAAAAACTCGACTCGACTCGACTTCAAAAATCACTACTCGCATACCCCTAGTTATGAGAAAGTTTGTCAAATTATTATAAGCTATGATGATACAATTGGGTTTTTATAAAACGCAAACTTTCATTATAAACAATGGTAAGTTCCTCATGATACGCTATGATAATCGCAATGATAATCGCTATGATACGATTTCCTTATTACGAGCGTATGAATATCATAAACTATGATAACCCACTCTTTCGAATTTCAATATAAAGTCGTAATAGCCAAACTGTATAATGATCAGCTGCTGATCTCACATTACTTGCTATGGATACGAGCTCGTACAATTAACAAATAATCCAAAATTGCTTCAAATTTCAGCAGAGCAATAAAATTATGATTTTTTTAATGTTTCCAACAATTTTGAGTTTCATACTCAATAAGTTACTCAAGAGCAATGTTAGATTATGTAAATAATCAGTATCAACCGATGGATGAAAACTCCTGAATTTTATTTTGATGGGATGTATGGAAAATAATAAGAACATTTAATTTTTGCTGTTATTCTTATAAGCTCCTAACGTTTGCAATAGTGTTTTAATAGCCTGGAACAAATTTACTCCCTAATATGAACATTTTTACTTCCATCTGTTAGAATTTCACCAAGCAATCGCCTTGTATATGTTCTGGCCGGTCCGCAGTAGCCGAGTAGCCACAGTAGCCATCTAAACAAAGAAGTGGTCACCGAGTCCAATCAATCTCGGCGCGAGCTTGCGCGCCCGGGAATGCGCCCCATTTTCCGCCTGTTTCACACAAGTGCCGCCAACACCTATTCTATTTCCGATCGCCCGTTTTTATTGTAACAATGGGCAATTGGTTTTCGCCACAGTGACGAGTAAAATGCCAACGCGTGTGGGCCCGGAACCAACGCCAACGGTCCGCCGACAATGGCTGACGTGCATACGTTTAACTTTCTACCGTTGTCCGATGAGAAAAAGGGGTTTCATTGTTGATAGGTAAGGGTTCCGAATGGGTTTTTTTTATGGGTTTATATGTGGAAATGGAGTGGAAATACAGTCGGAATTGTTGTGTCTGAGCAAAAATTCAGTTTGAGCGAAAAGAGCATGGAGTTCGAGAGTTTTTACGATGCTGTAGAAATATGAGAAAGAATATTTATTGTGATGCATTAGTTTTTGCGGTCATAGATATTCCAGTAGCTATATTCATTTCCACGTTCATCAGTATGGAATTTCAGCATAGAGTTTCCGTAAGCCAATGCAAATTTAGGTTGTACTAGCTACATTAATAATTAGCTGAGGATTTTATAATCAGATTATATGTGTATTAGTGGTTAGTAGGGGCAAAAGCCCCTAAAAATCAAACACAAATGCTGTATCCTTAATGTTTCCTTCAACCTCTCAACAAGGAAAGACTAGCAATCACCATTAGTCTTCTACTAAAAGATGAACGTGGAACCCCGTGTAGCGGTTGTATCATGTATATAATTATAGTAATAATTATAACTTCATTGTCCAAACTCTTGAGTACAGGAGTATTTTGTGGCTGTAGTAGACGTAGCTACTAGTCTAAATGCAGTAAAATCAAATCAATCAATCTTATTTTCATTTTTAAGCAAACTTTCATAGCCAAACCATGATTTGTGCAATTTAAGCCATAATGTATATAAATAAAAAGCACATATATTTTCCGCACAAGAAAAATACGAATAAAAGAATTAAAGAAAATTACATATTTCAAAGTAAAAAATCAACAGTATGTGACTATTTCCACAATATACCAGTACCACAAATATAAACATAAATACAAGTAAATATTATTAATTACTTGTCCTTTTTGTGAATGTAACAAAAAGATGTATTTTTGTTTTGTTAACGGTACCACATATAAAACAATCCATAAGCAGTAAGTTTTTTCAAGTTAAATTAGATTTCAATGTTTTATGTTGGAACTTTTTTAAAACTGTAAATAGGGTTGATAGAAAGAATAATGACATATTTTTTATTTATGGCTGAATATGACATTTGCTTTAAATTATTTCATAATTTAATTTATTTTTTAATTAATGAGCATTATTTAATTTAAAGTTCTAAATTGTTATGTTTTTTATACACAATTTTTACTTCGAGAGTTATGTTGATGTTTACAATTTTAAAATGTTAACAGATAGGATTATCTTGGTTAGGTAAAGGTTGAAGGAGTATTTTTTTATTTCTGGAAAAATTTGAAGATCTTGAAAAAGTGGTTTACCTTTTCCTTTAGATTTGTATTACATAAATCTAACTCCTTTTTTAGTTTGATGATACCTCCGATTCTAGAAAAAAAAACATATAATCGGGCTATACCTAAAAATAGACTGAAATAATACGATATATACTACTTTTACACAGCTTTTTGAACAACGTTTTTAGCAGATTAAAAAAATATATGGCACAAATAAAATAAATCAGGTGCTCTTTGTAATCAATGTACAATTCCAATACAAAGAGCTCTCATATCCAGTACAATTTCCGGAGGAAACGAATTTATTTCTATGACTATTTTTACTATATAGTAATGAAATGTTTATTTATAATTAATTTGAAAAATGTGACTATTTGTTTGATTTACCCTTAGCAAAGTCCACTTCTATGAAACCAATTAATCACATTAGGTGCTTATCAGTTTTTCAATAGCAAATCTTTTAAGTTCATAAAGATAGTTCCTTAGAAATATCGATTACTACCGTGGGAAATTATTATGGATCTCTGCGTGATGGTTACTTTTTGAATCAACATTAACAGTTAAACCATTAATACAAATTAAGAAGAGGAAAGGTCCCAAGACAGAGTCTTGTGGCACTCCCCACTCAATTACCACTTCATTTAATTGACGATTTTCCGTCAATGCAAAGAAATTGCCTCGATTTTAGGATAATATTAAAAAATGTTAATTTCATCATTAAAATTGTCATGCCTTAATATTAAAATGAGTGTGACGCTATTGAAATAAACATAAGTCTTTCTTAGATAGCAAGTTGGCTGAGCAGTTTTGTTTTTAAAGGAAAGGATTGAATAAATGCGTGTCTTTCAAGTCATAAAACAGCTATACAACTTATCTTAGATTGTTAGTTCATGGTCAGTAGTCAAGTTTATTTAAATAGTTATTCATAATTTACACATAGCATATTCTAATCTCCTCCAAACACTTATTTTATATCTTACCTGATATAATATCGTTTTTGCGTTAAATAGATCCTCTTTCTCATTTTTTTTTTACTCAAAGTGTTCAGTGTATGTATTAAGTGTATACACAGTTGTTAGCTCTGAATTTAACCATTACTCCCTTTTTCTTAAAAAGATTCTCTTTCTCTTTTTTTTACTTAAAATTGTTCAATGTATACATTAAGTGTGTATACAGTTGTTAGCTCTGAATTTAACCATTAGTCCCTATTATTAATTTTGTCCCCATTATTTTATTCAAAAAAGGAAGAACTAATTTATAATTTTAAATATATTAATTAATTGAAGTATTGTTGATTATTTCTCTTTACATGAAGTATGCGATACAACTAGGAAGGTGTGCAGAATACATTATTTCATTAAAAGTAAATGAGAAGTTTTAAACTTAAACCTTTGAACAGTTTTATTTGTTACTGCATACGAAGAATATAAAATATCATGCCCCGGGTGAGGATCGAACTCACGACCTTAAGATTATGAGACTTACGCGCTGCCTACTGCGCTACCGAGGCTTATGTAACATCGAATGAGCCCTCCATCAGGGGCTGTAAAACATCAAGGGATGAATATAAACATACATTGTATATCTTGTGGAAATCAAAATGTTTCATGATATTACCTTTTTCCACCGCTGATGTTTTACACACTGAATCACCGTATCGGTTTCAATATATATATGTATTTCATAAAAATAAAACACAAATTAGTTTTCATTGGTACTTTATTTTTATATAGTATTTACTAATTTAGTCTGAGCAACATTTTCAGATGATTAAAAACCAATAGTTAAATTTGGAACAAAAACCATAGAAACCTAGAATTTTGTACGAAGCAATTTACTATATTTATGAGATAAATTTGATAACTAAGGAATACTTGAGGTAACCAGAAATTTAATCCATTTATTTTATAGCAGATTTCAAACAGTCGCATGTAAATTACCAGAAACATTTATTTATCATCCTGGAAATTAATTAATGCAGGCATCCAACAAGGACTTGTTTCGGGACCATTTATGTTTAAGAATTTCTATTGAATTCTTATTACTATTGAAAGTGGCAAAGAGTACAATTTTCTAAATGTCAAATCAATATTAGTGATTACCAACAATTGACTCTTCTCAACATTTAACCTATTTCGCACATATTAAAATCTTGTTTGAATATAAATGGTTTATTGCAAATCAATTCGAGACTGTAGGATGATGTTATATGCAGGTACCTCTATAAATTAGATTGTGGCCAGGCTGTGTCGCCGGCAGGCCGGTGACCGCCGCACGTGAGGCCCCGGGGCCTCCACACGGCACGTCTCCGCAAGCACGAGCTTCTAATGCCTTAATGCCGTGCCTCGTGCCGCTAATACTCAAATGTTGGAACTTGCAGGAAAGCGGCTAATCATCTTTACGGAGTAGAAAGCCCAATGCGATATGTCATTACCCGAGATTAGAACCCGAAACGTGTCCTGAAACGGAGCGCGATCCCATTTTGAACAGATGAGTGGAGTTTTGGTCCCCTGTAATTATTCCCCCTCTAATTTCGGGCATCTGTTTTCGACCACGAATGTAATCTTGCGGGACGGATCGGTTTGATTTTATCAATTTGCTTACACCCGTTTATCGGTTGATGTGTGGAATTATTTTTGCTAAATTGAATGTTATGTTTGGTCACTATGATGTCCGGCAACATTTAGTCGACTCAGGTGATGACAGGTTTCTTCGCACACACGATGTTAAATATTACTTTATGCTAGTGGTGGATACAAAAAACTTCTATTCTCTGACTGCTTTTAATAAACGTAATTATTAGTTATTTCATAAGCTTCAATTATTGGAATATCTAAATGAAACTATAATAAAAATGGTTACGAAAATTAAACTACATTTAGGTGACCAAATTCACTGTACATCCACCTGTGATCCAATAAACACGAACACTCTAAAAAATCTACATTTCTCTATGGTTGTTCCGCTGTTCATCTAACTCCTCCTAGACATAACTTTGAACACTCATTTTGTTTCCAATCACTCGCTTGTCCCCTGTAATATCTTAATTAGTGTAGATCAAATCTGTCCCGAGGACACCGCCTCCAAAACCGAGGCCAGACGACTTGAGTGATTTAAACCGCAAAAAGTTCTTCTGGCAATAATGGAAAATGAGAGTTTTTTGCACGAGCATAAATTAAGGATTAGCGCAACTTTGCCGTATTTCAGAGCCGAGGACAGACGTGTTTGGATTAGCCAGGTGTTCGGGGTTCTTCGAAGGCGTCGAGAAAACTAATAAAATCGATTCGATGTTTTATTATCACCTAAAAGGCCCACCACCTGACGATACAGATGTCCGCCGCGGTTTTAAACTTTTTGAAATATGAACTGTAAAAGGTCGTGGCCAGATATGACGTATTGCCGGTTTAAAATTCCGTCCTCCCTCGTAAACGTCTGGGTCTGACTTATCCGGCATGTTATTGTCGAAGGACTTCTTCTGCTTTCCGGTGCTAAAACGATTTACTCCCTAAAAAGATTACAAAGCTACTACTGCATAGTAAAAAACGCATTTCGGGCCGTAAAACCGGTTCTTTTTAGTACTCCAGTTGCACAAAGCCTTGGAAAGGTGGAATTTAAATCTGGAATACCTGGAGGATTGGTTTTGGGCCCGGATTTATTTGACTTAGTCGTAAATGCTGAGAGACGTGTGAAAAAGTGAGGTGAGTGGTGAATAAATAAGGTTTCTTCAGACCAAGAACTGAATCCACTTCTACAAATAAAAAGGATAGACTAAATACCTTTCTTAAAATTTATAATTCATTGTGGTAGCCCCTGAACTGTGAAATTGACTAGAATATGTTAACATACCTCAACGTCCAACAGTTCAAATATTAGATAAATCCACTACATGTTTCGCAGCGATGACTGCATTATCAAGTGGTTTTTACAAACCCCCCCCCGGATGAAATTTTTTGTAAAAACCACTTGATAATGCGTCATCGCTTCGAAACATGTAGTGGATTCATCTACTATTTGAACTGTTGGACGTTGAGGTATGTTAACCTATTCTAGTTAACATTTAGGGTATTTAGCTTAAACTTTTTTTTAATACGCATTAAACAAATATTTTAAAGAAATTGTTTTTAATACAGTAATATTCGACGTATTAGGAACTGTATACAATATTTCATGATAATATTTTACAACTGATCTATTGTGCACATATATTTTATATTTCCAACGTGATACTGCCTAATCGTTCTCCAAAAGGATATACAGCTGACGAGCGAGAGTATTTTGAAAAGTGATTTCTAAACCATTTCTGCTTTAATATTTCCAAATTTCACAAAAACCTTTAAGAACAAGAAGAACGCTCTTTTATCGCGTAATTGGATGAACTCATAAACAATAACAAGCCAAATCCATGGCCATAAAATTAACACTGTCAAAAAATGTTATTTATTAAACCATGAGACACAAATAAAGATAATTTAGAATACAAAATAAACCAGTGATTAAATATGCGATAAATATATTTCCCAAAAAAAGTACATCACATGCTGCTTAGGGATCATCTGCTGCTCTCTGGCGGGTTTCTTGTGTACAAAACATTGGGAGCACGTTTTCTCGGTATATTTCGCGTGTGAATTTTTGGGTTTCCCTCCAGTTAAAAAACCTTTTTCAAAGTAATTGAAGAATTGCTAACCGTACAAAGCATGTAATGTACCTTTTACGGAAAACGTAATCGCCAGTTTCTTTAGAATTTAAAATTATCTTTTTATGCATCCCATTGTTTAATAAACACGTTTTTCGCCAATGATAACTTAATGGCTTTTTTAACTTTTAAAATCAAATCGCTTAAAAACATTTTAGAGTATTTACTTCAAAATTTAATGGCATCTTTTTGGTGAACTATTAAACGCTTGTTGGAAATTTGAAAATGTTCAGTGGAATCGTTTTTGAGTTATTGCGCTACGTACGTAGTGGCAGAAACAGCCACGCTGCCACAGACAGTGACGGACAACGAACCTTTGACTCCGCTAATACACAGATTCACTTCTTTTCGTTCGTTCTTCAATAAATTACGAATTGGCAAACCACATGATTCTAACCGGGAGACTTATGCTTATTTTGCACAAGTATTAATTTGGCAATTCGGGACTCATTTTTTTCTTTGTTCAGACAATTACCGTCCAGCCCAATTTTTGGTAAAATTTAAATTACTTAAAATTCATTGCTGCCAAATAAGGAAAGGACATTGAAGGAAAATCTAAGATCTAAAAGAGAAGATGCAATTTTTAGGCTTAATGCTACGGCTGGTAGTATAATAGTTATGTGTTTTGTAATTTGAGTACCAATTATGCTTATAATTTACTGTCAGTAACTATTCTATCCGAATATGAACTTCTAGGTATAACATAATAATGGTATTAATAATAGACACACTCTGTTTCATCGGTTTTCATCACAAACCCTAATTTTTTGTTTACTGTATTTTAATTCTAAATGAAACTTCCATCAATCAAAAAGACCTTCAATGAAATAACATACGCATCACAATTAAAAATAACATATTGACCTTTGGTTAAGTTCACCTTTGTGTCTGCACAATTCACTCGTAAAAACCGAAAACAATTACCTCGACGGTTTCAATACCGCGGGCAGGGTATGTGGCCAGACAGCCTGGGAACATGCCTACCCGAGAGTACAGGTAATGTATGTAAACAGTCGATGCGTGAGATGGGGCTGAATAGCAGTTTTACAACTTACGGTTTAAACCACACACCAGGCGGGTGTAAATCAAGTCTAAACTGGCCCCGCGACACCGGCTGTGACCGGCAACAATGCTGAGCCAGTGATAAAACCGCTTATCACGCTGCGAGCACGGTTGGAGCTGAGGGGACAAAATGGAAATGTTGAGTGTTTGATTTTACTGCAATGACTGTGAGTAAAATAGGTGTAAATACCAGTACTAATATGCATTGTGAAGTTTTACTGCCAAATTACCATAATATTACCGTCTGCATGGGAAACATAAACTTAGGCAAATAATCTAAAGGTTTGTCTTTTTGCTTACCTAAAGATTATTAAATAAATTAATATATAAACAAAAAATCCGACAGTTTGTAGAAAAATGTTTTCCTACAGCTCATGTGAAATAGGTGTAGCTAGTCCTTCAATTGGTTCTGAAATTCATCCTTTGTTGATCAAGCTATAATCACTCAAGCATCTATATGAAGTACAGTATTTTTAACCATCATTGTAATGTTTAATTGTACAATTTAGTGATTGGATTTTGCATTTTCAGTCCAGACGAATCAGACATAAAAATAGGGATCGAGGAAAAACATGCCGGGTGGTTGAAAATTTGCTTAGATATCCGTTCGGCCCGTATGAAAGTCATACTGAAAGATCCCAAAAGCGGAGTGTCCGCTCGAGGAGGAAGCAGCAACATTGAGCAAAGATTGAGGTTTAATCTTAACGTTTTCTTTGTAACCTTTTACTGCATCATTATTAAACTCTTGTTGAAAGCAACATTTTTGTAGAAGCAGAGCTTAATTATCTCCATTCGTTTCAAAATCGCAGATATATTTGAGATTATATTACTGTACATTCAGTTGGTTTGGTATCAACATCAAACACATGAAAGATTTCATGTCCAAAATCTTATTTTGTTGTACAGACCAATTCTTCAGCCGCGGTGTTCCCGAACGTCGCGACCTCCGCGCGAACTCCTTCCATTGCCCCCGGAACGTTCCGCTCGGCCGACTCGAAAGCTCAAAGCCGAAACCGATAAAGATGTTTGTATATTGGAGCTTTTCGGCGAGCCGCATAGATCCTATCTCCTCTAATATCCCGACGCTTCCACGGTTCCAGCGTCGCCGTCGCCTCCAGGCACCCAGCACTCCGTCCCAGTATGGAAGTAAATTAGTCTAATCTACCATCTCGGACGGATATTAAACAAACGCCCAGGCGCTCAGGAGCATGCTATCGCTGACCCTCTCATCTCGCCGACGAATCTCACTGTCTACACGCCAATATGTTTATTAGGGAATTAATTTCTAAATTACCCCTCTCGATCGTGTAAGGTTAGCCCTTTATTGCGTATCGCCCTCATTTGCATCGTTTCTCAAAATCACGACTCGAAAGAGACACTTTCTTGTACCACTGTTTGTGGGGAAAGCCGCTGAAAGGTTAATGCCGCTGGTCTCGGCAGAATGTCGCTAGTGTAATGCTAATCGATTGTCTATGGCTTGTTACTTCTCGAGGAGAAATGTGGCATCATCGTCACTCTTCCTGATTTTGTTATATGAGTGTTGTATTGTATGTTAAAAATAATTGTTAATACAAAATATTTCAATGTGCTGAATGTTATAGCTTAAGGTTAGAGTGGGAGAAGTTAGTCCAAAAAATAAACAATTAAGTTCCCCTTTTATTTTTTTAAACTAAACAAACTCATAGATATACATAATTCTCCTCTCTTAGCCGTTAAAGATTTCAATGTTCAATGTCTCTTCAGACAAAAAATTTAATCGTTGATTTCGATTCCTTAATTGAAGTATTTTTCTCTTTCGTTATGAGAATGCAGATAGGAGACTCTCTGGGTTATAAACAACAGGCCAAAGCTTAAGACATTTTGTTGTTGAACCAATACCAACCTTCGTTCCTCCATGATGATCGTGCTCTAGGAGCGTTCCTTCCCTGTAAATCCTCTAACTTAATGCATTGCACACCACCTACTAATCTCAGCGTAATAAAGACTCAACATCGTGCAACACTGTATTCTTTTCAAACTCAACTCTGTTTTAAGAATAGGAATAAGGAAATAACCGGTGTCTGGGGATGCAGGGGGACGGCCTGGCCGGAAACTGGCAGCCATGGAGTATATATTTATGTAAATATCTCGTGATGCACATCAGTTTCCATAGAGTAACGGAAGCCTGTGCGGGTATGCGCTTGCGCCTTCTCTTAATGGCTTTCAATTAACAATAATGTTTTGAATATTGAAAGCGACGTTAACTAATATGTTCGCCGGAAGGAGAATACGGCGCAATTAAGTTATTTAGTGTGTTCGGAATTGTTAACTAGTTCTGGAATTTTTATAGGGAGTTGAATGGTAGATTATGTCTGCCTAACCTATCTATTTTTTCCATCTATGGGCCGAGTAGAAACGCTTGAACTAATGATTGATCTGGAAATATTTACAACGCTGGATGATTTATCTGACTAACACATTGACTTATTACCGTAGCTAATAACCCGTAAGGATTCGCTCACAAGTTGTTATCATAAATACAACATATAATCCATGGACCAGCTAGCCAGATTTAAGGAAATGGTATAATTTTGAGGTACCATTTTCCTTTTCACCATCAGGTTTGTTAGGTTGTCAAATGTCTATTTAACAATTTTAATTAATAAGAGACATTTTTAGAAACGCTGATTTGAAGATTAAGCCTTGAACAACCAGTTTTCCAAATATTCAGAAATGTTGTAAGACTGTTTCATCTTATTGCGACACCACAGTTCACTCGCAGGTGCTACAAACCCCATGCCCTGGAATAATTTGATACCGATGCTCATCTACTGCATCCAGATCCCGGCTCTGTAATCAGCTGATGCTGAATACCACCGTGGCGGGAAATGTCACATACCCAATCAGCTGATTGTTCCGCGCTACTCTGGCTTATCATTAGCCACACGTGACTCCCGAACCTACTACTTGGCGTTGCGAATACAAAAATTGCCAACGTTTGCACGTGAGACGAGGTTTTAGAGAAATCGCACGCGCAGAAACTCTTGGAATTTGAAATGAATATGTCGAACGCTCAGGGACACTCTCTGAGGGGAATTGCTAAAGGAGGTCAGTAATCTACTGAGATTTACTGGAGAGTCTCTTTTCATTTTAACGATTTTATTCTCTTTGAAACCAAGTTAAAGTTGGTCGTTTTTAGTCTGGTTTCCCGCGATGGTTCCTCTTAGCATTGGGTTAACAATGCGATCACACTATTCGTCTCTATATTACAAAAGGTTTGAATTCGTCATTCGAGCCTTAACATTTTTAAAATTTATAAATAACTGTGTGAACCAGCGATTAATTTGGTCGCTGGTGAGAACAAATCTCTATTTTCTTTATAAAAAGGAGTGAAAAATAATTACACCTAAGCCTTGATTGGAACGGTTACCCTGTCTCCTGCCAGTAGTAAAGCGACCACTTTTTCTTCCTTCTTATTCCTTGCATACATGATCTTAGTTTTCAATAACTCCCTGGTCTAAGAATGTTTCAACAGAATTTTGTTTAAAATACTCAGAAATATAATTTTGGATTTTTTTTTGTGAATTAAATCCTTTTTATTGTATTAATTTAAAAAAAATGTACATACAAAACATATTTATTTTAAAATTTTATGTATTTTATGATTTTCTGGTTAATCAAACGTTTAAAACTTTGAATTGCTCAAATAAGCTATTTTTCCATGAATGGAAAATTTCCAAAAATTAAAAATCTGTGTAAATGTTGGCCAGTGAATGTTCAGTCAATATATAGTTTTTGCGGAACTTTTTGGCTAACTTTGATTTGTCATGGTTTCTTATGTTTTTGTTTTGTACGCTGAATTTAAGAGAAAATTCTTTTTGGCAAACATAGAAAGGAAGTTATGGAATAAAACTTTACTAGATGCATATTGAAATAAGGTTACTTATATGCTTTCTACAAGTTTACAAAATACTCTTTAAAACATACGTTGGGTAGTTTTCTAATATCTCTTTATCGAGAATATGCGTGTTTTCCTCAAATCCACAAGGGGGAGATTATTTATTTGATTACAATTCCACAGTCTGTTCTTTGATATCTTGATTGGCTCTCAATTATGAGAACGTTTTATTAATTTATTTATAAACCAATTTTTGACTTTACAAATTGTTAAAATAGGTCCATTATTACAAAATAATGCTCGAAAATGACAATTAACACCAATGTAAATTTTTCGACGCCATCCTGGACCCATAGTTTTTTTCAATAATGGGGATCATTTCCAAACGCCATCGTTTTAAACAAACGTGTCAAGCTGAATTCAATGCTGAAACCCATTTGAAATTTTGGTACTCAGTTAAAAAAATTCGTATTCATTGAAATTTTATTAAAAAAACGTGAGTTTCATACTCAACTCCACTATTAAAAACGGGTTGTGGCATTTAACTAAGCGTAAAAGTTAGTTTAAAATTATGAATCACAAAACCATTTCAATATTTATATAAGGTGAATCTTCTAAGCCGCCAACACAACTGATTGTAGACGAACGGCTTAGCGTTCAAGGATGAAACAAAACATTTTCCTACTAAATCACACCCAAGAAACAAAGTATGAATATTTTCAAACTTTAAACTTAGAAATCCGAGTATTCCAAAAACCATGGTCATGGTCATGGTCATGGCCAAAAACCTCTGTTCATCTCTTTTTAAATGTAAACGTGTCATATACGTGAGCAAGACAAAAACATTTGTGAAAACATAACTCACTTAACTTTATTATTTCAATATGACAGATAAGTGAAGATAAGTGAGTTTTTGTATGAAGATAAGTAAGTTATATTTTCAAAAAATTATTCGTCTTGCTTTAAGCTTTAAAATGATATACAATACGACATATGTTTACTTTTAAAAATTTTGGAATTGAAATCACTGATCCCTGGTTTTTGGAAAACCTTACATTTAAAAAAGGTTAAAAATATTTTTACGTTGTTCCTTGGGTAAGATTTAGTGGTAAAATTTTTGTTTCGCCCATGTTTGTTAAGCCGTTTGTCTACAATTTGTTGAGGACGGCTCATAAGACTCCTAGATATGAAGCCCAACTACTCGTAATTTCTGAGAAAAACCATGGACCGTAAAATAATTATTGACACCCCCTAAACACGAATAATATACAGTATACTCAAATAAAAGGTCTCAGTGAGGAAATCTCAAAAAATCAGTTTTTGTATAAAAAGGCTAAACAGCTGATACATTTTCGTTTTTATTTACAAATATTTGTTGATTTTTTTCTCAGCGAAGCGGGGCAGATCTAGTTTTAAATAATTTACCTCGTTTCAAATTGGCGAATCCAATACAGCACCTGAAAAATTTACATTTTTTTATAATGAAGTGGAAATAACCCCACAATAACTAGTGGTGGATAATCGTCATTATCTAGCATTAATGTTTGGTTATGGACCAGTTCTATCAATTTGTAACGTTAAAATTGGTTATAAAAAGCTCTCATATCTTGAGAACCAATCAAGAAATTAAACGAAAAACAGATTTCGGGATTGTAATCAGTGAAAAATTCTAATTTGAACTAATACATTTACAACACCACTTTTACATTTGAAAAGATTATTTTAGACCCAATATAGTGGATCCAAGATGGTTACCGAAATTGATAACCCACTCAAAATGAAGTAATAAGATATCAAGTCTTTATTATCAGTTGACATAATGAATGGATATGATTTGGTCAATATGTTTTATTGCTTGCAAGTAATTGTCAAGTTTGTCAATAATTATACAAAAAATACACATAAAATAGACCCAATAGAAAAAAAAACATGTATCCGAATAGTGTTTTAAGCCTAAATTCTATAATCTGTTACTTATAAGAATAAGTAACATCATATTTGTGCACCATCGTGCATCATTGTATAAAGTTAACTCTGTTGTCGGTTGGTTATAGAACATTTAATGTATTTTATTATACTGAGTAATAACTACCCATCAATGTAACGGGGTGTAAGGGTGTGCTCAGGTAACTGTAAAAATGCCCATCAGTAACAGAATTTTCTATGTGTTTATTATTTTTAATGATTAAAAAAGAAAAAGGATTATGGCAAATGTAACAAATGTTCCACTTTTAAGTGACACAAATTTTTCAAACTGGTAATCCAGACTGGAATGCATTTTGGATAAGAAAGGGGTAAAAGAAATAACACAGAAGGAATATTGAAATGAGATTTAGTCAAACTTCCAGAAAAACTAAAAAAGATGCAAAAGCAATTACTATAATAGTACAATGTATAACTGACAGACAGTTGGAATACATAAAAATGCCAACACCTTATTTGACATGCTTAAAGCTTTAAAAATGTATTTGAAAGAAAGAGAATGTTATCAAGACTGTATATAAGAGGACAGCTCTCAAATGTGAAGAAAGTACAAGTCTGTAATACCATTTCATGAAGTTTGACGCCCTGATTAGAGACCTCGAATCAACAGGTACACGCCTAGAGGAAGATGACAAGGTATGCAATGCATTCCAAAGAAATATGATAGCGTAATAACAGTTTCAGTAGTCCTGCATCTGACAATGTTATCTGTGTACAAATTTTGTACAGGGAATTTTAAGTTTTATTTTGTTATAAAGGTCTAAAGAAGTGTTTTACACTCAAGCAAGCGAGTGGTAGGCTATGTTCTCCGCCTATGACGTCACCAATATGGCGGATTAGCAATTTTGAAATGCGTGTATTTGGAATACTATTTGTCCGATCGAATAAACTGATTTTGGAAGATATTTTTTATGCTAAACGATTTACATTTGTCGTATTAACAATAATTGTTTGGTAATTTTGAAAAAAAACATCTTTTTACTAAATTTTTTATATAACTTTTTACCTAAAATAAAAAGTATAAGTAACAACATATGCCTATGGTAAACGTTTTACAGAATTTTGACCTTTTTAAAAATCCCATATATTGTATACTTTGCCCGAATAATAAAGTAAATAAATGGGATTAATGTTGTAAAAACACGGAATTTTCCTTGCGGCAGACCAATCTGAGCCGGACTAGTGTTCTTTGTGCAAGACAAGTAAAGAGAATATTTATAAAATTCGTTCATTAAAAGAGTTTTATTATACAAAAATTGATAAAAAACGGGTTTTTTTAAACTTACACAATACTTCCTAGGAATAGAATAAATGTTCAAATACAAAAATTGTAGTCTTAAATAATATCTTTCAAACAAAAAATGGTTAGTTAAAATCGGACAAATGGTATGTGAAATAGAGCCTTTTTTCATGGATTTTCCTCAATATTGAGGGAAACGTTTAAGGTGCATTCTTGACACCCGAGTGAAAAATACTTCCTTAGGGTACGTTCATACCGGAGCCGGGAGGTAAGCACACTCGCTCCATCGCTCCATCGCCGGTTCACACCAGCCAATCAGAAGCGGTTCTACATAGGACACAAGCTCTGAGCCAGGGTCAGAGTAAGGGAGCAATCCTGGATGGTTATTTGTAAACAAAGCCTATTGTTGTAAAATCAGATGAAAATTGTAGATGTGGAGGAAAACGTGCATAGAGGAAAAATATTGGAAACACTATGTTGTCATATAAACGTAGTTTATTTCAGTAAGTAAGTTAATTTTAGCACACGACGTTTTAGTTTCATGCAAAGTAAGTAAATATAAGGGATGAATTAAAAAGGCCACATTATAAAATAATATTTATAATAAAACTTTTAAATAGATAAAAAAATTAAAATTCTATACATCGATATAATTACGAACAGGATAATAAAAAATCATTTTCGCCTATTATGGACCCCACTGTTGTCAGTTTGGGCTGCACAAAACTTAAAATTCTCTTGCCTCCTCTTATAGAACGTGGCATAATATTATATGTTCTACCCCAAAAAGAACATCACGTCATTGCAGTGGCGTACGCAGGATTTATTTTCGGGGAGGGGGGGATACTCCGGGGGGGAGGAATAGAATTTGAAAATACAGGTTGTCTCACTTCTGTATAGTTTTTCTTCAAGGCTCAGAACGCAACCATAAAGCCATGATGTACACGCGAGCATCGAAGGATAATAATAATCACATAATAGTAATACGTCGAATAGTGGAGACCACCAGAAAACGTTTGATCTTCGAAATCTTATAGACTTATCACAAATATGCCAAAATTTGACGGCGAGACCTGGTCCTCACGCTACGTAGGCAGACGATTTTCGTCTGCCGCGATGCTGCTTCGAGAACGTCCTACAGACGAATAATGTAAAGTACACGGTTGTGAGAAGACGACAGTATTCGTCGCCTTTAACATCGTGATTTTTTTACCATGAATATTTCACGTAATATGATGAGTCTTTTGCCACATTTGACGACAAAGGCGATATGGCAGCAATATCGCGGACACCATTAACGGCCACTGTTGTCATCAGGAGTGTTTGCTTGCCTTATGTTCTTGGTTCTTATAGGCCTACTCCCGCTAATTACTCACGATAACCGCAATAGGTAAAAATACCTTAATCCAAATATATATACTCCCCGAATTAATTATCTTTAAGATATAATAGAATTTAACTATTTAATACTTTTATAAAAGTTTAGTAAGTAATTAATGTGTTGTAATAAGTAATAGTAAGTAATAAGTAAGAAGATAAAAGTGTAGAGCGCATTGTACCTTTAAGATACAAGGACTACCTACCGTTCATTAATTAACTTAATGAAATGTTTTATTCGTAATTAAATGATATTTCCTTAGATTAGAGGATGCGTCGTTTCAGCGTGGCATTCTACGCAAGTTTCGACCTAGTTCAAGCTAGTCACCTAATTATTCCGTTATGCTTTTCGACCATTCCAGACCACGCCAGCGAGATTCACTCACGTTCTAGGAATTCATTGTTGTAAAACAATGATTAAAGTAAAATTTAGTACAACTTCATGCGAGTGTTAACACTGCTCACATTTATGTTAGACTAAATTGAGATTAAATTGAGTGCATTGATTAACTTCCCGCTGCGGAAGATAACTCGTCGTCTATGTAAAACTATAGCCTATAACCTAATAGCCCAAACACTATTTTGTACGTAGTAATTTCAAAATATAGTAAACTAAAAATTCTTCATTTTAGAATACTGGTAGTTTGGTAAAATAAATATTCTTCCATGGAAAATAAAAGGACAAATTTATTTTATTGTAAAACTATAACTTAAAAACCATTTTCAATAAATTTTCTGAAAAATAAAACTTTTTTTGAAATAAATTTTAGTATTATGTTCAAGCAGTTTAAGCCTGAATGAATTCACGCACTAAAAACAATAATCATCACCAAAAACTTCACTTAGCCAAACATCAGAATAATCTTTGAAATTTCTACACAGAATTTAAAATTCACCAAGTTTCGTCCATTCATCCACCACTTTTAGTAGTTCACTCGGCGATCTCAGTGTATTTCTTGGTTAAGTAGTTAACGTTTAATCTCAGTCATTTGAAATGAAAGTAATATTCTTCTTTTATGTTATATTCTTTATTTATCTTCATCTAAGTTATCAAACTAATAAATAAAAACAATTTAAAACATATAGTAAGTTAAAAATGAATGAGTTAAAAGTTCTATATGAAGTACTTGTAACATTATAAAAACACTTTTCATAACCAAACTAAAAATAAACAATCATATTTACTTTTGACATATGTAATTTAATTTGACATTTCGTTTATTGAATCAAACATCAGGTGATACACTCGCTCAGAGCAATGCTCAGAGCCAGGGTCAGAGCCTGGGTCAAAGCTTCCCTCCCGGCTACCCACCAGGCTTGCCTCCCGGCTCCGGTATGAACGTACCCTTAGACATTCTCTAAAAAATAAATCTGTAAAAATCTCTATATCTGACTTGCACACAGAACACTGGTCCAGTTAATATTCCAAACTTACGAGTGGAACACGGGAAATTCTTTGTTTTTTTAGTTTTATCGAGTTTCTTCAATTATTTGAGTTAAACATACAGAGTATGGTATATTTGAAAAGGCCTTAAAACGCTCTACACATATTCCACTAGGTATATTTAGAAACACTTTTTCATTAAAAAAGTTACTTGCATAAAACTTTTTTAATGAAATGAATTGAATACGGAGTATGAAAACGGATTTTTTAAATTACAAAATACTTCTTAGGAATAGAACAAATGTTCAAATACAAAAATTGTTGCCTTAAATAATATCTTTCAATTAAATCAAGGTTTAATCAATTCGGACAAATGGTATGTGAAATAGAGCCTTTTTTGTTCATGGATTTTCCGAAATATTAAGGACGTAATAGCCGGAAAACGTTTTAGGTGCATTCTTGACACCCAACTGGAAAACGCTTCTTTAGAAATCAACCACGAAATAAATCAGAAAAATTCTCTTTATCTGTCTTGCACAAAGAACACTGGTTCGGCTAAGATTGGTCTGCCGCACGGAAAATTCCGTGTTTTTACAACATTAATCCTATTTATTCACTAGTATTTATTTTTTATTTATTATTCGGGCAAAGTATAAAATATATGGTATTTTTTAAAATGTCATAGAATTCTGTAACAAGTTTACCGTAGGCATGATTTGATCATATTTTAGTTAAAAAGTTATATACAGATTTTAGTAAAAAGAGGTTTTTTTCTTAAAAAATACTAAAAAATTATTGTTAATACGACAAATGAGTTAGCATAAATAATTGTCTTCCAACCAAAAAAATGTTAGTCCAATCGGACAAATAGTATTTAAAATACTCGCATTTCAAAATTGTTAATCCACCATATTGATGACGTCATAGCCGGAGAACATACCATTTCCGTCCTTGACCCCCGAGTGTTAAACATTTTTTTAGACCCCTATAACAAAATAAAAATGTAAAATTCCCTGTACAAACTTTGCACACAGATAAAATTGTCAAATGCCGGTCTAAAGAGTCAACTTCTTCCGTAGTAACTCTTGATTTTGTAAAAATTAAGTAATCAGATGTTGAGTTGAAGCTTAATAATGGTCAAAGCTTTTCAAAGTCAGAATTTGAATGTTCTTTAGATATAAATTCAAAGTAAAACAATGCAAACAAATGTTTCGAATGTGGTAACAATGATCATTACTAAATTAAGTGTCCCAAAATCTATCACAAATCTGATGGGTTTAATTGTCAATAAAGAGGTATCAAAATAATCCTGGGGGGAAATTTAGAGGTAATTTTCGGGACACCACCAAAAGAGGTGAATTAACTGTACACAAAATGCAAATGTGGCTGAGCAAGACTCGGACAACAGTATTTCATTCAATTTTACCGCTTTTTATACAACAGTAATTACCAATGAAGAAGGTAAAGTCAAGTTCATTCCACTGGCCGGTTAGTGGTCTGGTGCGACTAATAATTTGGTTTGTTCCTCAATGGAAAAGTATCTGAGGGATGTGACTGATATAATTCCAATTCAGTTGAAAGTTGCAAATGGGCGAACAATGGAGGCAAAACAACAAGGTAAGGCAACTTTTATTTTCTGTGTAAAATAAAAATTGTAAATCTTAAAGTACACAACTAAATATATATTTGCTTATGTTGAAAAATTTGAATGGCTAATGTTTTTGGCGTCTAGCCCTTGAGCGGGCACGTCAGCGGAGTTTTACTCCGCAACATGAAATTGCATAAATTTAACCCTTTTTACTAAGTAAAAAAAAATATAACAAGTATATAACAAGTATTCGGTATAAAACAAGTCTTGTTTTATACCGAAATATTGTATTTAAATGTTGACAAACTTCATTACGAATCACATTTCATCGTTGAATAATTGTTCACCTTATGAGTAATAATGCAATTGAACATAGTAAGTAAATTTCTAGACTAGATTAGGTATCACTTTATATACTGTATTTAAGTGTTGACAAACTTCATTAGGAATCACGTTTCATCGTTAAAACAATTAATTGTTCAACTGAACAGGTAAAATAATGCAATTGAACATACTAAGTGATTTTCTAGTATAGATAGGAATCACTGTCTGTGTTACGGGAGAGTGTACTCCGCAAACTGACACGGCATCACTGAATTGCAAATAAAAAGGTACTAAGGGGGTGTAGGGAGATATAAATAGTTTTAGGGGGTTCCTGGAATGAGGCGTGTGAGGTACAAGGCCGGACTCGACTGCCGACACCCACTATCCTTGTTTGTTTTAATAAAAAAATACGTGCAGAGGAAAACTCCGCATGCGCCCGCTCGAGGGTTAGGGATATCAATATAAAAAGTTATCTTTGGCCGAGGTCTTAATATATCCCATTCTATAATAGATTATTCCTTAAAGGAAATTTAGTTCATGTGGGAAATAATTGCACATTTTCAATTCACATACCCATACCTGTATTACAGAAATGAAAACAACTAGTAAATTGTTTGCATATTGTAGGTACTTTTATTTTAAATGTATCACGTAAAATTTACGGTTCTGGAGTTACAAGCAAAATGCGTTTAAAAAATTTGAAGTTTTGTCGGTTTTTAGCATTTTTGGGAAAGTTCTGACATTACATTTTGTTAACACCAGATTTGAATTCAGAGCCTCAAAAAATATAAGAAACAACAAAACTAAAAACTTAACCCAAACCTATCCCAAGAAAACTACATTTTGACTGAACTGTGGTAGGATATTGGCCCAGGCATAATAAGTTGATAATCTGACCCCCTCCTCCTTCGACCCGACCCCAAAAAAACCATCCTTTCAAATTGTTCTACAAAGGTATATACATACAAAGTTAAATACATGACATATATTTTACTTTTATAGAAGACAACTCTCTTAAAAATATACTAATTACATTCAAACATGGTAGAGACACTAACCGTGACGAATTTGGAGAAGTAAAAAAAAAAAATAACAAGCCACATCGATTTTAACGGGGATGGGGAGAAATATTGTTACTCTCTAGGGGTATCCCATAAAACTGTGCATATTCAAATATTGATATAAGCTCAGTGACTATTTTATTAAGGGGGCGGTCTACCTCAAGTTCCGAGCGCAGGGTTTTGTATCTTATTCATTGATCGCTGAATTTTCATATGATTTCCAATATTTTGGTGTCATTTTAATAAGGATATGCTTTTGTAGGTCGCTAAATTTTTAGAATTTTTGATTTTATCCCCGTTCATTTACAGGAATTGTGTAAATCTTTCAAAAAAGGTAGTTTTTTGTTAAATTTTAAAGTCTTACAACTAACAAGAGAAACGCTTTATAGAAAAATTAAAAATGTAGAGCCCTATAAAATATTCTGAAGAACGTTAACCCACTCTAATTTTATTATATCTTAAAAAATAAAGCTTTTGTCGTCCAGATACGAAACGTCTTCAAGCGTACTTCAGCGCGCTTTAGCCCTATCTTTCAATGTTATGTCGCTCTGTGACGCAGTTTTTTCTGTCAAGGTAGACCGCCCCCTTAAGTAGGCCAGTCAATTTAAACATAAAATAGGACGAACCTCTTAAACGCGTATCAAATATATTTTGTTAGCATTGCATGCTTAGAGCATTTTAAATTCAATTTTGCAACACTGAAAAACCTGTGCAACTCCTGTAGTACTAAAAAAACTACCAAATTTAGTTAATGGTTTTTTTATATAGTTTTTTAATATAAATAATCACTTTCAAGGAAGCAATTTTACTTAATTTAAACCATTTAAGGAGCTAAAGTAGACAAAATTTGCAACAATTTTACACCAATTTGAGTTCTTTAAGTTTAGTGGTTGCGGGGGCGGAGATATATATTTAGTCAGAGCTAGGCAATATTCAAAGAAACAGTGAACATTTTTCGGTAGGGCTATTTTCCAAGGTTTGTTGCGGCTAGTAATTCGTTATGGAAAAAATTCTCAAATTACAGATTATTTTTATTTTGATTAATATCCATGATTTGGGATTAACTTAAGCCTGTAGGTTTATTACTTTTCCTAAAGTAGTAAAATTCATTCGAATTAACAGCAGGGAACATTTTCAAAAATCCTTAACTTATTACATATACAAACTTTAAATAGATGTTGTTTCGTTTGTAATCAACCTATTGAAGTATGGATTGCGGCGTTGAATTCTACTAATCAAAGCCTTTTATTTGATGATACATCAACAGCAATGCTTTTATTAAGGATTTTCTTCTCCCTCCTTGTGTGCCGACCCCCTGGAGGAGAAGAAAGTTTATAATTGCTTAAAAAGCTGGGGTTTTGTGATAAATATCCAGACATAAAGTTATATTACCAATTCTATGATGGATAAGGAAACAATAAAACACCCCTGCATTTTTTAACACATTTGTAAATTGCACAAGTTATTTTTAAGTACAGTTGCATAAAAATTACCTATCTTTGACTAGCTATATCTCCGCAACCACTAAACTTGAAGAACTCAAATTGGTGTAAAATTGTTGCATTTTTTGACTGCGTTAGCTCCATGAATGTTTTAATTGAAGTAAAATTGCTTCCTTAAGGGTGATTTTTAGAAAACTTAAAAGAAATACCCAAATTTAGTTTTTTGAGTACTACTGGAGTTTCGCAGGTTTTTCTGTGATGCAAAATTGAATCTAAACTAAGGGATGCTAACAAAATATAAAACAATCAGAACATGATGCGCGTTTGTGAGGTTCGATGTTTAAATTGACTGGCCTATAATATTGAATCATCATGGAAACATACCATTTACAATTACCAGTCCTGTCCAAACGCTTTGTTTGCTAGTTTGCTAGATATAAACGAGTCGTGTAACTTTTAAGTAATTTTTCGAGCGTTCTTTTTCTAAATCAATGCTTATGACGTGAAACTGAGTGGTGTCACTTTGTAAGAAAAATCATATTAAATGTAGAGATCATAGTCGTGCCAAATCCACGACATTAGGAATGCCAATGGGTTTGGTTCGACGATTTGCCGTTGCCGGGGAGCATAATTTTTGTTTCAGTGTTGATTTTTCTAATAAAGCGGAATTCAGCCATCTGATTGGCAGATCCGATCGAACGTCATATCGGCATTATCTAGTGGTGCCATCAATAAAGTGACGACTGACGACGACGCTGTCTTTCTGATGACATGTAATGTTAATTTTGATAAGATTTGTATTGTTTTACAGACTGCATCTGCGTGCCTCCACCTGCTGCTACTAATACTTCTATCTAACTAAAGTAAAATAACACATTAATTCTAACGAGGACCGATGATCGGCTCAATTACCTATTTCGAAATGTTCTGTTACATTATATTTCCACAGAATAATTTCCACAATGGGCAAATTTCCAAAAGAATTCCAAAGAATTTCAAATTCCAAGAATTCCAAGGAATTCCAAAGAATTTCCAAAATTAACATGAGTGCTTTTTATTCCAAAGACTTGGAGATAAGAAAAGTATCTCCAACACTACTTTGTTAGTTATGTTAATATAAATAAAACAAAACCACAACACCACAGAGCTCATATGTGACAACACTAAGAAAATGCAAACGTGCCAAGTAAGGTTATCTGTAAGTACGTCTTTGTTTGGAGGAATTAAGTAGGTGATATACAGTGAGTCGGTAACCTTATAAATATATATATAACGAGCGCTTTTAATGGTGTTTATTTCATGCAGCTCAGTTCTGTTATATACCACAATACAATCACAACCCACGGACTTGTGACAGATCGACAGGCCACAAAATTTCATGACGTACATCAGTTGCATGAGCCTCCAGTTCCTCTTCATTCGAGTTCACCTTTGTCATGACGTCATAACGTTCGATCCGATCAGCCCATCAGTCGGCTGGAATCTACTCTATTGGTAAAACATATACTGAAATAAAAATTATGCCGCCCGGAGGGGGGGGCAACATAACGAGGCGTTCACGGTAAAAAAAAAAAAACGTAAATATGTCATATTTTTGACCCAAAAACTCAACTCATTGTATTAATTAACCGTAATATTAAATTGATAAAATCCGATCCTACAAAACGGTGTTTTTGTAACCTTTAATTGAAAATGGTGGGTAAGTAAAAGACAAAAACACGGTATACTAATTATTAAATTCAGCAATAAAAAAATTCAAAATGGTGTGTAGTAAAAAGTTTCATTAATTAAAACCAATCAGAAATAAGGTTTAATTTAAAAATAACAGCATGAAATTTAATGCTGTCACTTTGTAAGAAAAAACATATTAAAGGTAGAAATCATAGGCGTGCCAAACCTACAACATTAGGAGTGCTAGTTATTAACGTTTTAACGCTAAAAGTACAACGTTTTAAATAAGTTTGTGCTGACCGGAGAGCGGCACCTGTAGTGGAAGAGAAGAAGCGAGGAGAGGAGAAGTAACATGATAATACATGGTAGTAACCTGATAACTGTGAAATTTCAAATACAAGAAGTATTCGTACTTTGTGCCTATCGTCTTAGTACCACCAAGGGCTGGCAGGCAGCAGTACCATCCATACAACAACGCGAGCCGCGCGTCGGTAATGTAGTACGGGTTCAGTTAAGCAGTCGGGATTGACCGGCGGCATCGTTCATTGTATGGCTGGGTAGATGCTTATATCGGTAGCAAAAATATAATAAATTATTTTCCATGACTAAGAATGAGAAACCTAGATTATGCGAGGGTTTTTTTCCGAAAATGCTGTGGCACGAACCTAAATTTAGCCTTCATAAGTAAAAGAATGTATAAAAAAATGTATAAAAAATGTATGTAAAAAATGTATGTAAATGTAATGTATGTAAAAAATATATGTGTAAAAATGTATGTGTATGTGTATGTTGTTTGGTTTACATTGGCAACTGGATACTAGTGCTTAGAGAATTTATGTAAAATATAGATAATTATGTGGATTAAATTTTAAATTTGAATACACCTTACAGTTTTCCTCGGTTAAATATTATTGGATATACTTGAAATAGCATTACACTTGTAACTCAATTTATTAATTGTTAACTACAGTATAGAATTTGAACTTAGCATTTCTTTAGGCCTACTTAATTATTTGTCCAGGCAAAAGAAAAAATCATCGAATAAACAATAAATTGCCCTTCGAGAACAATTTGAAAATTAACAAAAACAACACTTTTTCCATACGTAAAATTTGACCTTATATTAAATACAAGGTCAAATATGTTTGGGGAATGACTTTGTATATTGATTGCACCATGAATTACGATGAGTTTTTTCTTCTATAACAATATCCCCATAAAGCAATTAATCGCTCCAAAACCACCATAATGTCTGGTTTACTTTTACGTTTCTTAAATTTAATATTATATTAATTCATTTATAACTTAATTTAGGCAGATTCTTTCCTTCATTGATTAAAAAAATAACTTTGTAAACTAATTCATATAAAAATAAAAAATTAAAGTTTGGAGTAATTTGTTTAATTTATTCTTCTTCTAATTTGATAATCATTAAAATATTTCAGCGGTTTAGTGACCTCATTCATCCATGCTCTTGTTATCCGTCGGCAATGTGGTTTGACTATTCAGTGTAAGAGTGCAGCACTCGCCACCATTGGACGTCGGTAATGTAGATTATTTAACTACCTACAATCGCGAGCAGCAAATACGGTGGGTGAGTGAGTGCGCTGTTAGCGAAATGATTTTTATTATTTGTTTGGGTAGTTAATCAAATATATCATTATGTGGTAAATTAAACACAAATTTACACGTAAAAGACCCTGAGAAACGTAAACAAAGCTTTGACAGTTCAACAAAACATTTCATTCAGTCTTTTCAGCTGGGGTTTAGCAGGAAATTTTATGAGTTTTCAGTTTTTGCCGCCCGCCGTATTTCGTGCACTCTACACTAGTGTCATTTCCTTGTTGTAAAAAACTATTTACTTGCACTTTTTATGAACAGAACCTAGTATTCTTAGATATAATATATTTCTTAGATATTTTCGTAAATAATAAAAAAATGGAGCTGAGTTTTTATATTATTTAGTAGTATTATTGATTTTTTTAATACGTGAAGAGACTGCCATTAATTTAATTTGTATGTTATGATTGTTTTCAATATGTTCTGTACTGTTATTCTGTTTATTTGTTTTTTTTATACAAAGTTATAGCTGTTTTAGGTTAAGTAACCTATAGCTATCATGTAAATATCAAAATAAATAAATAAATATTTGTCAAAACAAAACATTAGTTTTCTTAGTTTACTCAAATAATTTTTTCATGGGGTAACTATTTTCAACAGCACTAAATAAACTGAATACTAGCTTTTCTTAAAATAAAAAATGCACAGCATAGATAAATTGACGCATCCCTTATGCTCTTAGAAGATTTGACGTGAAGCGAAGTGTTATACAAAATTATTTTAAATCATATAATCATTTTCAACCACCATTTTGGATCTGTCATTTGGGATATAATTTTTTTAACCTATAAGCTGTGTTTAGACCTGTTTTGTCAAACTAGATTATTAGAATTTCCAATCTGTTTTTTATGTTGATTCGTTTTGAAGATGTATATTGAATTTTCATATGAATTTCTTTTTGATTCTCTGGCATTTTAGTGCAACAGAAATAAAATTACATAACGCTATAATTGAAGGTTAGAATAAAACATGTTTAGACTCGCTCTGTGGAATTTATTTTTACCAATTGAGATCCATCAAATAATATACTAAATTCGACTTATTCTACTACTAAAGAAATCAGTCCTAGGGAGCCGTTACCCTGATGAAGTAAAGAAAGACAATACCTTGAAAAGTAAATATTTATGTGTCTTATGCTTACCAAAAATGAAGATTCATTGGTACCAAGATTCATCGGTTTGTCAAATGATTACAAAATAACCGTTCCGGGACATTTCAACCTTATTGTATGGGACTGAAAAATGAGTTGATTACTACTACTTTGTTTTATTTTGATAAGATAGGATGTTGATGGACAACAAACACAAATCAACTAATTTATTAGCAGATTGTCATTTGGGAAATGTACTATTTTATGATTTGTAATTGTTTACAGTATATATCTTTGGAATATTTTGGAGATTTCCAAATTTTTCAAAATTATTTTGAAGGCGTCATGATGTTTTGATTTGTTAGCATCAGGATTGAAGTTGGTAGCTTAAGGGTCATCTTGAGTCTTCTATGGAGAGACACAAGCTTAAAGTTTAATACTCACTAATGAGATTATCAGCTGATAGCAAGCCGAGAAGTCTGAACTGCTGATAACATCCAAGTAGGCTACTATTGAGGTAATGAATTACTAGTGATAACTGGATTTACTGCTTTGTTAGAGCCTATAGATAGAAAACTTGCCAAGAGTCTTTGACTTCATTTCCAGAGGCACAAATTAGATTACTTGATAGATTTTATGGATATACTTTATACATCTTTCTCTAGTCCCTGCTCTAGAGACCAGTCTACCATCCATCGTTCTTAGGCTTTATGAAATACATCCTAGACATCCCAAATATCAAGGTTTGTTGTAAAGTGTAGGAGTCAATGGCAAAACTAATTATTTCAGATGATTCAAAGCCAAATAAACAAGTTAGTCGAACAAATGTCCGTATTGCAACGAACGATCTTGCCTCTTTCATATAATACTGTTTGTTACTTTGATCAGTGTCATCAAGGAGGCTTTCCATTTTTTAGTCGATGTCACCCTTGAAAAATTGGATTGGCTGAATTAATAGCATAAATATTGCCTTAGATTTAGTTTTTTCCAACAGAAAGCGATGATAAAATGAAGCATCTTTTATTCATCGATTATGTCCGCCTGACCTTAAACGTATTGACAAAATAATCAAGTAATGTATTTAGGCCCTAACAATTTCCTCCCGAAGACATCAATCGATAACAAACAGTTTATAGTGGCCTGATTTTCTTCCATAATATATGAAAAGGTCACATTTAAACTCAGAGAAACACTGGGGCTTTTGGAAATCCTGACTATAGTAAATTTCAATGCTAATGAACCATTTATTTTTTAACACTTTTCATTCCTATATAACAAAAAAATAAAGAAAAACTGAAGCACAAATTAATTCTAACAGGCTTAGGAAAGTAAAACACACAAATCCTGATAAAATTCAACTTTTATTTTGTCTGAGTACAGATAAAATATTGTTTCAAGGGATTGAAATCACAAGAGTTGTTTTGTTGAAAAGTTGTACACATTGCAAAGTAGTGTCGCTAGAGGAACACCTTGACTAGAGAGAGACCAGACATAGTCTTAACAAACAAATCTTAGTAAAAACTTGTAAATGAAACATTTGACTCTCACACTCACACACGCACTCTCTCACATGGTCCTCGTTATGCTATTGGTCAAACACAGACAGTACACGACATAGGGTGTTTATTATACATTTATTTATATATGTATAGAGGGGCATGGCCCAGCGTGCACGCGGCAGACAGTATCATATTATCGTACAGTATCATATTATTATGATCGTATAACATATATTATGTGCTACAACGCTAGGTGCGGACAGTGATGCACCACAATTCCAAAACTAAATTCAGCTAAAATAAATTTCTACATAAGTAGTTGGAATATTCGTTATTCCGAGTATCACAAAACAAATATTTACATAGCTGTTTGGGGTGGGTTGGGTTTTGTTGCCTTTTACAATAAATGAAGGACAGTTTTTCTACAATAATTTTGACCGATTACACATTCGACGAGGTAATATTGCTTATGCTTTAAAAATAGTTACATTGAGAAAATTTACGACCAAATATTTTGAAATATATGAATGACAATATAAATTAAGGGGAGTGAAAGTATTTAAAAATATGATCGTTTCAAAAAGCTACGTTGGAGCTGTAGTAAATTAAATTATGGTATCACCAAATTTATGTTGGATAATTCGTCGACGATCATGTCACTAAATATTATAACTTACTTAAATCTCTCTAAAACCTTTGTTTCTTTAATGTCCTACATGGAAAATCTAAGAAAAATAATATTTATGTTTGAAAGTAAGAAATAATATATGTATTTCACTTCTTCATTTACACTGCTTGAGAGGATTTTTTTCTGTATCTAACAAACAATACTGTGGACTTTCCTAGTAACTTCTTACGTCCAAAGAACTAGACTTGTAATTTGAAAACGAAAGTCTCATTACAACTAACACAACCTCAAAGCTGTCCTAACATTTTTCTGCTGAAGTTCCCTACAAAATTAAGTGTCAAAATAAATCGGCCATCCTACGTTCAGTAGTCGCCAGCACTAAAACATGGTGAACGACCAGTGACCGTGGGACCCCACCTAGCCCACCCCAACCCTCATTCTCACAAGTAGAGTCGTTAAAGCTTTCACAAAGAAATTATATTTCTTCAAGGCAAATGCATTCTATAACGGGAACCGAGAGGGCGCTACCTCCTACGGGTTCGGCAGATGTACACCGAGTGAGGGACCTGGAGCCTCTCTCTGCCTCTCTTGCCGCAATGGTAGTGTTGGGACCCACCGACGGGGAGTGGAGCGTCACAAGTCGGCGTAATTTTGCTGGCTTAGGGAAGAAACGAAAAGGAAGGATAACCGATGAGATTTTCTCATTTAGTTCTTAAATTTGATGTGGACTTGAACTGGTGTAGATTACAGGGAGAAGAAAAAGGCTATTGTATTAAAAGAATTACCTGTTTGATAGTTTTAAAATTAGACTTACTGAAAACCTGGTGATAGTTTGTTATATTTCCAAGGTTTCGAATTATAACCAATATCATGTTAACTCTGAGTATTTTTAACTGATGCCATACTCATCGCATAGTAAAAGTATTATAACATGTAAGAATAACATGCAATTCACGAATCCTCAAACTGAAAATGTAGTATTCCGAATTTCAACGAGGAAGTAAGTTTTAGGTTTTTCTTCCCTAAGCTACTCTTCAATATGAATTTGTGCAGTATCATCTCATTTTTAAGTACTAAATTAGGAACAAAGGATAACTTATCACGACTAGAGAAACAAAAAATACGTTCGCTTGAAAATAAAATTATTCATGTGCGAGACTTAGGTTAACAAATAAAATAACTTATTTTTTTCAGATTAAAACACTAATCGGAGTTAAGCGAAGTTAATCTTATAGTGACAAATTACAATTTAAAACATTAACAACAAAAAACTACGAAAACATTATGTCTCTTAGCAATAAATAAACTATTGTAAATTTACATTCCAGAAGATATTTCCAAAGTTATATGCTCTTAGCTTTATGGGTTTTATCCTACTTTGTGCTGTTTTTTTTTCCAAATACTCCATCTCATTACCCCATATCATCTCGCCTACTACCTAATTTTTCAAACTTTTGATTTTCGCTTCAAAATAACATTTTTTATTAATCTAGACTAAAAAAAATTCACACTTGGAAGATTAGCATGGATCACACTTTAAACTGACCAAACTTTCAGCTGATGATTAAGTTTAATTGAACAACTAATAGCTCATTACCCGTAAATCACTAGTAATATAATTCCAATCAGAAGCATTATAACCTTTACATTCTAATTATTAATTACATTTCTACCTTACGACACTCGTAACATGCTGATAAACAATGAACAAAGATAACAATAACCACTCAAATACCATATCGATTATGCTGTACAACATTCTATACTTAACAGAATTTGTGCGTTCGTCTTTCAAGATTGATAAAGTAAGAACGTTAGCCAAAAATAGTTGTTCTTAGAAACATCAGAATAATTAAGTTGGTGAATGTTTATTTAAGAGATGTACAAAGCAGCTTGAGATTGTTGTATGACTTTCAAAAGCTATGCAATGTTCAGCATTTCTTTCATTATTAGGGACAACATCCATACGAGACTGAACATTAAAGTAAACTCAAATCACATATTTTTCATTAGCTATTTACACTATTATGGAAAGTTGTAATCATATTTTTTTAAATTTTTTTAAAAAGTATTTGTCATAAATATTTTAAAAGATATGCAATTTTCAAAAATAAGAAAATTGAATTTTTGACTCAAACATCAAAATAAAACTTTTCTCTCTACAATTATTAACTTCAACATTTTTAAACAAGTTATCATTTTGATATTCAATTTATTTATACTTATACTACAAGTCTTACAAACACATTTTACATATAGTGAGCTTCTCCTTATTTAACATTAATCAACATAAATAGCATTTTCAACGTTTTGTGAAATAGGGGTCAATCGAAACAGTATTTGTTTTATTAATTAATTGTATTATTACAATTCATAAATATAATAGTAAAAATATACTAACACATTTTGGCTGATGCCCTGTCAAGAGTTAGTTCATGAAATCTTATCTGAACAAGCCTGCAATAGAGGGTTTCAATGAATGTTTAAAAAAATAGTAGTTTGGCTTATACCTTTCATCTTTGAAAACGTTCAACCTCCACCCAAGACATATAATAATAATCACAAAACATGTAGTATTAATCTTTGGTGATTGTTTTGAGCTGGTAATTATAACTATGATCTCCAAAAAAATCTAGGCTTTTTCTTCTTGGCCCCTTTCTTGGCCTTAAGGTCGATTCAAGTCAAACAAGAAACCGTAATTTTAATACGTGTCTTAATTTAAAGTTGAATAAGGTCCAACTAATTTACAATGTCAATTATTTAGTGTCTGTCAGAGTCACCAGTATAATACGGTGACAAGCTTCCTTTTAGAAAATAAATACGAGTTAATTTTTATTTAAAAAAATACTAATAACCATTTGTGCCGATCACTCTGACTCGTAATAATAAGTAAAACCACAAAAAACCTTAACAATACGTAACAATAACTAATACTGCAGCGTTTTGTGACAGAAATGGTTTTGAATCCTAAACTATTCATCTTGTAAATCACTACCATTGCATAAAGAGACGTCCTCGGTTCTATAGCTCACACTTGGGGTTTTAAGTAGCATAAATTACTGACAACAGGTTATTTAGTTTATCATTATAAAACTTATGATATACTAAACATTTCACTTAAAATTATAACATAAATATTATCTAGTTTGTATATAAAAATGTTGGCGCCAATGACGTCGGATGTTGTAGGCCCTGACTAGACGGTAGGCCACCCTTGGCGTGATCCGGTAACTTGCAGGTCGACTGATTTAGAATTGTTAATGTGTTCATACCTGTTCCTCGTGTCTTTGGTATTTGATTGCGACTTTTTCTATATCCTGGCGGACCGGGCACGGAGAGAAGCAACAGGGTTTCTGTGAAGTGGTCGGACGTAATTTTGTTTTGTATATCAATTAGATACTATTTTATTGGTTAGATAAAATGTGATGATTGTTGGTCAATAAAGGTAATAACGTACATCTTTATTACTATGATGTTTCAGCAAACAATTTTGTACGGTGTTCTTCAAAGCAACAAACTTTTTAAGTTAAATACTTCAACTAATAATAACATTGTTTGGTATGTTATTGTTGTATTTGTAAATCCTATACAACACATTGAATTAATTAAATTTTTAAACAATAACAGCCTAGATAGTTATATCAAAACGAAAACGGTAAAAATACTTTAGGGACCAAGCCGTCTATTAGGGTTTTTTAGGAACCTACAACTTCAAACCAAAAAAGCAAACATTCCAATAACTGGAGAGACCCTCCAACGATTTCCTTTATTTTGAGACTTTGATTCATGAAATATGTCCTTTTTAAGGGTAAGTATTAAAAATATTTTATTTAAATTTCGAAATTATTAATTTTCAGTCATTTTGATATAATGATAATACTATAGGCAAAAAATGGCACAACTAAATAGGTGTCATTTTAGTTTATATTGATGGAAGTCATTAGCTATGTCAGAGGGTGATTATTTACTCACAACAAAATTCAGTTGACGGTTTTAAAATTGATTTAAAAATAATTTTATAGTAATTATTCATCTGGGCTACTTGAATACTTGAGAGTTTTGAATGGCCGTTGCTTGAATGTTAAACGTTCGAATGGTATTCAGTTCTTATTATTTATTTATTTTTTTTTAGTAAAAAGATAAAAATATTAAACACTTTCCAAAAAGAAATCCTTGCTTTGTAGAAGTCATTTAACTCTGTGACATCCCAAATCCGAATGTACTTTCTAGATCAGTCAAGATAAAAAAAAATCATAAAACATCGAACTTTAAAACACATTAATTCCACTGCTGAGATAAAATATTTACTTGATCAATGTAGTCAGATATGCCATATCTTTTGATTTGCGCTACTGAGCTCTTCTTGACTCGCCCGAGACGAGACATGATTTTGAATCGTTTTAAATGCTACGAGATAGTATACTTTATGGTTCTAAGGAGGAAGCTCAGATTGGCAATTACGTCATGATGGCGTCACCGGTATGGAATCCAATCCCGGACGATATTTTCAATCCCGGGATTTCGGGATTGAAAAACTTTAATCCCGGGATCCCGGGATTGACCCAACATAGTATTTGCCAATACAAAATAAATATTTAGTATTGATTCGCATGTAAAGATGGTATAGTAATATATTGCGATATACAAAGCAGTGCTCCGTTTAGTTTTGACTTATTAACGTGATTTTATATATAAAACCTTAGAGCGTAAAAAAAATTACGACATAGTCAGCGTTAACATGAAACACTGAATAGAGCACTCTGATCAGACATCAGAGTGAAAACGGAACACGTTATCAGGATGGTCCTGTATAAGCGTGCACTAACCATAACATATTTATTCGAACATGATTTAAAGAAAGTCTTATACAAAACATGAATATAGTTATTTGACCAAACAATATCAGGACTTGAAAAGATGTATTTAGAAAAACTAAAAAAATGATCTTTAGAGCACCGTAATGAAACTTAATTGCAATCGCATTACATTGTATCAGAAACAAGTTAAAATCTCTATGTATTTGTTTCAGAAGCTTGAAAATATTAACTGAAAACTACTTTTACTCATACTATAAGACGACAAATAACTCACCATGATTATTTGATCAAAAGTAACAATGTAACTGGTTTTTCTTAGTTATAACATTGTTTTAACTCATAAAATCCTGGTAAATATCGATTTTCCACGTAATTTTATCATCCCGAAAATCCCGGGATTGAGCAGAAAATCCCGGAATTAAATAAGCCCTAAAATCACGCGGGATCCCGGGATTGGATTCCCTAGTCACCGGTCATCTCCCTCAGAACCATCCAACATCCCCTACTGGAGTTTTATGAATCCGTGAGTCTTTCGAGCGATCTATATCACCACAGGAATTCAGACCAGACCCCTGTCGCTTCTCCGCCGCGCCCGCCGGCCGGGGAGGGGACGCCGGGTCTACCCGCCCGGTTACGCGGCGCTCTGCTTGGTGGCGGGCGTGGGGCTGCCGGTCCCGCTGCCGCTGGCGCCCGCGTCGTCGTCCCCGTTGTTGTTGAGCTGCGCCAGCTGCTTGTAGAGCGGCGAGTTGATGAAGCGCGGGTAGGAGTCGCGGTGCATCAGCGTGTAGATCTGGAGCTGCGCCTCGTCGAACGTGTGCGGCGTGGGCGCCACCATGTTCTTGTTGACGATCTCCCGCACCCGCGAGTCCAGGCTCACCTGAGGACGCAAATGGAGGACTTACAGAGAACAATATATTCGATTGTCTTTTGATCGATAGTTAAGGTGAACGCAACTTAATTTAATTTGTCTTCGGTGTCAATCGGTCGAGTATAGCGTCTCATGATTTAACTTCCAACTGGGTTTTGTTTTGTTATTTTAGCTTATTTTCAGTTTTGCAAAAAATCAGAGTTATATTTAACTCAGAATCGACTTATATGAGTAATTTGCGTCATCATAAATTTTAAGGGTACTAAACTTAAACAATTTTCATGTTTCTGACAAAAAAAGTTGTGACCTTATAAATTATTTATAGAGAGTTCAATACTTGGGACGAGGGATGGGCGTTTTATCCATCTTACGTTGGCTTTTTAAAATAAAATTATTATCAACAAGTCAGGAGTAAACCTATTAACATGATTAATTAAGTGTGCTTTAGTTTATATGTGTAAGTTGTATGCTCTTAATCTCTCTCGGATACACTTTTGGTATTCAACAAGGGATTTCAAACAAATAAAATACTTCAGACACCTATCAAGAAGTATAATTGAGTGAGTCAATTGGATATACGTTAATTGGATTTTTTAAAGCTTTTCAGTTACCTCCTTGGGAGAGAGTATGGAAATGTAGTCTTCGTATATGAACCTCGCCTTCTCCTCGACGACGTCGGGGTTGGCCTCCTTCTTGAGTTCCTCGCAGGCGAGCCAGAACAGGATGTTCTCCTCGCTGTACTCGCACCGCAGGAAGTCCCGGAACACCTTCCTACCCGCTGCAACACACGCACAAGCACACGTGACAAGGTGTTCAGGATGTTCTCCTCGCTGCACTCGCGCCTCAGGAAGTCCCGGAACACCTTCCTACCCGCTGCAACACACGCACAAGCACACGTGACAAGGTGTTCAGGATGTTCTCCTCGCTGCACTCGCACCGCAGGAAGTCCCGGAACACCTTCCTGCCCGCCGCAACACACGCACAAGACTGACGAGAACTTGCAAATTATATTGATCTTAGAAAAAAAACAGCAATCAATGGAAGTATCAGCAGAATACTTCCATTGAAAAAGTATCCGGTTTGAGATATCATTAAAAGACATCAGGTTGTTTATAAATGTAAAAGATATTAAAATTTTCTTGTTACGGATTTGTACAAGCGGGCTCTTGGATGTATGAAGTCCTGGCTTTGGTTGATGATAAATACACAAGAGCAACTCTTAGTTTTGCAAGCTTAAAATTTTACACTTCACGTCTTAAATATTAAAATACTTACTTCTTTACAAAGTATAAACAGTGTTTCCTCACTTTCATTATGTTTTGCAAAACCAATTTAATCAAAACATTTGAATAAACGTTGAGAAATCCAAGGGGTAAATTATAGCCTAGCGTGAAAGTCTTAAATTAAGTTTGTTTGGTAACAAAGAACGGGTCAATGAGGGACAGCCAGTCACAATGGAAATTGTAAAAGGGAGCTTTAAACGGACTTCACAAAGTCCTGCTGGCGAATTCATAACGGAACTTAGCTTCGCCCTTTGTCCAACATCGTCCGGCTTAAATTAATAACTACTGGGTGCCCTTTTGTGGGAATTGGATAGTTCTTAACTGAACCAGGAAAGAAAAGATTATTTAATTATCTTCTTAATAATTTAGCTACCTCATTCACTTCATGAGTTGCAAATATTTTAAAATCCTAAAATAATGCAAATACGTTCAGCTGAATACAATTACAGCTTTAAAAAATCGAGCTATTTATGAAGAAGGACCTTTATTTTAAGTCATATAATGTTGCCATCGTTTGACGAGCAAATGTATTCACCTTATTATAGTATACCTTCCATGGCTGAGGTAACCTACTTTTAGGGATTTATTAAATACTGTATGACAGTGTTTCTCAACCTTTAGTGCTCGCGTACCACATACCACAATCTCAATATTTTGGCGTACCATCGCTAGGACCCCCCTCCTCCTACTCCTGAGGGATCCCTTCCAACAAATAATTCTTTTAGTTACCCTTTGGCGGTTTTGTTTGAGCCAGCTAAATTTATTTTATTTTTCTTGTCAATGTACTTGTATGGATCTTATTTTGATTATAAGGACATTTTGACAAATTATATTTTCACCTCAGCTCTGCTCAATAGTCAATAACTTTCAGTAATTTTGCCAAAAAACCGTATGAATTTGAACTTGAATTTCTTTGATATGAAAAAATTTCTAGATACACGGGGAAAACTTTACTGTCTGTTATTTGAAATTGTACATATTTCTCATATTTTATATTGACAAATCAACATAAATAAACAATTCAAAGTCATTCAAAGTATACCGTATTTTCACCAATGATCCTATCTTGAATCATATTACAAAAATTTATTCAACAAATCGACATAACTAGACTGTGCGTTCAAAATAGAAAATACGTTTGGTTAGTAAATCGTTGAACTAATAAATATAGTAATACCTCCGAATTTATACTGTAGTATTTTGAATGTAAAGAAAATTTGTTAATGCCAAAATGTTTTTAAAAATAATTACTCTTAAAATGAAAGAGTAACTATATTTCCTAAAATATGATACGAAATTGACATATTATGACCAAAATTGATACTGAAAATATCAATAAAGTTAAGATATTAAGTGCGACTTTACTGTTCGACGGGACAGCGTTCGTTCGTAAATCTAGTATTTTATTTGGTACTAATTCTTCAATCTCTTGCGTACCACCTGTAAGGCCTTCGCGTACCACCAGTGGTACACGTACCACCGGTTGAGAAACACTGCTGTATGAGATGACGAATCCTCTTTGGACATAACAATAATGTTTTTTAATCTTATGAATTATAGACCATATTTAAAACAGATTTTTGAAAATTCCCCTTTAAAATAAAAATTAATTAATTTGAGCGATTTGAGGATATTGAATATTGACATTTAAACAAGCATATTATAAAAACGAAAAACGCAAATACATTACCCTTGCTTTTATTGAATATCAAAATTAAATAATGCTAGCTATAATGACATACGGTATTCTTAATTTTTTTATAGCTAAATTATTATTGAGAATCTGCGTCCCCATTTTTAATCGTTTAATAGAACTGTATTTGTTGATAACTAGCTTTATAATGTTGCACTAATTGATGGAACGGTATTAATAAATTTAACTAGAATTTAACTAAACGAATATTTGTCCTAGAGCTTTCATAAACAACAAACTGGCATTTTCAATTACCATTGGGACAAACAAGATTCAATTCTAGATATGCAGCAGTACAGTAAATAAAGCCACTGCCAAATGAATCAACATACTGTTCTTGATTGTTTATTTCGTATAAAGCCTAAATGAGAGAAAAACCTGAAGAACAGGTTTTATTAAAACTACTATTTCTAATATAGTAGTATGTAAGTAAATAGGCTTATATTATGAAGACCCCTTATATTATGATACATTAAATGAGAAAAATGTCACACCTCTAAATTTTTTTACAAATAATAAAACAGAGACTTTTGTTGTGTGGTTTGGAAATTTAATATTCCTATTTCATGTTTTACTTTAGTTTGAATATAGTTTGAAATTCATATTCATATAGGTATTTTATTTCCAAATTCATGAACAAAGTAATAATGGTATAGATTTCTTTTTGTATCATACACTAATAATTAATTTCACCTGACTAAGTTACATACTATGGACAAATAATAAGTATCCACTAATTATTTTTAAAACCTTAAATATTCAACCACTCTTATATGACAATGTTCGAATACTTGCTTGCTGTTTTCTAACTTGGAAAATAACTTTAAACGCCTTTGAGGATTTCCTTCAAACATTGGAAACAGTTTGTTTTACTCAAAAACGTTTTCTTTGTATATTCCCTGGCCAGTCAATAACTACTAACATAAAAAAAGTTTCGATTGGAAAAATTTAGCACTGGGCCTCATGGGTTGCCATTAGGAACGAAATAAACAACAAAATCGTAATCAAATGATTATGTAATCATAACAGGTCATACATGGAAAAACTCATTACAGCCAGTCTGATAGAGATAGCAAGAATTAATAAAAATGAATACATAAAATACATCACGACACTAAAATTTGTTTAAGTAATTGGATGAACTGGTAACAATTCAATTATACCAAGCAAGACCCCGTCCATCGAGCCACGTAACTGACAATTTTTTTATTTTTTTCATATTTAAATAATTTATGCAAATAAAACCCAATAGTTTGTAAATTGTGCAATAAAACCCAAAGACCACTCCAAAAAAGTAGTCTTCCGACTTGAAATATTGCTCAGTGAAATTCAGGCAAACATTGTTAGTCCGAACACAGGGTAGTTCGAACGTCTCTGAGATCCGAAAGGCCATATTTCAAATCGGAAGACTACTTTTTTGGGGTGGACTTGGGGTTTTATTGCATTGTTTACTGTTATCCTTTTATCAACGATGTTATGATACTTTATTGTATTATTATTCTTCAGCAGTTATTAGGTATTGTCTGAGATTTATCATTTTGATATTACTATTATTCAAACTATTTCCAAACTGAAGATTTCATGGCAAACTTCTAAGTTAATTTGTAAAAGATCAGGGTTGTATTAAAAAAACGGTCCTGATTTTTATAGTTTGAAGATTAAACTTGAATTTGGATGACGGGACTGTTGGACTAGGTTCATTGAAAAATAATGTTACGATAAAATCAAATGTTTTGGTACTAAAACGGCAGGTATTAATTTTGTGGAGAACGCATTAAAAAATTCATTATCAACTTGACTATTCAGCTAGAAAAAAGTTTATTTTTCTTTTACAAAAGATATAACCTTATTCATGCAAAAAATCAGTTCGTAATTTTCGCACAATTATGACTTAACCCATATCAAATCTGTATTATATGCTCTTAAATGAATGGCAATTTTATTTCATAAATTTATGTCATTAAGTGACGTAAATAACAACGTAAAACTCTCCAAATACATTCAAGCCTACGCTTTGACTAGAAATAGTCTCACCTGAACTTCGCATCAGCTTGTCAAACGACTTTCCCCACATTCGAATCTCCTCCAACGTCGGTCTGCAAAAAGGAAATAAGTTGAGACCTATTTTCCTATTGTACAGATAATAATTCAGTTAAGGGATTATACAACTTAAAACATGGCATCCAATGCACCCATCATGATGCATCAATCATTTTATGGAGTTTTTGAACATCCTCGTCTATCACCCTGTACAAAACTAACATTTCAATTTAATAGAACCTTTTAATATTTTTCTAGATATTTGAGATAAAACTGCATGCGGTTTTGAATAATCCCTAAACATACTGTTATTGATACAAATATTAGGACATCATAAAACTCTCAGACAAAAGTTGATATTGACATACATAAATCTTCACCTTTCACAAACCGAACCCCACAAAAAATTATTAATAAGACGAGCAAACTAGCTTATTAATAATGGCTAATTAATGAATTAGTAATTAATACTTGTTGATTATTAATTCATGAATAAGCTTGGTTTGTTTTTATTTTGGTCGTGCGATTGTACACCCGTAAAGAACGTGTTACTGTGTTACTGTGTCAGTGTTTCATATGATGTGATTTCAAAAGCATTTTGACCTTTCAAAAGCAATTAACACCATGAGCGGTGTACATCATGAGACACCATTGCATCAGTTAGAGAAGTGCGGCATTTTGCGGCTTGCACACAAGAGGCTCAGATCACATCTGGTAGACCGATTCCAGTATGTTGAAATAGATCATTAACTTTCCGGAAAAGTAAAAATGGTTCAAGGTGTCCCGCAGGGATCGATTTTTGGGTCAATCCTTTTTTGCTTTGTGTGAACAACATGAGTTCATCGATCCAGAGTGGAAAGATGATTCAATATGCAGGTGATACAATGATCTGCGATTCAGTATCAACAAAACATGAGCTATATATAAATTCTTTTATTAATCTAAACTCATGCATTCAATCATTTGTAGAAATCAACCTCAAAAGAAACAATTCAAAACTAGTGCATTGTCTTTCCTGCTTTAACAGCGGGAATTTTACTTGAAACCAGCAGTTATGGTGAATGATGGCCTCTTGGAGGAAACAGATTCCGTCAAATTCTTGGGGAGGCTGACCTGAGAATACCATGTTGACCATATTTGTGGCAAGGTTGAATGCGGAATTTTTGCTTTACGTAACCTTGCAAATTTTCGCTCAAAGGTTGTGCTAAAAATCAGCCTATTTGGCCCATAATGGCCTATTTTGGCCTAATCTACCCTCACCTCTCCTATGAAATAAGAGCATGGGTAGCTGCGAAAATTTTAGGATGGAAAGGCTATTCAAACTGCAGAAATAAGTATTGATAATAATTTGTAAATTTCAGCCGAGAGAATAATGCATAGACGCCTTCAGGGAGCTAGGTCTGCTTACGTTTCCTTTGCAATCCTTTGCACCTTACGTTTGAGGCCTTTGCATTTTTGAGGTGACCTTGTACTGTAGATTCAAGTGCTTACTTGTACAAGGCAATGTAATTCTTTAATGTGTCTTTAACATTTTATATGAGTCAGAGACAATTGTAGATATCAACAACACAGAACTGTGAGGTATTAAGTTCAGCAAACTCCCTAAGGCATAAAACAATCCCAAAACAAAAATCAGTTTAAATCTTTACTGAAACGGTTGTTGGTGTCCAATGTGCTGTACTTAGTTGACGATTTTATGATGAGCCGCTGGGGAAACCAAATGTTATGGTTTTAAAGCGATCGAAAACCTTAGCAATGGTGCTATAAAAAAAGAAGAAATTAGTGTTTTAGTTGTTATTGCATATTAAACTACTAATCAAATATGACGATTGTTGAAGACATCAACTGGACTATAACATAAATATAAGATTGATGATGACGCTTGTTGTACAATATCATTGTAAGAATTAATATAGAAAAAATATATGTAAGAAGATTTTTCTCGCGTGGAAAGTATTTATTACATATACAAAATCAAAACTCTGTCGTTCAAACACTGTTGCAAAACTGGAGGGATTTTCGATGACAAAGCCAGACTTAGGAAAGAATAAATTACACATCACTTTCCTGAAGGAGTATTTTAATGTTTTAAGCTCCACCATTAAATATTTGCCTCTCTTCCCAAGAAACTTATATTGCAGTGAGCTCCTCGCGACTTCTTTCAAAACAAGAATATAAATCTCCTTACACTCTCAGTTTAACTTTTCAGACACGACTTCATGAATAAGCTTGGTTGTGTTTTTATTTTGGTCTTTCGATTGTACACCCGTACAGAACGTGTTAGTGTGTATCATCTGTAATGGTAATTTAATTTGGAGCAAATTTAAATTATTACTCAAATATATATCAAGACATTTTTTAGGCCTTTAAATGTCTCAAACCTTACTTCTTTAAATGCAGACACAAGGTATCTAAATGCATTTACAATTAAATAGAATTTCTGTTGATAAATTGGGATGTACTGAATCTTTTGGGTATAGATTGAAGGACACTGGAGACAAAACTGGTAAATGATTTGCTTCGAAATCCATTTGAGTTATATTGTTAGTTTGGTACACTGTCGAGGATGATACATCGTCCTTTCAGAAATAAGTTGTCAGACTGTTTCAAGCAAACATATTTACACAAATAAATAACACATATTGCGACAAAATTTCAATATGACAACATCCATTGCCTAAATGCAATTTTATTACAAAACATTTCATCCATTGCAAGTTTATTCATAGGTTTGGTTAATTTATTATTATTGTTTATTTGCTTGCTCTCTCACCATACACAAGCGCTGGTAAAAATGTTTGTGTAAGCCTTGACGAGACCAATTTAGTTTGCCGCTGAAAACCTCATTTATAACTTTTAATTTAACATTTACGCATTTCTTAATGAACTTTTGGTAAATGAACTGTCCCCTTCTTTAAATTTCCATTTTTGCACTTGATAGAAAATCTGTATTGAATCTTGACACTTGTTATTAAGAAAGGAAACTTTTTAATCAGCTAAGAGTGGAAAATAGAAGAAGTTATTAAAATAATTTATACTTCGCCCAACTTGGAAAATGTCATCAAGTCTATTAAGAAATTTAACTCTTTAGCAACTTTTCAACGCTTCAAGTTGAAGGAACAAAAATCAAGTAATACTTTCATTTTAATTGAATTTTTTACAAAAAAATCATCAAATTAAGTTTTTAATTAATTTGTTTTTGTATTTTATGTTTGTTGTAATCATTTCATATTTATCACGAAAATTATCGGTTTTAGTGGAAATATGATCAATTAAATGCATTGAATATATTAATACATTTTGATATCAAATAATTTCCATTACCACGATATTCTATCAATCCATTTCTTGCTGCAAAGAGCGTAAGAGATATAACAGAAAAATAAACAAGAGATCTCAGACAAACCGTTCGTGTTCCATTGAGTACTGTGTAAACTGAGTAAGATACACTTAAACGTGGGAGAATTTCAACAGGTTTTCTGAACTCCAGACTGTTAAAGAACGATTCAGGTTATGTTTTACATTAACATTTTTTTCTAATTACTGTAAAACTTTATACAGCACCATAACAGCATCTTTTAATATTTAATTAAATCCAGTACGAACTCCTAATGATGATAAATAATACAGTTTTCCACTGTTTTTTAACGTAGCTTATTAAATTAAACATATTTGATTGGTACCTAAACTTAGGTATATATATATATATCACCGTATTTATGGATAGAAGTTGTGTGCAGTGGTGAAAATCTCTATTAGGAGTGACTGTTCTGTTGATTTTTTTAATCAATTGCTGATCTTCAAATGTTGAATAAGTATTAAATTTAATTACAGTATATAATATAAACCCTGCTATAGTTGCCTAAAAACACATTAAAAATTAGAATTTTGTATCTTTAAAAAGTTTTATGGTAATAATATACATTTCTCAATATTATTTGTTTTAATATTACATTCGATATGAAGAAGACATCATCATAAGAACCTCCCAGAACATCCGGGGTCATCTACGAAGAACTCTCAGTGACATCCGTGTGAAATAAGCAGAATTAATGTATTATAAGACTGATACCTCATCCGACTAGCGACTACAGAATAAAATAGACGCGGAATTTGTACCAATACTTTTTAGGATAACTTTTTTATTTTTTTAAGTATGGGCTAATAAAAAGGCTTATTTTGATGTTTAACCTTTCAAAGATTAAGAAATATTTAGTTTCAAAATTCAAAGGTCTAGTAAGTTTTTGCTCGTATTTCTAGAATTATTTGAAGATTAATAAACAATGATCCAATTTACAGCCAATTTCTAACAGATTCAAATATGCTTATCATGTATTATTAGAGTTTATCGGTGTTCAATTAAATTATTTCACATTAAACGGGTTTAAAAAACTAAGATGGTATTGAGCTGGGATTGGTTTTATAATGCTTACTATAATTTCAACCATGTTGAGACTTAAATTCAGTGTCCCAATCTGAACATATGTGACATAAAACCACAGACATGTGACATATCTAGGACTTATGTGATGTACCATCTGTTACATCACAGATATTTCCAGATATTAACCTCAAAGTACAATGCCAATACGGGATTGACACTGTCAACGGGAATAAGAAGATTAAAAAGGAAGTTCTTTCATACCAAGCAAATTCTGTAGTACAAGTTACTTTTTAATTTATAACAATTCATAATAATTTTAAAACATTACTAGTAATCCAGATTGATTAGTTTGCTTTTTGTAAATTAAAAATAAATCAATAATTAGTATTAATCGTCAATATAATTTTCCATGAAATTGGATAGCCTATTAATGATAAACTTTCGAAAATAAAAATTAAAACTAAAACTATATACCGTTCTTAAAAACAGTTAAAACAAATCGGGCAGCAGGGCGGATCGAGCTTTAGTCCGGTGCGGTTTTAATCATAACTTTTACCTGCATGTTGCCTAAATACTGCATAACAATTATAAATTTTGCCGTAGTTCATTTCCTAGCCTTTGGGAAACCACTTTAAGAAACACTTGATTAGGTGCTTTTATACAGGGTGTTTGTTTTTAAACGCAACCCATTTTTAAGATTGAATAATGCACATATAAATATGAAACGAGTGTTGTTTTGTTAATCTTTACATTTTATACAACCTATCATTTAAGTTTGATCACATTAAGTTTACATTATGTGTTCAAACAATCTGCCATTGACATTTGTACAAAGTTGTGCGCTCTCGATCAAATTGCTGATCACGTGTTGCAAGGTACCTATTTGAATTTCTTGCATTAATTTTGTTATGTTTGTTATGAGGTGCTGAAATCCTGTGAATTGTTTTCATAGGCCTTCCTTTATATGAATCCCCAAAGAAAATTATATAGTGGGGTCAAATCCGGGGATCTTGGGGGGGGGGGAATAATCCTTCACTGATAAAATAAAGTTTTGGGTTGCGTTTTAAAAAACACCCTGTAGTTTTCATAAACCCCTAGAACAAATCGGAGGAGGGTAAATCATAAAGTAAATGACTTACGGAGGTTCGCCGTCGCAGTTGAGGGAGTCTAAGTTATTGGAGTCTTTTCCTTTAGAGCCGCTGTCTTGGCTGCCCTTAACTGCCAAGCTGAAAAAAAACAAATAATATTATTTTGGGGATAACAATCATAAGTAAACTGTTGTAAATGAGCAGATATAAGATTTCAACCGTATGCGGAAATCAATACGAAGTTATATTCTTTCTGGTACAGTTGAGGCAACACTGGGAAGAAAATCTTCATTACTTTTATTCATTTTATATTATATACATGTAAAAAAAATTTATTAAACAATCCTGCCATGATGCAAACGCATTCTTTCTTATCAGGAGCATACGAAAGCGCAATGAGTAGATAACTTTATTTTCTGAAACAATCGATGGATGAATTTAAAATTTAACTACAAAAACTTCAAGCAAACAAGAATAAACGTTAATGTTGAGGATTTTTCAATTAGAATAACAAAAAAACTTTGCATATTATCTATCGAGGAAAAGTGATTCATGATTATTACTATTATCACTTCTTATTATTATTGGTTTATAGGTTAACCAAATGCAATGACGTATAAAATGAAGGTATTGTTATAAAATTTCTAAAATTCAACTGTAAGCTATATTAATAAAGAAGAGATAAGTACTATGTCACATTTAAAGTAAGGAAGTTATTGCATATATTTTCTCTGACCACAAGAAAAGCAAAGGAGTCATTAAGACAAAAGCAAACACAAATATTATCCGACTATTTGATACGGTAATACGAATATTGGATGAGATTGTTTTATATCATAATGACAAGCAAAGAAATATTTCAACTGCTAGGTTTACTAAGGAAGTAATTAAGCTAAGCTGTAAACCAAACAATCCAATAACTTGAGGGTTTTATTGAGGGTGACTTGGTTGGAGGAATCACAAGCACTATAAAAATTGCAATGCAATTTATTTTAATACTACACCGATTTCATGGGAAAGTGCTCAACAGTTTTTTTAGGAAAACTATAACTTCTTGGCCTTTGGCCAAAATGCCTGGACGCTGTGAGTTGATGGCCTCTGCTCCGGGCATTTACATTGTTTACTCGGACACCGGCTACATATAGAAATAACGCTCCACCTTCCCTACAACATACCGTCCACTCACTGCAGGGCAGAAACAACGTGGGATGTAGGATTATCTAGTATTCCTAAGAGGATTTAGATTACTGGTTACAAGTTTTTCCAATTTGTGGTTGAAAGTTAACTAAAAAAAGATGGATTCGTTTTCAATTCGTGTTAGAACAACTTTAATAGGTAAAGTACTAGGAACATTGGAAAAATGTTGACCGTATTTCAATAATAATTGTTTTTTGACAATTTATTGAATGTATTTTACTAAAGTTTTGATTAATCAAAACTTAGGCTTTAACGTCATAGTGATTCGTTACTTTTCTATAAGATTCTAATCATTGTACCCGTCCTTCGCTCGGGGTGGAAGGCATTTTTTAATCATCAATACGATTCGCAGCTTAAAACAGTTATTCTTTCTTTAACTTGTTAAAATTGAAACCATTGTAGTTAATATTTTATCATATGAATGTTTGTTTATTCAAATTAAAATATCGTAGCTTTGGACGAACACAGGACATGACCTGAGGAGGTTTTAAGGACGTGAATATGCCTATGTGTTGGTTGGGTTCATGATCTTCCCTTAAGTAAAATGAGGCCACTAGGTTCCATAAGTTTTTAATTCACCCGAAACATGCCGATACTCAGGCAGAAACCACTCACATTTTAAAATATTATTGTAGTTATATATAAATAAATAAATAAATAAATAAATAAATAAATTCTTTATTGTAGGAAAATACAAGTGAAAACATTAAAGGAAATATACTGCAAAAAATAAACTTAACATACTCAATATACTCCTTAGTATATAATTAATACAAAGTAAATAATTCTCCTACAAAAGCCGCCCCAACAGGCACTAAACCCAATTACTGGGGAAGCCAGCCAAAAATTATTTTTCGCCATTATTAGAATAAAATCAAACAATTATATCAAACATGAAAACTGAACTGAACAATATTTGACAATTTAAATTTAAAAATACTAAAGAGATTACCAAGGAAAAAATATATTATAGAGAGACAATCGACTAAATTGAAATTTAAATTTATTTTACTTGGATGTTCACTGAATTATAAGTAAATTTAAAACCTCTACAAAATTAAGTTTATGAAACAGGATGAAGAAACGTATTCATTATGGATATTTATGTTTAATTGAGAACTTTTAATAATTCAAAGCATGTTTTCTTAAACACGTTCCGGCTCATAGTAACATCTAGCTCATCTCCCAAACTATTAAAAAGAGATACGGTGGAAACAAGGAAGGTATTAGCATGAAAACAAGTTCGAGCAAAGAGCGGGTAGAACGGTCGGCTCGCCCGCCCTCCTCTCGCCGGCACATGCCACGCGACACTGGCCAAGGTCAAGGGGTCGTCAACGACACCAGATAAGACGTCCCTTAGATAACACAGTCTAGCTACCTTCCTTCTGTTCCCTAATGACTCGAAATCAAACAATTCCAACATTTCATTATATCTCACAAGCCAAATAGGAAACTGAAGTGGGCCAAACGATTTGTAATATAGCGAACGCAGAAAGCGTTTTTGGACCTTCTCAATAATACTTATATGAATGAAAGTGTACGGTGACCAAATTATGCTAGCAAATTCTAACTTAGAACGAACCAACGATTTATACAACAGTTTAACGGTGAAAGGGTCATTGAAAAACTTGGATAACCTCAAAATAAAACCCAATACTCCATAGGCTTTTTTCGCTGTAGATAAAATGTGCATTTTGAAGGAGAGATCGCATTCCATCACGACGCCAAGATCCTTATACGAACTTGTTCTACTTAACACAACATCATTTATACTGTAATCAAACATTATGGGGTTCAATTTCCTAGTATATGACATGACTACACACTTCTCTACATTCAAATGAAGCATATTTTCCTCACACCATCTACACAAGGAGTTCAAATCGCTCTGTAACAATACAGAGTCATCAATAGAAGTAATGCAACTAAATAGTTTCATATCGTCTGCATACATTAAAACATGACATTTGAGGACATTTACTACGTCATTAATGAAGATATTGAAGAGCAAAGGACCAAGATTACTTCCTTGGGGAACACCGGACCCAGAAGAGAAAATAAAGGACTTATACGCCTCAAAAGATACATATAATTGACGATTTTGTAAGTATGAAGAAAATAATCGAATTAAATTGTTGGAAAATCCGTAAAAGTTCAACTTTGACAACAACACAGAATGGCTAACTTTGTCAAAAGCTTTCGAAAAATCAGTATACACTGTATCAACTTGACCTTTGCAGTCTAATATTTTAGATGTGAAATTCGTAAAATTGACAAGGTTTGTTACTATAGATCGAGACGGATAAAACCCGTGTTGCTTGCTAGTGATGAAGGGCTTAATATGAGGGAAAATGTTACCATATAAAATTAACTCAAACACCTTTGCTGGCGTGGAAATTATAGAGACTGGTCTGAAGTTTGAAATCTCAAATCTGTTGCCTTTTTTATGCAACGGAATAATCCTTGACGTCTTCCAAACTGAAGGAAAAGTGTTACAACGTAAACATAAATTAAAAATATAGCAAAGGGGCTTTACGAAAAATTCAGAGCAGGCTCTCACAACATAAGGTGGGATAAGATCTGGGCCGAAAGACCTCTTTGAAGGTAATTTTCGAATAGCAGATAATACTTCCCTTTCTGAAACCGAGTTCAATACTAAAGAATGAACACCTGGCATGACAGGTGTATTAAAAACAGCGGATAAATCTACCGGCCCAGCATCATTGTAAACAGAAGTAAAATATCTAGCGAATGCATCCGAAACATTTTTCCCGTCCGAAAATTGATCCTCATTCCAAGAATACACATTTGATCCGCCAGAGACTGAAGACTTTTTACTTTTTACAAAATCCCAAAACTTTTTAGGATCGCTTCTAATTTTCCCTTCAATGTCAGAAACATAATTTTTATGAGCCTGAGCAATGAGATATTTCAAGTTTCTTCTGAGCTCCCTAAATTGTGCCAAATGCAACTGATTAGATGTTCTCTGAAATTTTTTCCTATAAAATGTTTTTTGCCTAATGCATGCTACTATCTCAGGAGTGTACCACTTGGGATATTTGAATTTGCGACTAGTGGCTTTTGGAACTGAATTATCCAAACACTCATAAACAATTTTATAAAATGCATCTACAGCCTGGTCGACTTGGTTTTCAGTATAAACAGGCTGCCAATCACAATTACTAAACAATCTATAGAGATTCAAAAACGCAGCTCTTTTAAAATTATAAGAATCCTCATTAGTTTGTGTTAAGCGCCAGGCGCCACCGTGAGCGGGAAAACAAAAACAAATTGATAAAGCCGGGTGATGACGATCTAGCGGGACAAGGGGGTCCCCCTCCCCCTCCACAGAAAGGCCAGGAATGTTTGTGATAACCAGATCGAGCGTCCTATCATTAATATTCGTCACATTATTCCTTAGCACTAAATTGTGTAGTGATAAGAAGAAACTTAAATCAGCGTATATTTGCCCACCTGAAGTCAAATTAAATCTACTATCATTAATTGCAGGTAGATTAAAATCACCTACAATACAAATGGTACCATTCAAATCGCTTATATTGCTGTTAACTGTTTCAAAAAAACTTTCATACTCGAGACGAGCGGTACCGGGAGGAAAGTATAACGTGCACAGAAAGAACGTAAAACCAGTAAAATTTGTGAGTTTTAGCCAGATCATGTCAATACTATCCGAGGTAATGTGAGCCAGATGCACCGGCCGCCACGCACTGTGTTTGACAGCTACTAGTACACCGCGGCCCCGACACTGGCGCCGTCCGTCCTGTCTAAACACTAAGAAACTGGGAGGAAAAAGCTCTGAAGAATGAATGGTTTCATCAAGCCATGTTTCAGTCAAACAAATCACGCCATAATCTGAATTCAAAATATTTTCATAAAAGATTTGCGTTTTTGATCTTAACCCTCTGACATTTTGATAAAAAATTAATTTATCTACTTTATTCAAATTAACAAGTATTAGAGAAAAAATACAAAATACTGAATATTCTCAATAACAAATTCTCCGACATAAAATCCACTTAATTATTTACCATTTAAAAAAGCTCAAGGAACGAGCTTTAATTACAAAACCATTATAATAGAGACTATATACATCAAATAAAATTGGCACTATTAAAGCTTTACTAAATGTTGCATTATGTATGCGAACAGATATTTAACAATACAGTTTTCAAACCACAAAACATCAACATCATTGTATTGTAATAAGCATATGCTTGAGAGCAATAACATGAATTCGTAAAACTCAGTTTTAAAAATATTTAATATGTCATTACGAGGGCAGATCATAAATAAAAAGTAAGAGTTTTTAATATTAAATATAAGTGTAAGCTACAAAAAATATAAACTTGTCCCGGCCATTTGCGTTTATTAAGACCAATTAATTTAACTAAACTGATTCAGACAAACTATATTCGGTAACAATATGAAACATGATAAAAAATGTTTAAATTCCGTACATTTAAACGGCATTTTGTAATTTTAACTTTGTATTAAATTATGAAAAATCGATAAAACCATTTTCATACCTTAACAATAATAAGTCTCTAATCTCCCTAGTCATTCTGCTGTGTAGACACCCTGGGCCGTGGTGATGCTGCGAGGGTCCGTAGATGTTCGCGAGAGGTGACGTGGATAGCGGGCAGTAAATATATATAACACTTTTTAGGGTTAAAGTTTCATCTGGAAAGCCTTGAAGCTTAAGTAAATATATATTTTTTTAAACTTTGTACCAATTTATCACCTTAAAGCCAGCCAAAGCTATATTAAATCGTAATTTATTTCTTGAACATCAGGTAATTTTAAAAATTCTACATGACATTTATTTTCGCAACAAAGTATAGCCCAAACAAAGATATCCTTTGGTATTTTTCAACATAGACGAAATGGATTAAAAGTTTTAAAAAAATTATCAACCTGTAAATTAATCTATTTTTTTCAGGACTATCCTTTTAAAGGCAAAATAAGATACGACTATGACAAATAATATTAAAGCAGGATTTTAAATTCGTCGATACAAACGATTAGTAGGATTATAAATATTTAATTATTACTAATTTAAATATTTAGTTGAAATCTGAAATTTATCAGCAATATCAAATTGATAGCATTTCAATAATCAGTTCATGTGACTTGCTTGATCTGCATGTGATCTGCTTGTATAGTTCAACTAAACAAACGTTTATTTAGCAAAAACCTATCATTCACTATATACTTTTAAGGTGTTAAAAATCTGTATTTAAAAAAAATTATGTATGATTTACCATCGTGTTAGAATAAGTTGAAAAGATGCTTAACTGATATGAAACTAAACGTTTAACAAAGTCCTCTGACATAATCACTAGTCAAAATATACTGTACCATGGTGGGAATATTTTAACTCCAGCTTCTCTCATCTTATCCGAGTTGTTTTTTTCAAATTTTAATTTCATCACACCTCCAAAAAACTCTTCAACTTCCTCATTTGTCAAATAACGTGTCTTTAAAACCAAAATAGCCCCTGTTTTTACATTGAAGACAAAAAACTGAAGACTAAGGGTAGTGTAAGTTAATGTCAAATAAGGTTATGAGGCAATTTTAACAGAATTCTTGGTTCAATGAACTATCAAATTATTACTAACCTCTAGCGTATTAGTGAAACAGATTTTTGCACATTTTATTACCTCGGTATTGATTAATATGCTAACATTTATAAAGACATTTCATTCATTTATTAATTTTTTTTATCATAAACTTTTGTTTTTTTTTTGCTGACAGTTTATTGCTTTCCATCCTTTCACAAAAAAGCAACCGTTTATTTATATTTATTTTGATACTACTAACATTAAAACTGCATCACTTTATTCCTTCAGTAAGTAATAATTATTATATCATGTTATTGATTAAGTGTTCTCCTACAAATATATAATACGATTTAATTGGTTAAATTATCAAAAATATTTCGTTATGTCATCTGATTCCAGAAAAAGTAAGTGTATGAACGTTTAATGAAAAATGCTAATTCAAATTACACAAACACTTACTGGTCAAGGTGTCATATTAATCATATAATCGTGTAACTTGTTCACGAAAAACTGACCATTATTTTTACGTGACTAAGAGCAGTCCAGAGGTAATGCTCTCAGTACTCGATGGGTGTATGCAGTGTTGACCTTCCACTTCGTCATCAGACAGAATCAAACGGTTACACGCGATATGTGTAATCAATAAAAAACTTTTACTTATTTATTTACAGTATAAATAAACATTTGTAATTGTAATATTACTAAGATTTTTATGTTGTAGGCATAGTTCTAAATCGAAATTAGGGAAAAAGCTCCTCATATTAAAACCATAAATTATTTTTATCTCTTATCGTATAAGTTAATAAAATGAAAACTCAATTTATAATGTTTTTTAACTATTTACTGGTTTCGTTTTTTCCAGTGTACTGGTGGAAATTATAAATAATGTTACTTGTGTGTATTTGTTAGTATTCCAAATAACAGTTTAATGGTGAAATTTTGAGCACTAACTATATTATTTGTTTATTACAGTATTGTACTCGGATTAACGAGCTAAAGTAAACTAAGACAGACCATAATTTAATTTCACATTAAATGTTATTGAAATTTAATTTTCACACAACTTTTCTAAAGGAAACGAAAATCCAATATTCATTTAGGAACATTCAGCCCTGCATGCCACAAGAGCAACTGAAATCAGTTCCCTCATTGTCTTAATTACTTGCACTTCTCCTTTTACTCCCATAGGAATTAATGTAAGACGATTTAAATTAAGATGTTTATGTGCCTTACGTTCATAAATTTACGAAAACTTAACTTCCTTTCTAACGATCTATCGTTTTTTTATTATGATACACAATTATTTTTTGCCTTAATCATTATGTTATTCTTAACCCTTCGGCCTTTTTGTTAATGCAGAGAGTCGGAGTCCTCAAAACTGGCTACTCCTAGGAGGTCTTGTCTTATATTTTTTCATGTCTGAATTTAGTTTTTTTTGTCTAAGTATCTACCTTGTAATACTTAAGATTATTATTGATTATTTCATGATTTATGATGAATCAATGATTATTGATAAATTAACGTTTTATCGAATATTTCAAAATCTGTGAACACTATTTTATTTTTAACTGATCTAGCAGTAATTAATTTTGAATTATCTTATAAGACTGCAAGCCTTTCTTTATTTTATAAAATACGAGGCACCGTATGTTTGTGTTTTACTACAAAAGTATACTATTCTTATCTCTGATTGACTTGTTGAATACATACAGCTGTTACGTTTATCTTGCATTCGGCTGCTCAATATTATTTTTGGGTAAAATCTGTTCTTAGAGGCTACATCAGCAGTAAAAGCTGTATGTGCAACTTTTACAAACAACTCCAGAGGAACATATAGATGTTTCCAAACAAATATACCAGCATTGATTGATTGAATTGAAAACTTTCATATAAAAATGTTTTAGAAAAAAGTGTTTACTCATTTTCGATTATTGTATTATTGTTAAAATTGTAATTATCAGAGGTGATTATAATAGAAAACCCCATTTAAATAGGTGATGGTTTCGAACAAAACCAAGTCATGAAGTTGCTTCTCAGTTGTACCAACCTACCACGGTAGGATGATGAGTTGGCAATACTGCTGAGTTAACGAGCATGGCCACCGGCATTGTTTACGACGGTGTTGCCAACTTAAACATTGTCTAAACGCCTGGTTACACTTAACAACGATCACTGACTGGCTACGAGTAATCTACTTTGTTGGAGGATCGGTTTTAGGTTTGTTATCGTATGAAATGTAAGGTGTTTCATTTGCTAAATGGTAGCTTGTTCCTTTAAATAAGGACAAAAATGATCACACATTTTCCTAAAAATACTAGTATTTAGTAACCGAACTAAACAAATCGAGTAAACCAATAAATAAGTGAAAAAAAAAACACTTACAACGTTCTTAAATGCATGAACGTTATTAGTTTTTTGTAAACGTGTAAGTGTAAAAATGTATTCAAATTACATTTCATAATCAAACTATTCTTAAATTAATGATTTTACGCTTTCGACGTGTGTAATATACAATATCCAGTTGACTGATGTTAAATTTGTTCACATTCGTCCATCGAAATGATGGAGCTTTGTTGGGTTTGATTTCATAACTTTTTTTAATGCCAACTATATATTAACTATTTATTTATATTCATTCAATATGAATGAAAAATAAAAATTATAAAACCGACGTGTGACAAAGTTACATCTTATTTGTACCCATGAAATAGATTTTGGCATTATTTCTATATCAATCTGAATTTTTTCCCGGACAATGATTGATCATTTATCACATATATTTATACAAAACGTGAATTAGGAAATGTTTCTGACCAAGACTTCAGTTAATAATGAATTCCAAAAATGTCGTTAGCGCTGAAAAGGGCTCGGCTTTAAGTTTTGTAGGACACAACAGTAGTAAGGATTAGACTTGAGGAAAGAGCCCTAATCCTATTACCGTAAAGTAATTTGTTGTTAATTACTTAAGTACTCTACTACCTACGACTACTTTATATCTACTATCTATTTACTACTTTTCTACTTACTTAGGTATTTTATTACTTTTGATGCATATGTCACTTAAATCGATGACGTATTTCTAAAATCGCAAGAGGATTTTAAATCATTTTATATAAAATATCTGACATGGTCAAATATTATCTATATGATGAAATGGGTTATTGGCAAAAGAAAACATTTAAAGTTAGTAAGTTCCAATCTCATGTTTGTACAATTTTTGAAATGCCATTGCAAGCAAACAACATTAACAGTATCGAACAATATTTCAAAAACTCCAAATAAACTTGATAGTTTAAACCAAAACTTTAACGATGATTATTTTTTAGCCAGAAACCCCTTTAAATCAAAACTTAAATACTGATGTAGAAATTATCTACCTTCAGAACGCAGACCTTCAGACCTTACGTTACCTTCAGAAATTATGTACGTTCAGGAGGAACGAACAGAGCAACCGACGAAAGTAGTACACAAACAATTCAATGAGAATTACTACAGCTCCAAGTACGGTGTTGATGAAATAATTTGCTCTTGACATGATCGCTTAGTATACAAATTTTAAAAATCTTTCAAATTAACAACAAATGTCATTAATTAACTAAAATAATAATATTAAAAATAATAACACGATGTAAAGTATGGAAAAGAAGTACAGGTAATGTAGGATTGAACCATGGCTACAAAGACACACACCTTTCGTCGGGGATGGAAGACATGTCGGTGGATCCTGGGAGATGGAAGGATGACTCAGGACTGAGGACAGACCGGATGGAACGGGAGAACGCGGGACGCGGGTTCAATAAAGATGAGTCAGACAAGGATCTGTCTCTAGTCTGCCTTCGTCCTCGGTACGTGGAGGGTTTACATGAGGGAGTTATGTGGTAGACTTATATAAATCGGCTTGGTGCATAAGGTATGATTGTGAGTACAGTTAAATGAATTACCTAGGAATAAAACTTACTTAATAAAAATTCACAACTTTATTTACAAGATAGTTTTAATTATGTTACGCAATAGGACTATATAATTTTTCAGACATAGTATGTGGAGGAAAAAATATATTTTTTAAAAGACTCCTTTTTCTAAAAGATGACGTACAACAAGGGTGCAAAGGAATATGCCTAAATTTCCTTAGTGTATAAGCTAATATTATTTATTAATAGTTATAACTTTATATTACATTGATGAGAAACATCATCGATAGTGCTTAAAAAATAATACATTAATTTCTCCCCTTGTATGTGCAGACGCGGAATCAGACGCATATTCCTGTTTGTAGCTGGTCTGGGTCCAAGCTATAAATTTGTATCACGCAGCTGGGTAGTATTATCTATTTATATTTTCCAGACACGTGGCTTTTGCTGAACTCTTAAGAACTTTTATGAAAGCTAGCCAAACACATTTTTAAACTTTTAATATTATCAAGCATGTTTTCCTTTCAATTTTACCATACAATTTTCCTTTGCATTTTACCATACAATTTTAGATTGTAATAAGAATACATACAGTAAAAATGGGGGATAACACTAGGAGATGTAGATCCATGGCAATATTTTATTATTTATATTTCTTTTGCTACAACCAGATGATTTTTTTAATTGCTACCGAAAACTCAGGATAAGCGGCTTAAATTTTTCGTTTAAAATTTCTTAAATTTTACATGAAAATATATTTAAAGTATCTATTTAAATAGGATCTATTTAATGTAAAATGTGTGAGATGTTTATAGTAGAAGGGAACTCGATCAACAAAGATGAGCTTATTTTATAAGTAACATATAAATTTTAAATCTAAGGAAAGGCTATTATTGTTCCAGATAGCGAATTATTTTAAAGCTCCTGCCGGAAAATGAGAGGGCTAGCTTAGATACAGTTAATTAAAGATCTGATGAAGACCGTAAGCTGCCTTATAAGAGCAAGCAGCGGAAACAGATGTATGGATTCGTTTCTCTGAAACAACGGTAAATATTTCACATAAAATGGTTTATAATTCTTTTACCATTTTACTCCACTGAGCAAAGTAATATAAGTAATTATATTTCAACTAGCCCGATTTATTAAACGCTATATGTTTCCATGTCCCTAAAAATAACGAATGACAATGCAATTTATTTTATTTCCCTGAATGCAACACAATGATCATTTAAATATTAGTTAATACTCAGTGTTAATATTAACTGGTTAGACTATTAACAGGAAATCTAATTATTTAGCTTTATTTAATGTTTTAATGTTTTAAAAGTATGTGCCTCAATATACATATTGAAAAATACTTTTTATTTACTTTTTTAAGCTAGAGCCCAAAAAACCTTATGTAAAAAATAAATTATTGAGTAGGCTGTTTTATTTTTTAACTCATGCTCAGTTTTATATGAGTGAGTTTTATATAAGTGATTTATACATGTTTTTCCTTAGCAAATAAGAAGGCTGCCACAAATTTATTTTCAAATTGTGATGTTTTCATTTTTTTCTGTACAATTTATTCTAGTTTATGCCATGCTAGTTCAGAGACCTGATTAGGTTAGGCATAGAAAATTTCATTGGGTTAAATAACCCTGAAGTAATAAAGAATACGAAAATAAACCAAATATATTAACAAAGTTATCGATATGAGGTTTTGTACGTTTTTTCTAGATTAGGAAATTCTGACATTTTTTCATAAGGTCACAGCGTCATATAATTGGCAATTTTGTCGGAATCTTGTTCTATCGTATTTTATGTCTTATTTTTGAATGCTCGTTAAATTTGTGGACCACATATCTTTAACAACCATCATAAGAAACATTCCTCTTTTATATGTACCAAAGAGAAAAGACCATCAGTATTGGCAAACAGGACAACTGAATTTATCTTTTTATAAAAAAGCCAAAAACGGTTGACTGACTGACTGACTCACTGATCACCGTTTCTCAAAAACTACAAGGCTTTGGGCCACAAAACTTGGCACAAATATTCTCTAAAGGTTTTAGGTGCGTACTAAGAAAGGATTTTAAAATATTACCTTTCAGAAGGCTAAAATAGAGTATATTATAAAATTCAAAATGGCTGCCATAATTAGATTTTAAAACTTATTTTCTAAAACAATGTAGGGCTTTGGGTCATTAAACTTGGTACAAGTGTACTTAATAGGAAATATATGTGTATACAAAGGAAGGATTTTAAAATAATTTCTCCTAAAACGCTAAAATGAGGTAAAATATAAAATTCAAAATGGCGGACGTTTCAGTTTTTAGAGCTATGATTTGATAAAATTTATGGATGGAAGTAACGAATATTTTCAAGAGACAATATGATAGAAATTTTATTTACTAAGAAAATAAACTATGCAAAACTACTACAGATATTTACTGTATTGGTTAGTTACCGCTTAGGCTCAAAAACTGATGGTTCGGATAAATGATTAAAGGTATTTTGGTAATTATTTTTAAAAATTGCAAATTTCAAATAACGTATTATACTAACCTTATATAACGTTATTCTTTCACTGGGCGAAGCCGCTGGTATCTGCTAGTCAAATATAAACGAGGATAGTCAGTCTATTAAGCATCTTTCAACCAAAGAATAGAAAAAGTGGGTATAATTTCAATACCAATTGTTAAATGTAAGTAGATAATTTAATAGGGCTGATTTTTACAAAAAAAATTTTATTCATTATATCTTTATTTTTCACTGTCGTTATGAAAATTACAATAGATTCCCAATACTACTTCTTCACATTTTCCTAGTCAAATCACACAGAATAAATAACTAAGGGAGGGAAATCTGTGATAAAGGGATTTTTTACGTTTTTAATACAATAACTGAAATAAAAACAGCTGAGAAAGAATCGTCTTACACTTATTCTTGGCTTTTAGCCCTTTACTGGTCTACTTCCAAGAAGTACGAATTATTTTTGGGGCTAAGGTTGACAATTGGTCCACAGCATTGCAATATGCGCAAAACAGTGTAAACCATGATTGACGCCGCTTGCAGAGTTTCTTTTACCTAAATTAAATTGTTATAATGTTTTACTTACTTTTTATTTCTATATTAATAAAATCAACTGCAATCGATCAGGTTTCAAAATTGCTTCCGGTTCATGTTTTAACGACTCTGGTTCTTAGAGATAACATTGGATTTACGTAGTGAGCTTATAATTTAACATCTTGTTTGAATGGCTCCAGAAACCCCAAATTAAAATATGGTATTCTATATCTAATATATATAATCCACATATAAAAAAGCAGAATTTAAGAAAAAAATACAAGATCTATTTCTTGAATTCATTTATCATCTTAATTATTGAAAAAAGGATAATTATACAAAAAAAATTGTCTATAAAAAATTGGCCATAGATGTTTGACTCACCGGTAAAAAATTATTATAAATGCAGCATTTAGCGATGGTTTTAAGATAACATTATTTCGGTCCTCAATAAATTTCAATAATTCAAGAACTCAAATCGAATTGAGTAAAAACAGCTAAGCCAACAAAGGAAGTCTACAGGCTATCAGATCCTTTAATTGAGGCCCGTTCCTCGGAATTAGAAGAGACAAAGATACTTACTTCGGGTAAATGAAAGCTTTCAAGGAACCAATAAGAGTCGGCTGTTTTATCAAAGTTTCAAATTACCGGGAGAAAAACAAAACATTTATACTTTCTAGCAAAATATTGCTCCATTGTAATAGTTAAGTAATTTAATCTTAAATTATACTTCAATATATTTAAAAGAATACCATTGCAGATATTGTGGCAATTAATATCATCTGTTAATTTGGCCAAATCAGAAAATGTAATTTTCAGGGAACCCAATTAATTTGATCTTGGGACGATCTTTAGGACTTAAAAAGAAACAGTAAAAAAATAAAATTTCGACAAAAAATTTGTTGGCTACCTTGAGTACTGTAATCTATATTATATTATAAAACCTTTGGAACCTGTAATAGTTTTAAATCTATGTAGCCTAACTGTGAATATAACCAATAACTGTAAATTACCTTTGTTGAAATCCAAGATATCAATATCGTGACAAATATAACAAAGTTGTATCCCAATTAAAATAATTTCTATGGGGTACTACGTTTTATCACTAACCGTTACCGTTAGTTAAATTATTAAATCTTAAATCAATTAACTGTTAAATAAATTTGTTGTATTCGAGGCTAAATTCTACGCTTCAAGCAATTAACATTGCAGTTTTGAAAAATGTACTTATTACGATATTAATTTTATCATTGATTCACTTATTATGTACTTGAATTAAACTCTGTTTTTATTTGTCAACTATATTTATTTAGTTTACATTAAAAAACTCTCATCCTGTACTTTTATCATATACAATTACATGGGTAGTGTGTTCTTGATTGCTTACTTGTTTGTTTGCTTGTTAGTCTGCAAATTCATCTTAAAAACAGTTGCGAGGACTTCCTTAAAGCCTGGAAGTAACTAATATATGGCGTAAAAACGTGTCCTGAGCACTAAATAACGCCAGTAAAAATTTAAATACGATAAAAGTGAATTTAAAAGTTGGAAAATATAAACATGGGAACTGCTGAATTGGCAACTAACAACGAAAAATGTAAACAAACCAAATTAATGCTAGAGCTGGCCAGTCATATGTTACATAAAAGCAATTGACATTGAGTAAAACAGAGGAAAATAAAATGAACTGAAGAGCGAGCTTCGGTCCACCGGGGATCAGGAGCAATGTATGCTTGTTTTACACCATTATCTCAAAAACGGCTCTGAGTATTTCCTTTTGCTGAAAATAACTTATTTTTGGTTTAAAATGTGTTTTGTAGAGGTCAAATTGCAAGGGCAAATCCAATGACTAAAAATTAAGTTGGAAGATGTAAACTCTAACCCAGGAACATAAGGTTTGTGACGTTGGAAACAAAATAACAACGAAAACTGTAAAAATAGACGGATGTCAGATTTGCCCAGTCTTCTCTTTGATAACATTAAGTAGGGTAAAAAGCAAGCATTGAGTAAAACTTAGAAAATGTTTGAGTTATCAGGCAAGGGTCGGTTCACTAAGTACTAAGTATTTGAAATGGAAAACAATGAAAGATGAACCAAATATGTTTTTAGTTATTTCTAAGTATGTAAGCCTAAAAAGTAAGATGCTATCCATTAATAATAAGAGTAAATAAATTTGAACTAATTTAGTTTCATTTCATTGTAGCTTAAGAACATAAAGGCGCTTGAAAATGAATCTTAGTATCCAAAAATTAAAAAAAATGCCTTCCTAAAGTGTTTATACTTTATTTTATAAAACCGAGTTATTGACAGTTAAGGTGTTCGGCATGTCGCTGATAAACAGTTTGCAGGCGTTTTAGATGCTCAGGTTGCCTCGTAACGTTCTAATTATTATTCACCACTTTCCCTGTTCCCCATAAGTTACACCTCGTGCTGTTTAATTGGAGGAGCGGAACGTTTTCACTGACGCCAAAATGTAATAAATTCCTTGTTAACTCAATACATTTAAGTAAAAATTTTAAATCATTTTTATTTAAAAGATTAAAATACTAAAATGAAATCAGCAAAAAAGATTTACTTCATCCGATTGTAAATATTTATTAAATTCTAAGTAATGCCTTAATATTTTCCTCGTTCACACCTCATCAACTCCGCTGACGAACTTTTGGACTCTCTCAAGCAGGGTTAACAATTGTGGACTAAACTAAGACAATCGTAATGATATTATTAGGGTAAATAGGAGAGTGTGATAAATTAAAGATATATGATAAATATGTGCCATCATTTAATGAGCGTGGCCAAATCGAAAATGTTTCTCGAAAATATCTAATGTTTATGTACTTCGGAGGGAAGGAAGCCCGGAACTATTGAGAGGATATGAATCGCCGATCGTAGAGCCGATCGTTCTATTTCATGATCGTCGTTAAAGCCTGCATTTGTCACTCCCTCCACTGGAAGAGTTCCAGGGACCCATTACATTGCCAAGGAGAAGACTAAAAGGTTATGACGTCTTTCTTGAAACGGAAGAAAAATTTAAAGGGAATTAAATGTAGCGAAAATAGTATATTTCGTAACAAGCCGAAAATAAGGTTTTGTAGGCTCCAGATCGTGTTTCAAATTCGTGACGAGGTCGAGAATTTCAAACGATCGAGAGCTGTAAAACCCTTTCTTCTGAGGTGCGAGCGCTATTTTTCACCACACCTCACAATGAAATATACACTTTTATAGCATTACAAATCTGATTAGTATCTATTTGACACACTTGAAAACAAAACTTTCAGGTTATGAGCGACGATCCAACTTCTTTGTCAAGGTTTAAACAAACACAGCTATGAAAATCACATGATTGCAACCATTCTGTCTTTGGAACCGAATGCCGTATAATTATGTGATGTTCTCACGTTGTTTCGAGTAAATAAACGATCAGCTGAAATTCGGCCCCAGGGCCGAAAATTTAAGGCCCTCTGGCGGAATAGATCTCGTTTTGGCCACCAAATGACGTTTGTAAAACAGGTGCTTACGTCGCAGTGTGGTGAAACCAATTTTACTTCATCGCCGTAATTTATCATTGTAAGCGTCGAAATATAAACAGCTAATAACTCCCAATAGTTGGCCTAAATTTTAAGCGCGCATGAGAGCATTGCTACTGACCAAGCAAAATCATAAGCATTTTATAATTATGTACTAATTATTGCTTATAATTACATATTATAACCACCAGCAAATGGTGGTATTGTTTGTTGGTATATTTTCCTTATGTTAAAAGCAAAAAACGTGTTGCCCTAATGCTAGTCTATTCTTTTCATCAACTTGTTTTGTGATAAATGTTTTGGAAAAGTATCTCCTTTCCTCGCTTGCCCATCAATCAGCTTGTGAAGCTGTTTTGGGTTACAAAAGCTTTGGGCGAACTAATTTCTTGCTTAGTGACGTTGGCGTTTGATCAGCTGTTATTCAGCCCCTTCTCATGTTAAAACGAATATACTCGACGTATGATATTCCGAGCTTTAAATTTTCTGAAATAGCTGTTTTCTATAAAGTAAACATACCGGTGCCTGGTAGTTTAAGAAACATGTGCATTAAATAACCTGTGGTTTTATGGAAATCTGGAGTTAACTATATTATTAATTGTAAGTGATTCTAAATTTAGTTTGTTTTTGAAAATTATCGTAGCAAAGGAATTTAAATATTATTATAGGGATTTTAAATATTTTACAAAATATTATATGTTTCTATTTCTTGTTGAATAATTATGTGTAGATCCCAAGGTAGGCTTGTTCAGTTTTTTTTTTTATGCGGACTGACTTCAAAAATGAGCTTTGGAAAAACCGTCGGAATGCCAAATTTAGGACAGTTTTTTTTCAGAGTCACATGGTTTTAATTTTAAAACTATCCCAACAGCCTTTTTTTGTAAAACTAGTATTTTGTTTATTTTTTTTGCGGAGGTCCCTCCGTATAGTACTAAGCCAAGTGCCACAAGAAAATACATGAATGCAAAATATAATGTTTCAACGTATTTTCCGGGAAGAGTTTTGGCATCCTTCTCTGGGCATATAAACCGGATGCTTTTTTTGCGGATAATTACGATATGAATATCCCAATTTAAATTTGGATCGAAATTTAGGCCTAAAATTTAATATTGTTCATCTCTTGCAGCTATTTGTTACCAACAAATATATTTGGTTTATGGTATAGCTTATTTTGAAGTGTATTAAAATGTATGGGTTAACTGATAGGCTTAGATTATTATTGACTAATACACGGGAATTGTTTGGAAGCAAATATTTCAATGTTTTCTTGAACGGACGAACAGATTCACGGACCTTCAGACTTCACAGGTTTATATTAGAATAACAATAGTTGACTCGATTCAGAAACACTGGAATAAAGGTTACAATGATTTAACGCCAATTATAGTAAGATATGTAATACAAATTATCTTATTGTGACACAACGATCCAATCTAAAGGAGGTCGTTGTGTCACGTAAGTTCGTAAAGTGGTTAACATTTTTTGTTTACTGAATGTGTAAATAGCCTAAGGCAAATGAAGTTTTCTGAAATGAAAAAATAAAAAATGTATCTCTAATAACCGTATGAAACGCAGAAACAGACAAGTAAAAAAAATCAGCCGTTCATTCCTTTAACCTCAATATTATGAATAAAGTAACAAAGGTACACAGAGCGTTGCGACAGTAACCGACCTCTTTAATCTTAGGATACAATTATAAAAGTAGTCTTTACTTAATTGCCTCTCGCAAATCCCTTAATTATTTTATAAAATGTAGACATTTCCCCTCGCGCGCAGCTTCTTAGTCCCTCATTAGGCCTAATAACCCAAGCCATTTTTATAAGTTTGGTGTAATCCGAGATCATTATAACACATCACTGAGTTGAATTAAGAAATCATAAAGTTGAAATTGTCATTGCAATATTTTAGGTCGGTTAAAAGATTATGATATTTGATTGGCACAATAAAAAACAACTTTTTTAGGGTTTTACTATTCACAGGCTTTATCCAAGCTAGTTTTATGTTTTAATTTTTAAAATCGTAATCTATTTCATACTAATTTTGAAAACAAACACGAAGTACAAAGAAAAGAAAAACTGAAACATTTAGAATGACTATGACCCAAACATATCCTCTTTCTATTCCTCAATCCAAAAAATACTTTTCATAAAACCCTGAAATATAACTTTTCGGTTTTTATTTCCTATTTAAGCCGTATATGTAAGTGAGCCTATCGGACGAATAGAATGGAGCAACACTGTTGTTTTTAAAAACCACCAACTTTTGTTTAAACATGAATCAAAATATATTTATTTCTGAAAATTAGTCAATAATTGTTTTCTTCCACCTGCTATGTTTAGACGTTTCTTACTCTTTGTAATGAGTAATTAAAATAATTATTTTATTTATAGTTATAAATATTTATATTTATATAATTATAATATTTATAATTATATAAATATAAGAGTCAAGTTTAAAAAACATTCTGAAGGGAACACTTGAGGGAAGAAAACCAAGAGGAAAACCAAAAATTAGATGATGGGACCAGGTCCAACAAGATATGAGACGAATGGGGTTTGCAGAAGAAGATGCAGAAGATAGAGACGGATGGAGGCGCTGTGTTGCTGACGCCAAGTACCGACTGGGGTACAAATTGCCATGGCAGTAACGTAAAGTAGTAATTATAATATTTATAATTATATAAACATAATATTTATAATTATATAATCATAATATTTATGATTAAAATAATTATCTACCGTGGGGTAGATCCCAAAAGTAAACCCAAAAGTCAGTCCACATTGAAATTTATAATAATTATAAATTTATTCCAAAGTGGAACGCCTTCAATTTTCTAAGTATACATACAAATATGTTGAAATTCATCAGATCGGAGGCGCTACAGCTGATTTAGTGGCAGGAATAATCACATAAGAACAATATTGACAACATTTTGCATGTAAGAATGATGCAACATTCAGGTGATCACTGATGCATGAATCATCGTAGCTACTCGGATGCAGGCACCAATTACAGATCGAAACAAATTGAATATTGTTTGTTAATTGCTAAGTTAATAAAATAGGTGTTTACATATTGGGTATTTATTATTGCAGATGGGGGAAACATGCTGTGTGTATTTCTAGAGTAAAGCACATTGTCTCAGTGTCGTGAAAACTGTCGCCCTTACCGAGCTCGGCCGTCAACAGTTTCACTCGTGAGACAATGTTGTACTTTACCCACTCAACACACAGATAACTCTTGTTTTTGTCTGAGGTAATCTCCTACTGAAAATACTTAAATTACTTGATTATTGGTCAGTTAAAAGTTGGAAATGTGTCAGTCAACAGATACGTTCAAAGGTTATGTGGATATTACATGGTAGAAAAAATTAATTATCATCAATTATGTATCATGCTCTCATGAAAAATTCTTCTTTCGACACAATTCATTCAGAATAATTTTATGAAATGGTGCAGTATGTTGGCACCATTTGCTGGACCGAGTTCAAAGGTTGGTAGCAGTGAATGAAAGACGGTGTCGACTTAATTCATCACGACAAATTCACTTAAGTGCTAGGATTTAGTTAGGAAACATTTTAAATTTATAATAAACTGATTTCCGATCAAAAATTTACCAAAATACTTAATATATTTATCAACTTATCTTTAATAATTAAGGCAAATAGTTAAATGTATAAAATTACTTTCATTATTATTTTTAATCTGGGTATGATATTTAAGAGATAGTTTTATTTTTCCCGATATTTATGTTTTTGAGGGACCTTCAAATGTCAACGTCAACTTTGAAACATAGACCTATAACAGCCTGGACATGATGTACAGGGGCCTTAAAATGAGAGACTTAATAACATTTTATATATCTTGGTTAAAAAATATATTGACATAAAGTTTTTATATCTTTTGTTGATTTTATTTAAAACTAGTCAATATAAAAGCCACATTTGTGCAACTTAGATTGAATGCGGGATTAATGTTTGCGCGTTGAACCAAACGTTGCTCAGTAAAACATTCAAAACTTTTTATTCCCAGTCACAAGGAATAAAAAAGAGATTTATTTACGCTTACATCTGAAACTTCAGTCATCAAAAACCTCTCAACTCGGACAACTTGTTTTATAGTTTTTATTCTGTTTTGTTTTGTTTCAGCACGATTCTCGTCTTTACCTTTAGAGAAAAAAGGTATATGTAACATTAGCTGGTGATACGATAAAAACAGAAGTCTTGTAGGAAGGGCCTTTTGCTATCGGAATGGTCAGGAACGAGAGCCCATAGGCGTCAACTGAGGGTAGCGGTCGGTGATCATATTATAATGTCATCAATGTGTCTATTGTATCACATTCCCCCCAATTAATATTTAAACGCGTGTAAACCAAACATTAAAAAAACATATTAATAAAATGTTCTGTAATTTTTAAATGTCATGATTTAATTTTGGATTACATTTAGTAAACTAAAATAAGTTACTAGATTAAAATTTAGTTTTTCACCTATACTGATCAAGGTCTCGTAATAATGTTTATTTCTATAAGTAAAAAAAAAAATATAAATATTTTTTAAACAAGCAAAAATTGTAAAAAGGTTAAACTTCCGTTAAGTGCAGATCAAAAATTCTTATTGGAATGTGATAATACATCACAACCAACAAAACGACACAAAAATACTATGAATAAGAATTGTTGCTTTCAATACATATTACAACAATAATAATGCATTCTCAAAAGGTGATAAATGACATTCTTAATCGGTTTTAATCAATGTCAAAAAGTCTTTTAAAGTTTTCTGTATTTAATGGTCTTTAATGTTTTTGTAGGCTTATACTGCTAAAACAAGAATAAAATTTAGTGGTTAATTAAGGTATAAAATTAAAAATAGGATAAAAACAGCTGTTTTTAAATTTTATGAAATATAAAAGTAAAAATATTTTTTATTGTGTCCCAATACATTATAATTCAAAGCAATACACTGCATTATCGATATAGAACTAATTAAACTGAACAGAGGTTTGAATAGTCACTAAAATACAGTTTATTTGGGTTTTTTAAAGGAATTAAATATTTTAATGATTTTATTACGAATTAACCTATTGGAAAATGTTCGTATCTGACCTAGGCTGAGCGACCTAGGGACCGGGACGCAATTGCGCGCCTCTCCGACCAAGAGCCCGGATAGCTCAGTCGGTAGAGCATTAGGCTTTTAACCTAAGGGTCCAGGGTTCGAGTCCCTGTTCGGGCGCTAACATTTTGTATTTTACACAGTGAATATATTCAAAAAACTTACTCGGTGCTTATTTTTATTAATTACAGAACATTTTCTACATTGCGATTCATCAAAATTGTATACAAATCAAAACAGTTCTATTGAACAAATTTTTATTTAAGAGATTGTTTGCTTGTTGAAAGAAAATAGGTATTTTACTTTTCAAATAATCACAATATACAAAGTAAAAAAGCCATGAATTATTTTTGCGATCCATGACAGCTAAAGGAATGGAAGCCATGAAATATTAAGAGAGGCAAAATCCCGTTACGGTAGACCCACGCGTGCTTTGCTAATTCCTTACAACTTTTTAATTTATTTATTTATTTATTTTTTGTATTATGTAACCATATTTAACCTATTTCTGTACAAACAAATGTATTTGAATATTTTATGTCTGGTAGGCATATTTTTCTGATTTTAAAATTCAGCATAATAAAATAAATATGTTTTTTTCTCGATTTATTAAAGTTATTTTTTACAATATGGTAACTCCCAGTATACCTGATTAGCAAACTCAAAACAACTTAAATAAATCCACTACAAAATCAACTGACAAAATTCAAGCAAACATATGGCAGGAATTGTAACCTTAAAAATTCCTTTTGGGTAATATGTATCGGTTTGGGGTATATCTTTAATGCAGCATTTGGGTATTTAACCCTAACATTTGGATAACCCTATTTTTTAGGGTAATTTTAAGAATCATATTAGACAATGTACTGCATTTAGCAGCTCAAATAACTCATTCCAATAATTCAGAATGCTTAATCGTTTATTGCTTAGTCAAATTTTGACCCCTAAAATTGGAAAAATACGATACAACTGCTGGATATAATGACAACGAGTAATTACAGTAGATATTTCTTTAAATTATTTTATACTAAAATACTAAAGCAACAAATAGGTATCACAATAGGAAATAATCTACAAATAAAACTATTGTAATGGACCATACATGATAAATCGTAAGGCCTATAGCGGATTTTATCACGTAGATGTTAATGATTTATAGTACGGTTAAATTTTTGTAGTGCTAAAGTATGTAATATTATATAGTTATAATATACAAGATGGAAAATGATTAATTAGATTCCAGAGAAAACTGAGGATATTACTCATTCCTATTTCAATATCTTATAAAGATTACTTTGTATAATATGTATATTTTACGTATATATGATACAGGTATTCATGTTTTGAATATAGGCCTACAAAAAATATTTAAAACTCATTCTTATGAACAGTTGAACAGAGTATGATTCGTTGAAAAATAAACATACTCACTTATAATGCAACCCTTTAAATTTAATCTGAATCCTTAACTACAGCTAGCGGATGTAAACTTCATTTGCAAAATGTAAAAAAATATGTGCCAGAAATTTCATATTCATATTTTAGTTATATATTGATCATAAATGGTATTTTCTTTAGTAAAATTTACATTCCGCAATGACACATATAGCTTGATTACTTACTGAATATCTTTTTAGAAAAGAGAGGCTCACCTGAAAACAAAAGATATGGTTAACTTTGCATATGTTATTTAAAATTAAATACGGTATTGTAAAAATTTAACTTCAAATAAATGTGTTGTTTTAAGACTACTTGACTCAAAGATTATTCCTTGGTTAAAATAATAACGTTGTCCCATATGGTCTCTCTTGTATCCAGCGAAATATGTATTACGATACAAGTTATCTATTTCCTATGTCACCACAACCATTTTACATGTCGTAGGTTCAATACCGCGATCTTTAACGTTTTAAATCTCTTTGGCTGAAATTTTTCATTAGTGACGACCATGAATCAATGAACATAAATTACATACATCTTTTAAGTAGCCAATTCTTAAGTTTTCCAGGACAGCTAGTCTACATCATTAGTGTTCATCTTGGATTTGCTCTATAAAAACAGTGACTACTTAAAAAAATCCTCATCCAAAGGTCGAAAATATTTATTTTAAAGTCTGATCACAAAAATATTACGATTCCCTTGGGGAAAGCAATTTAGTTTACAGATAGTTTACTGATAAATAATTATTTTTATCGGTTACATTGGTTAGACAATAAATTTTATCTACGACCATTGCAATAATCACCAATAACGATGTTACAACTAATGTCATAATGAGGTCCATTATTAAACCAAATACAAACCCGTTGCATAAAGTTAACTTTATTCAACTGGTGTCACTTTATGATACAGGTTCTAGACCAATGGGAGCGCGGTATTTAACGAAAGTAGTGTCATAATGACAATTACTCAATTCGCACATCAGCTGATTGTTGCATTACGATTCATGTTTCAGTTGACTTATCCCATCAGCTGATTGTTCCACCACGATTCATGGTTAAGTCTGCTTATGTGCCTAACCTCAAATTTGAGTTGACCTATTCCATCATTAGTAAAAGTCATGAGTTTTGTTTAACTTCGGGGAAAATTTTGCGTATATCGTAGATAAAGTAGTGTATGCAACGATTGTATTATGCCTTTAAGCCCCTCGTGAGGTATTTAGAAGATATTTAGATCTAACTTACATCTCACTCGTGGCTTACAGACATTCATAATACAATCGTTGCATAAACTACTAGTTTAATTTAAACAACCATTATCTAAGTAATTCGAGCGTAGATAAAAAAATTTTAAGTTTGACTTCCTTTAAAGAATTGCAATACCTTTAATTTGACATTAAAATAATTTTTTTCTTCAATTAGGTAAAGAGTAGCGCTTATTTAAGATTATCAGTTTTCCTATGGAGCAAAAATCCAAAGGCTTACCGGTGATACCAATAAATTTTTTTTAAATCTATTTTTAGATTTATTTGTCATTAGTTTTAAGGCATTCAATAAAATATTTTTAAATTTATTTTTGGATTTACTTGTCATTAGTTTTAAGGCATTCGTTATTTATAAATCATTCCCAAATAATATACGCTATTTATAGGATAAATGTTTCCCACGGAAATGATGCACTAAAAATGGGAGTTAATCACAATTTTTTTCTCTTTTGTCGTCTATAGTTCCAAAGGTTTACTTTGAAAAATTAAATTTTTAATTCCTCGGCATCATCTTAAAATAGTATGAAAATAATAGTAATAGTAATAGCATTATCTTTAATGGCGAAAAAATTAAGGGAAAAGATTCATAGAAATTATCGCCTAAAACTGCATCGCCTTAAGGAAACTGTATAGGTATAATACAGGCTACCATCTTGTGCAGTAGTGAGATTTTCCTAGTACAGGCCCTATTTCATTACGAATTCAATAAGCAAAACTATTTCGATTAAGTCGGAATTTACCTAACGAAAAATTTATGTAGGAGCTAATAAAGTATTGATATAGTGAGCGTTTTTAAGTTTATACTTGTTTTGCCATTCAATGTAGATTGCAACATCCTCGTTGCATAGAAATCAATCAAAATAGTGATCCAACCATCAGGAAATAGGGTGCGAGACATCTTTGAACAGCCTAAAGAGGGGTTTGAGGCTAAGTAAAAGCTATAGGATGGTAATTAGCTTAGTTAGTTGGGTTCCCTTTCATTTAACAAGAGCTATTTCATATTTCTGTTGTTGGAATCAATAGACGTTAATTATTTAACCACATCAAAGTCTTTGTATACATTCTTTAACTATGCATTAAAACAGAATAAATTACAAAGACTTATTTATTTGTGTTTTGTGAGTTTATATTTAGAGCTATCAGCACAACAGTTAATTCGGATTAAATTTATTAGGAATGATTGTAAATAAAGGAATTTACACAATAGTAGAGCTAAAAAAGTACATTACATATTATTAAAATGCCTGTAAGTATAATTGCACTTACAGAGTAAAATTGCACTTGTCAATACAGCGTTTAATAACAAAGTATAAATCAGGTAGACTTTTTAAAACATTTCAATGCAATTTGTTGATATTATAAAATTAAACTAGGGGAGTGACGAAAAATTTTTTGAACACTAAACCCAATTAATTTTAACGGTTTAGGTTATCTATGAACTAATTACTCTAACTAAATCTTAAGTTAAAGTATGTAAATAAAAATTTGAGTGCGCTTAGTTCAATCTTTCATTTTGGTATGCTTAGTTTTTAAATTTGTTTAATCTTTCGTTATAGCCAATTTCATTCAAATGAATGAAGAAAAAATTTGAATACCGTAAAATAAATTCTTACATGGAGATTTTTTATTTGCTTCTCAAATAACCTTGAGTTACATCCCTTAAAACCCATTGCACATTGAAGACGATGTTTATTCTTATAGTCTTATTTAAAATATTCCTAGTTCATGTTACACTCAAATTATTTATTCATCTAAATTCCATAGGCTAATTAAATAACCGAGCCGCGACTCGATTATATCATTTTGTATAGGTTCATTAAGCGTGATCATTAGGTATTAAACCGCCATTACTCTTAATTACAATAAACCAATTACAAACACTCAGGTACAAAGGACCTCGTGCAGACTGTAAACGACACTGAATTATTTAGTGACATCTTTTTCATTCGAAGTTGTGGAATTTTGCCAAATATTTTAGAAAACGATTGGCTAAAAGTAAGAAAAATATTGGTTGAAATCCTTTCTTAGTTATTACAGGGTTAATACACACATTTTTTAATAATAAATTTTGATGTTATAAAAAAAAACAATAGAATAGTAGAATATCATAGTTTTCCCATTTTTGATTTAGTATTTAGAACTAATTCGGTATCATTAATTTCTTTTCTTGACTAGATGTTTAGGGAGATTTTTAAAACATGCCTGAAGTTCATTCATAGTTTGCCTCCTGGATTGAAATTCGACTAATAAATTAATTAATAGGCTATAGACCTTTTTTGTCGTCAATCCAAAGTTTTTTGTTATACAAGATAACTAGTTTCGGGTTTCAATGACCCATTTTCAAATCTTTTGTCAAACAGTAGTAATTATGGAACACTCGTCGTCGTCATCAGTTATTTTAAAGCAGTTTTTTTCACACATACGGACGGAGGCACGGACACAGAAACATTAAGTACAATAATTTAAAAGCTCTCGAGGCTGGCCAAAGACAAAAACTAGACTGCGGGGTACAACACGATTGCGGCACGATGGTTAACCGATGCCCACTTGATGACGTAGACCTTGAGGGAGGGGTATCAGCTGATCATCTCTATTGTTATGGAGTTCCTCTATTCTATCAAACAGTATATTGGAACCAAAGATTAATATTTAATTCAAAACATCATTAGGTAAATGTTTAAAGGCTTTGTAAATTTAAAAGCTCTCTAGGATGTTCATCTTATTGCCTTTATTACATTTATCGTGTAATATACTCAAATAATTATCGTTGCAGATTTTTCCATGGTGGTTTTCATTAATTAAATGTTCTGCAGACTTTGACCACGGCTGAAGTCTTATATTAGTTCAAATCTTTCTTTTTCCTGGAATGAATATTTTAAAACAATTTTTTCAGGATATACTTTTAAAATTATATTAGGTGAAGGGGCTGAGGGTAAACATTTAACTGTAGCATAAATTTAGAACAACGTGATGAGTTAATAATAGTTTTAATTAATTCATTATTTAATAATCGCAAATACAATAACGGTACTGGTTTTCAAATTAAAATATCAGGAACATATTCGGATCCATATGTATAAAACTTAAACATGTTTAGTAAAACCCTCGACTTAATTGGTCTCAAAAAATAACGGATGCACGAAAAGCAAGAGAGTTCAGTGATATCAAGAATAAATCTTAGTTAAATTTGTTTCTAGGTTAACATTTATAATAACCTTATTTATAAAGAAGGATTGTACTTAAGAGTTTTTTGGCAACTAGCGTACGTAAGCTTCTTTAACTTCCCAGTAATATAATTAGTGGATCCCTTTTAATTTGAAAAGTTCTTCGGTGATATTCCTCAGACATTCTTCATCTGTTATTTTAGTAGAAGTTAATGAGAATTCGTCGGTTATTCTGTTTTTTTTTTTCAGAATGAATGGGTTTAATTTTGCTTACGTGAGCGGAGAACCTAATTTATAAAAGAAAATTAAATCTCATGTAGCTTGTAAGACGTAGAGCCGACCTCTGTAAGACTTTAAGATAGGCCTTGTGTGCATTTTAATTGCATGCATTGACACGAGCTACTTCAAAATGTGATTAATGTTGATAAATTTTCTTAGTCCTAATGTTATTCTTAGGATTTAAAATTACAGAAAAGTAAACGTATTATAAAACCAAGGTTGAGACTACACTTTTAATTGTTTACATTATAACGTGTATTTTTGAGACGTTATACCTTATGGGGTTATTTATCGTTAAAGTGTTACTACTCCCCAATGATGCATTTTTGAATTCAGCTATTCAGCTTTTGGCATTTTATGATTGATAGGTGCACATTTATCCACATCCATCAGTTTAGCTCCATCGAATATATATTTCATTCAAGGTAAACTCTTGCAGATAATGTAATATGATTTCTTAATCTACAATTTTCAAATCAATAATGTTATGACATAGATAAAATATAAAATAAACGCTCTGGATGAAAACCCTTTCTGTAATAAGCTTGATATTTTTGAAATTATATTAGTTATTCATACATTTTTGAGTGTACTTGATTGCCGAAAACCGTGATTTTAAAGGATCATCCACAAAATAGTAGCTTAACAAGGATCTTAAGAAAATTTTCCAAAATGGCCTTAGTATTGGTAAATGTAAGTAAATCCACTTTAGATAGAGAGTAACTGCAGTTAGAGACTTGATACTTCGGAAATGGTTTTTCAACTAGCTGTTTTCCTGAGTGATAGCTAGACCTGGAAAAAAGATAGCTTCTTAAGTCCAATTTAATTTTTGTGGTTTCAAATCTCCATCTGCTATTGTAGACCTTCTGTATATTGACCAATAGTCCACGTAAACTTCCCTAATTAAAATGTCCAAAGTCCTTGCTAATCTCTATACAGTTTTTCAATCAACACAGAAACTAAAAGAGATACGAAAAATGTGTGAATGGCGTTTTTTTAGAGGATAAAATTGCCAACAAAATGAACTTAAACATGTAGTATTGAAAATAACCGCTAAAATAATTAATTTTCAAAAATGTAATTCTATACCGCTGCCATAAGGATTACATGTAAATGTTGGTGTAAAATACATTACCAAGGCGGCGAAACTCCCTTATCTTTATCTTTATTACTAATATATTATATTCGTAGATTCCTGATGAAATTCCAGTTATTTAATATTTCAATCACCAAAATTAATTAATATTTTAATAATACCGTACTAAAAAAAATTACAAACCTTGTATTGAATACATTGATAAATTATTATTCGCATTTTTTTTAAGAGGCTCTTTTCTCTCTTCAGGTCACTTCCAAAGGGAGATATATACTCTTACATTCTTACCTAATTATTAATGTTAAATTATCTTTCATTTTAAAAAATCGATATAGTTTTAACAACACAAAATGATGGCACTAGAATAACTACCTATCATACACAAACTCAAAAATTAAAATAAATCCTCATAGTATTTTAGTGTAAACTTCTTTTCCCCAGATTCATTTAAACTGTTGGAATAAACATTCAATCTATATTCGTTTACACAACATACCTCGTTACAACACCACATGTCTCCAAAGTTTAATTATATTTGCCAACATCATATAAAGCAAGGTCTCCCTGGTAGCAATCGAGCTAAATTGAATTACAAATTCACGTTTAATCAAAATCCTATTCAACAAAATAATCCGTAATAAAGCGAACTCGGAAGTGATTGAAAGGTGGAACGTTAAAAACAAGTTTTTCTATTCCATCGCCTCCTTTGAATAAGTCCTGATAAAAGTCCTAAAAACTATAGGCTTGAAATAAAAATTCAGTTTATTTAACATCAAAATTGTAAATATGAGTTCGTGAATAATATGTTCATTTTGAGATGACGATGCGAAGTATGGAAACAATAATCAAATTTAAATAGCCTATTTTTAAGCATTTACAAATAGCGGCTTTTACTTTGAAAATACCTGCTCTATTTGACAAAATTGTCTTAAAAAGCAAAAGATATTTTCATTATAAGCGATTGATTATTGATCATACAGTATTACTTAGGATTACTTATGACAGTATTACTTAGGACAGTACATTTACGTCCCAATAATATTGAACCTGCGTATTGCCCTAAATCAATGAATCTATAAACTGGACTATTTATAGACCCTACATATTTATACCTAATTATATTAAGATTTGGAATAAAGACATTGAACATTTGCTGAATTTGCAGGAATACTGGAGTGAGGGAATGTTAAGATATTATGATCTTTTGATTATGCGATTATACGTTTTTTCTCAGTGGCATTATTTTTTTAATCTCATCCATAGTTGGTCGGACCCTGAGCTAAGTGAGGAAACTAATCATGAAATGGAATGTTCGAATGTTTAACACCATCAAGTGGACAACGCCCCTTCAAATCGGACTAATTTACACTTATATTATTTATTCCACTAAATATTGATGATAAGCATGAGTTTCCTATTTTTATATTTTTATTTCAAATGATCTCCGAAACATCATTGTAATTTCGGAATATGAAGAAATACAGGTAATAGACGATAAAACGATGTTTTTTGTGGAATTTCTTCCTAATGCGCCAAATAAGTTGAATAACATTGATTTAAAACTGTTTAGAGCTCATGATGGATAGGGTTAACTTAACTAACTTTTTAGCTATCACAATGTGAATGAATAAAAAAAATTAATAACGAAAAGTCTTATATTTCAAGGTATAAACACAACCAAGAATGAAGATATCTTTCTATTTCATAATTGATTCCTAACAATATAAAAAATTGATCCCTTATACTTTCAATTGAGGATTTTGTGTAATGAAAAGGAAAGCAATCTGTGGAATGCAGGAGTGAGGCCCGGTCCAATATTCCGGCCGAGTGCGTCATTAGCCAATGGCTGTGGACTAATGGCTCCAAGTCCAACACGGGGCAATATCTTGATTTCGGTACTCCAATTTCTAATAAAGCTCCCTTTCAATGTTAATATTTAATACGTAATACTATTTTTAAAGGTCGGCAAAAACCAAATTAAGTAACTCAAAATTCAGTGCCAGAAAAATTTTAGTATCAGGTGACGACTGGTGATAGTAAAAACTTCATAATTTTCAAGATTGCATTAAATCTGTAACACACACGCAGAGAAAGTCTTACAATACAGAAAAAACTAACAAAAACACTGTAATGTATTTAATTGTGATCAGATTTTATAATTTGTTATCATAATTATAATTTGTTATAATAAGTATTTTGCACCTAATATCACGAAGGACAATCTAATAGAAGCGGCAGATAAAGGGTGTGTCTGACTGTTATTTTGTATTTTTGAAAGCTAATAATATTTTTTTCAACCCACAACCTCCTATAGCATAGGACCCTTTTGATCCTACATCCAGGTGAAATTAAGTGGCGATTATCTATTTGGATTATATATTTACATTTTAATTACACCTCAAGAGGTGTAATAATATGATATTACAATCCTAAATATTAGTTTATTTGCTCAAAGGGTCACCACGTTTACAGCAAAATGGTCATCCTACACTTCCATTTAATCACCTAGTCCGCATCTCTGAATATACAGGTTGTCCCTGAACTCGCTATTAATATTTTTAGGTATGGTTTCTGGACCATAGACGAGTAAAAATACATTATGATATTGAAAATTTTAAATGTCAAAATTTAACTACACAGCCACCAATTTTGTGTTTTACACCACAGAACTTTTAGTTCAAAAACCAGCTCATCGTAATAAAGTGGCAAGAGGCTTTATCAACTTATCACCTAATGGCAAGAAAAAAGTGATTAAATTCTCAAAAACAATTTCATTTACAAAATAGTTTATAATATAAGATTTTTGAGATATTTACGTATTAAGTATTAAATCAGCCACCATTTTAAGATTAGACATTGCAAAATATTTATTTGTTTCCTCTAATAGGCTATATAACGAATTAAATTTAATTTCAACAGTCAATTTGTTTATCTAAAGTCCTTTTGTGTAGAATACAGAGAGTCATAAAATTATTATTAAAGAGTTCCGAGACACCCTGTTATACTATTTACAGCTATAATGAAATCGTATAGTGCCCTAAGACATTTATAAATTCAAGGCAGAAATAGCTTCATCAAGATGTTGGATTACTCAATATTGCACTCCGCTTATGGGTCATTGGATATGATTCGTGTATGTTTACTTACTGAGGCTCTACCACTACCATGTTATATCCTTTGCTCTTGCAAACAATGGCATACAATTTTATATTGGGATAGTTTTAAGGTTTTCAGGCCATCATAAATATATTATAGGATTGCAGATGAGATGACTGCATACCGCCTTGGTTATATTATGGCCCATTAAAATAGTGGTAAAACTATTTTCGATAAACATTGACCCATGGTTAAAAATGAAAAATCCTTGTGTCCTTCATGTTAAAGTTACGATGAGGCAACCTTTCCGTTGATAATGTCAGTGAGGTTGATACTAAATTGGAGTTACTTGGGCTATCCCTTGAATAACTTGTTCGGATACCTACGTTGTGTATTATGAAGTTTATCATGTTTATATTTTGTACTATCCATTCTTCTTTTTACCGAAAACAAATTACTTATTCATAATACTGTTAACATCTAGTGAATCCAACGGATTAACCTTAACTACATAAAGAGTTTGAACAAAGGTTTACTCATTACTTTCTCAGGATCTATTTGAAAATAAAGCAGCTTGGACTAAAGCTTTTGACTCATATACTGTACTCTCTTTCTAAGAGCTTCTACATATTTGAGTTAAACTACATCTTTTATTTGAAATTATGTCATTTTTGGTGAGCAAATGTTTAAATGAATCACTTTTACAAAAGAATATTAAGTATACGTAAAATATCTAGAACTTACGAATATTAGGACAGCGTAAGCGAAACGAAATATTGACGAAGCGAAAAATTGATATCAATTTAACTAACCGATTATGAATTTTATCGTCCACGGTTACACGCATTATTTTAAATACCTACAGGACTTTAACTTCAGTAAAGCGATACGTGGTGAAATAAACCGTGCTTGAGGGAACAGTCTCATGAATTTATTGTTAAATTTTATGGATGTTGGGAGAGAAAAGTTAAGATTTATACATTTTCTTCACTAACAAACGTAACAAATCAATGCTTAATATGTTATCTTCTGTTTCAATATTCATAGGGAGTAAACCTTAAAAACTGAAAGGAAAATAAAGGCTAAACAGATGACTACTTTCTTTTCATTTGTATATCTGACATAGCATTTACATCCTTTAAATCAAATAACAAGTGAAATGACACAATGGGTAGCTTTTCTGCTCAAGTCATATTTAATATTCATTCTTATAATAGCTTAGGGATAACTTTGTATTAACCTTCCTCTTGGGATATGACTTAATTAGTGAACAATCAAGGGGAGATGAAAATTTACCGGTTTGGGAGAGGGGAGTGGGGAGAACTGTATACATCCTCATCTATCTTCTGAGAATTTCTTGTACCAAGCAAGCACAATATAGGTTTATGTGAAACTTAATTTACTTATTTTCTTATTAATTTTATAGATATGAAATAAAATATCGTTGGCTACTGAACCTGGACATCCGTTTTATGAAAAGGTAATGCTTTGTGATATTCACCGGTGAACTGAGGTTTAGGTATTACTTGCATTGCCGGGACAATTTCATTTGTAAAATTTAAGATACAGGTTAATATTTACGGCCTGTGAAATTTAAGGACTAACTAAAATGGCCTTATAGTTGTAATTCACTCCTACAAATGGGCATAAGGCCTATGTTAGAGAATTAATTAAATGAATAAATCCTTGAGATTCAGTTTTAATTAAGTAATTTAGTCATAAATAAAGGGAATATTTTAAAGGATGCTTGTGCTGCAATGTTATATGTTGAGCGTAAGCAATTTAATTTGACTGTCACAATATGAAGAATTTGTACTTTTTGCATATATATAAAATACAACTATGTAAAAATATGTTGTATGTTATTTACAAGGCTAAACAGAACTTGTATGACAAGTGACCCCCCAAACACTCCCCCAAAAACTTTATAGGGGAGTATAAACTGTTCACATATACTCCTAAGCTGAAGAATGAAGTTTCGATTTCCTACTTCGTATGCTATAACTACATTTTTAAACCATAATTTCCTATCCTGCATTACTTACAGAGAGATGACTCCTGCATAACAGTAGAGATGACTGTTAGCGTATCGATAATGATTACGGACATAGCTAATATTATGGTTGCGAATTACTATCATGTTCGAAGGATTGTGAAATTCTCTTCTCGGGTTCAATTTGATGAAATGGGGCCTATGTGAATAGCATTCTTACTGAATTAAAAATTTACCTAAGAATTTTTATTATACTGAATTAGGTAAAGAGAGAATATGGTCAAGAGATCTGTACCACTTTCTTTGTTCCTTTTGATGACTACAATCGAAATCTCAAACCTAAAATGTACAACTCCAGTAGCGAGCGGATTCGAGCGGGCAATACCCATGCAAGGTCGCGTTTTTGGCAGCCGTTGGATTTACTGTTGGTTGTATCAATAAGTAGTCGGCTGCCAGAGTCGACCGTTGTTCCTAGAGCATGTAATCGCGCGACTGTATTTGAAAACATTCAGACCTCTAACCTTAGGCCTACCAGTGTTACATTTCAGAGTTCTAATGTTGATCAAGTTACATTAATCGCTTACTTTTTATGAATTGAAATTATTAGCAAGCAATGAATTTATTTTTTAAGGAAAGAAAAATAATAAATCAGTTTCTAACATTTTACATCATACACCAGGCTATTGTTCTATAAATAATAAGTGTTTTTTGTAAGAAAACTTCGTTGACGCATCGGTCAAAATGTAACTCAACGAATTATACTGAATTTATATTGCCAAACGATTTTTTTGTCGAATATTTCTTTGAGCGAATTTCCCCTAATAAGGACGAAGGCCTATTATACCGGATATTATACCGTAGGCCTAATGGTAAAACCTTAACCCAAGATTTTAATAACTTTTCGATTTGGGGCCCCTGAAGAAAATAAGCAAAATAAATGCAACAAAACAAAATAAAATAAAATAAACAAAATGTTACGAGTTATCCTTCCTTCATCCTCCCTTTCTCAAGTTTTTGAACCAGCCTACTAAATATCAGCCTCTTGTCTTACTACTTTTCCTTTGACCCACGGATGATAAAAGCTTATTCATCAGAGAATTAAAAGATATTTAAATAACATTTTCTTTTCTTTAGCGAATTTCGCTTATAAGGAATATGCTATTACCTACTGTAAGTCTAATGGTAAGAGCTGGTGGTGGGCTGGTAATGGTGGGCTGATGGTGTCTACTGGTTCGAATTTATTTAATTTTAAGGTTACATTCAGTACACACTTGAAAATGGAATAATTTCTTAAACGCGTTGTGTAATAAAATGTATAAAAAAGGGCACTTCAGGAATTTCTATCTTTCTTGAATATATATAAGATACATACAAATTAGTATTTTGGTTACCATTGATTACCAAGATACTGATAGCGGTAAATGTACGTTGTCCCTGTTTCATCTTTATGGGGAATAAGTGAAATTCTCTATCTCGCTTATTTCTCAACATATCTGAATAAAATTTAGTTTATGGCCTCATATAGGTAAAATGTAAAATATGTTAATCTGCAGTCTCCGATATTTTCATTTTTGGGACAGCAAATCTGCATAGGCCTACTCATTCCCCATGTTATCCTAAAGGAAGTTAAACATATTCTACTTCCTCCTTACTTCTCAACATATGACTTCTTCCAGTTCAGATCTACTAAATATTAAATTAAAACACCCAATTTTTACATAGCTGTTGCAGGAAACCTATATATTCATCCCCCATCTCTTCTTATGGAGATTGCAAATCATGTCATATTGACGTTGAATTGAAAAATGTTGTTATGCATCTGAAATTCGCTTAATATTCAGGTCTGCTGTAAAGGAGGTGTATAATGAGTAAATTTTTATTGTGTTGAGCTTAAAAGATGAAAAATAAAATATAATGGGTTTCTATGAACTTTTTCATCATGGAATTATAAAAGATTTTTCGAAGATTTATTGACTGCCGTAGAAAGAACTACCTCAATCAAATTTCATAACCACTTACTAGGACTTAATGAGTTTGAGATAGTTTATTGGCCTTTTGTTAATGACTTACTTACTAAAATAGCGGTAGACATTAGATATACTATACGATTTAAGCATAAGGTTTTAGGTCTGAACCTAAAATCTTTGCAGTCAATAGGAATCCGGTGTGGTGACTTTTTAATTTTTGTAAATTTTTACATAAAAATATACGATAAATATTAATTTAAATAACTTAAGACTTTATTTCAAGAGATCATTAATTAAACTTTCACTTACATTTAATGGCAACAGTTTAAAATTAAACTACAATAAAAGGCACTTGCAGTTAACAGTAGAAAATTTACAACTTTTAGCGGTATTTTATAATATCTAAAGAAAAGTTCAAATAGAAACAAATTACAAAATATTAAAAATTAAGATTGGAGACAAATTTTATTTGCTAAAACCAAACTTTATAGAAGCAAGCTTGCTGGTTTAACATGAGGTCTACCAAACTGTTATTGGACTTTCTAAAATGTGCCAATCACCAACAAGCTTTTAAACTCTTCTCCAGAGTAAAATAAATTGCGTCCTATGGTAAAAAACTTGTTGATGTAATTAAACTACTTTCCTTGATTACTTTTTATGCAGCCCACCCAGGCCCGAAGTGCTGGGATGAAAACTAAATTACGGATAAAGCTTATTTTGAGCGATTAATATCAGGTGTATTAATTTCCAGTAAAACGAGTAATATAAAATAATCCAAAATTAAATATCTTCCTTCTAAAAGCGATAAATCTATGTGTTTTTTATGCATATATTACTTATAATATCCCTTGATTTTTCCGTCAAAAAGTTCAGAAACTAATTGGTATTTTGAAAAGTCAACTGAAATCAAAAAAATGAATTGTGTGGTCATCGCATGTCATTATTTTAGTTAGGCCTGCTTGTTTTTAAATAATAATGCGTATTAAAGATAATGCGAATTTTTAATATCAGCCATTTATTTAAATGGCATTCTTTGGAAATTTTCCATAAAAACAATTATGTCAATATTCGAACGCATTATTTTAATATACATACTTTACTAATCTTGGCGAGGCCATGATAATCTAATAAATATTTATGAGGAAATTTTATTTCTATTTTATTTCGGTACAGAGAATAAAGTTTAATAACTTTAAAAATAAACAACAAAACAACAATTTTTGCACTATCTAATGTATTTCCCTTAACGACGTTTTACTTTTTACTCATTTTTTAGCTTCTACCTTCATTCCATAATACAGAACTAATTGTTCCTCAAGTGATGAAAACATTTTCTTTTTAATTCTTCGGTGAGATATTATAAAACTTTATGCGGTTTTCCGCTCTATCGAGTGAAATTTCCAAAGGTGGGACTGGCTTTGATGATCATTTATAACTCATTACCCACTCGTAGAGACCCTGATGGGACATACCGCTGGGAAACCGTAAATATCTCATTAACTCCACCAGGTTCAATCCGATTGTGTTTTGAGATTATTCATATGTAAATGTATTTCAGCCATAAACTTTTACTGACCTCAAAATAGTATTCATAATTTCGTTTTGATGTAGGTTGATTCAATTCAACTGAAAACACTCGTATTTAATCGCTCACTAAACACTTTCCATTAAACCTTTCCATTTTCAATTTTAACTTTTTGAAAGATTATTTTTAAGTAACTGGCTATATTATTGGCTCCACATTTCTAAAGAACCCTTTAATAACCCTTTTTAGAGCATTCTTAGTATGAGTATTATCAAGGTAACACCCAATCCGTGAATGGTGTAGCAAATTTAGACCCCACCATATCCTCAGGGAAGTGGAAATGCAAGGCTAAATAAACCCCGATGACTCACGGATGTTCGTTGTATACTGACAACAGATAGCTGTATACACAGCGGATGCCGATGCGCACTTCAAACACCGTTCTGCGGTCTCATGGCGGATTTGGTTCTGCTGGGATATTTAATTTCATTGTTATGTTACTAACAAATATAAAGAGTACTATATACTGACCAAATAGGGTTACACACTTTGATTAAATCAATATTTGCATTGGCTATAAACGAGAATTTTTAATATCTCAATACATAGGTAAAAATGATGGTTCTTTTAATATAACATTAACATGAGATAGGGAGTAAATAAAAAAAATGTGAAAGTGTATACGGTTAGGCCTGATTTTGAGAAGGCTTTTTGATGCAAAAAAAGTAACATGTTTTGAAACTTCTGGAGTTCCTTATTTTTTTATCGTTATCTTTACACTTAAATCATTTCTATTAAAGTCAATCCTAAGGTTTAGTTTAATTAACTTAATTATATTTCATCCTATTCGGTTTTAATGTTGGGAGTTTTATAGTTAGGCACGTAATTACAAATTTCAATAAATAACAACGAATGTCCGATTCTTATTTACAACTTAAAAAAAACATACCCTTGTTATAGTTAATCAGATTAAGATGAACTACGCGCTTTATCTGATTACATGCAATGTTCAAATCCTCACCTAAACCCTTCATACTAAACCCTTTTCGTAAGAAGAGTGCCCTTCATAACCTTTCCTTTTATTTCGTCCTTAAACCATATAAATTCTGAAATACGCAGTCGTTAATTTGAATACATGAATCTATCATTTAATTAAAATCCATATGTTTAGCCCCTGAGCTGTGCTATGACTAAATTAAATTATGATTTATACATACAAAACCGGAAGCTGTATGACGAAGGTAATGATCATTATTTTATTTATTACAATTTGAATTGGTTTCTTTTTACATTAGAAAATACACTCTCCTATAGTAGACATGTTTATTTTACTTCAACAAATTTATTGCGTGTGAAACAAGGAACTTAGAATTTTTTATTTACATTTCAATCAAAAAATATGAATGTAGCTTTATAACAGCAATCTAAATGAAGGTGGTTTCATATTCGCAACCAGGGGAAATAAGCCTTTTTAAGAATAAAAATCTAACTGAATATACATTTTATCGAAATATAACTCATTTAAGGTAATTTCATCATTCACGTTGCTGGGATTTATCAGCAATAAAATCCACTCAATCCTCTCAGTTGGTATTCTTAATTGATTTTATCGTCCACTGGTTTATCGCGCATCGACGCCAAGCCATTGACAGAGATCGATTTTCACTGGCCCAGTGACATTTCAATGACCAAACCGCTAGGGGAATTGAACTACGGTTTTTTGGGTTCCAATGTGTACTGATAAGAATTATTCTTTACAATTTTCAAAAAGATGCAAATATTATAATATGCAAACATAAACATTATTGACAATGTTTTAGCATTCAAAATCCCCATTTCGGGTGGATGAACCGGAAAAAATATCAAGAAAGAATCGAAGTACACAAATGTTACTAACTGAGAACTGTTGGATAATTTATTGATGAGGTGTGCGTGGTCAGTGGAGACATTGCAAGAAATTCAAATTAGTTAGGCTTGTCTTACGTATTTTGGATTTTATAAATGGTTTCTACTTTGTTTTTGCCATTATTTCTTTTAAATTTGGAAAAAATTCGCTGGAAGGAAACTTAATCAAATAAGGAACTTCTCTTGAAGAACCTCAGGGGAAATAAGAAAAATAACGGAGAATACGTTTTATCCTCGGGCGTTCCGGTTAAATTGACGGAATGAGTTAGTTTATGTTACACGGAGTAATCGTAATGCATTGGGCTTGGCCTTATCCTTATATTAATTAATAGATAATATGAACTATATTTGTAAAATTACACTGAGTGTACTTATATTTTAATTATTTTAAGCGTTTTTAGATCAGAATGACATGGATCGAGTCAGTATCGGCATTTTAAATATAGTTCAGTGAAACTTTATTTAACTTTTTTCGACTCTCTCGACATTGATTTTCAGAAAATGTTACATTTTACTTGAAATATTTCAAAATAACTGATATGATCTGATATCATATTAAAATATTAACTTTCACATATAGAACCAGTAACAAATATATTATTATTGATTTTTTTCACCATCAAACATCGCTATAGATATTAATATTCTACTATTCATATTTTATAAAATTTTACTGAAATGGATTTATATCATAAATATCACAATGCACTATTACAGAATTAGTCACTATTTATTTCAATAAACGATTTATTTTTTTACATTTTTACCATAAACGAATAAATTTTTTTGAGGCATTAACTTGACGTGATGCAACGTTGTTTTATAATATATATAAACGATCAAAAGAATAAAGGAAGCGATCACAGATAAGCTTTTTATGAAGATGTCAAAGAATGAGAGGCATTTCAGGAGTTCGATGCGTCCAAGTATTCGACGGAATTAAAAGCGTAATTTTATTTCTTTTTGGAGTGTTTTCTTTGTCTGCAACGCATGATTTTCATCAGGTGCAATGTGATAATACTAACTGAAATAATGAAGTGCAATACTTCATGTGTGTAAGTAATGTGTTTATTTTCTTAGGACGTATTATTAACAGGCTCTGTTACAAACTAACGTCAAAGAGAGATGTCTAAAAGATTTCTCATAGTTTGTTGGGGTTAATACATCATTAAAAAAATATTAAAAACCAAATTGAGTGCTCAAAAACTTCTCAATCAATCCATCTTTATTTTAGATGAATATATTAAATAATATTAATTTTTAAGAAGAGCCAATCCAATTTAACAGAAGTCAAAAAAAAAACCAAAGCGCTGCACAGCTAAAGAGGGCTGTTCACCAGAGATGAATTGAAGCTAGAATCACAACCAATTTCCTTAAAAGAATCCCCGAAAAGAGCTGGCGGTTACCAGGAATACATTATTACAATTTGAGGAAGTATGAAATGTTAAAAAATACATGAGTCAAAATTAGGGCAAGTCAGACTCTTTTATGATACAAAAACAGAAGCTTTTAGTTTTTTAAACTAAACTGCAAAAAATCAGAATTTTTTGTCGAAGGCTTTTTAAGATTAATATCATGAAACTTTCCAAAACACACGTTAACAGAACTATAAGTTCAAACAAACTGAAATTAAAATCTTAATGAAGGTGCTCACACTGAACAAAAAAATCAGCGTTAACTAGAAAACACATTAAATATTAAACATTATTTTTGTACTTTATGTGTAATATATAAAGCAGCTGGTTGTACTTGCCGTATGGATTTACCTCACAATTTAAAATCTCTCTGAAAATTTCTAGTGATACAATGTAAAGGCTCATCTAAATCTTGATACATACAATGTAGCCTTTTATAAAAATAACTTTTATAGTGTTTTTTATAGTTATATTATAGATTGTTTTATCGTCCATGGTCTTTTGGGTCTGCTTTTAGTCATACTAGATAACGCGTAGCTCGAAATCGAGCAAAAATCATGTGGTAAAATAATGAAGAATAACCAGCCTACTTATATACTTTTAAAGTTTAATCAAAGGGCTAACTTCATTAACAATATTATGGCTTAACTACTGAAACTATTAAAGTTAATTTGATCTACTGCAGGAGTTTATGGTAAACGTAAACGATTTTTTAGGGAACACATTCATTTCCCCGTGTCCTCTTTTTTCTGAAATGTATATTTTAACACCGGCAAAAGATCACGCTCTGCTTACAGCAACATGTAGCTGTCCAAGAGCAAACACTGGCGCCGTGAGTAATGACTTCCTTTGTTTAGGGATTGCCGCTGCAGTTTATTGATAATTATCGCCAAAACAGATATTATAGGGAACGGCTGTCTTTATAGGCAACATTTCCTTTGTGGTAAAAACGCGTAAATGACCCATTACTCTACCAGTCTTTTCATTCTTGAAATGCAACCCACCGCAATAAAAACATTTTTAGTTCCTTGGTCTGAGGTTGGAAGGAGCATAAAATGTTACATCGGGAGGGTGATGCCAGCGGTTGCGATCGTGTTTTTTCCGACTCCTCCGGTCTATGTTCCTCTTCTTCTTATCGGTGGCATTATAGATGCACCAAATCCAAAAATAGATTTGCTCAGGTTAATATAACTTCAAAAAACACTATGATATATCGTAAACTACATTGTAAAACTGGTAACTGCAATGTATAAGAGCTTTAAAAACTTCATAACATAACCTAATTTACATAATAAATGTTAAAAAAAGAAAACTGTTGAAAATAAAGCCAAACCAGCTGAACAAATAAAACTGCTCTTTTCGAAAAATTAATTGTAATTCATTGCTGATATCTGTGGTTTAACTGTAGAACTATTTCAGAGCTTGGCCATATGTTCAGTTAGTAAACAAAGTAAACTGAGCTTGCTTCAATGTCCATGAATAGCGCTTTTGTTCCGAAACTTCAGCCCTTTACTATACTTTATTGACGCCCTTTTTTAAAATTTTTAGTCTTGATGACAAATCTACATAACGATCCCTTTAATTTGACACCTCAAACGTTAAAATCCGTCCAGCCGTTATTGCGGTTGGACTGTGAAAAGAAAACCGCTTGCGTATTAATATATAGAAGATTAGGATACTGTCTTAAACAACAGCAGTTTGTTTTTATCATTTCAAATAAAATTATTATAAATCAAAAGGTTTTATGGTGCTAATAATATTGTGTAAAATTTTCCTTGCATCACGACATTTTGAAACCTTCAATCTAGCCTTGTCTCTTTAATGTTTACCTCGATCAATAAACAAATTCCATCAGAAGCAGGTTTGCCACAACACAGAAAACGCCGGGCAAGGTGGCTGCTTTGTTTGGCACGTGGTTATTGTCAGTAAACAATTTTCACTGCTGCCAACCAATATTTCCAACGTTCCACCTGAACCACGACTTTCCCTCTTCAATAGAAGATTTAAGAACAAAAAGAATAAACTCGACACCCAAGCAAAGCAGTAAATCAAATTAAGATTAAGAACAAATTAAAATGACAAATCTTAAATGTGAATTTAAAATCGAATCTTATATTGTTTCAACTTATCTCGATAGACATCTAAAAAAGAAGACGTTTTTTGGAAAAAATACTATTACTTTTCTGATTATACATGCACATATATGCACATACAACTATTTCTCTGGACGATTTAGTAATATTAACGCAATAGAAGAAACACTAATTGAAAAATAATCAATAATCACACATACTTATAAAAAAGTAACGAAAGGTGTGTTGTTTATTGGAAAATAATAGAATATAAGCAAAAAATAATAAGAACCTACGTTTTGGATGAGATATCATTAGACAACAATGATAGTGCCTTGAATAAATAGCTACATTATGCAATACGTCAGGCTTCATACAATAATCTGGAATTCTTTTGGAATATTTAACATAGGTCATAACCAAATTTTGTCATGCAATATATATAATTAAACGTTTTCGGTGGTTCAAAGGTTACATATTAGTTTATTTCTTCAAGGTATAATGCTTTCATCTGGAAAATAAAGCATTTAAATCATCTAAAATATAACCTGTTTTCCAAAGTGTTACCTATATTTAATTCACCTTTCAAAACTAAGTGGCTTGTATTTAAGGTTTTGCAGAGAATGTAAGGCAAGGTATTGATCGAAATTATTGCAAATAAAATTATTCCAAATCAAAAGGTTTATGGTGCTAATAGTATTGTGTAAAATTTCCTTTGCATCACGAGAGAACAACATTAATTTAGAGGACAAATGTAATTGCAGATGACTTTTAATACAGTATTTGTAAACAACGAGGGTAATAAATCAATTTTATATGGACTAAAGGCTGAAAATGGCTGTGGTAGATTATTTAACTGAAATAACATGTCGCTAAATTATGATTGATGTCATTTTGTTCCATACTGTTTGTAATAACCAACAGTAATTACTGGAAAACGAATTAATGCTCAAGTGACCTGAAAGTCAGATTGGGAATATTTTATATGAAATATTGCATTTCTCTAAGCGAAAATTATTAAAACTACCCTGTTGCTATAAGGTAATCATTTTTTTGGTATAATACAGCCAAACCTATTGGTATTTTCTTTTATTATTAACTATTTAATATATTGCAATTTTTATTACTAAGCCATAGTCACTACATACAGTAATACAGTGACTATCCAATCATGAATTGAATAACTCTACATTTTATGAACAGTCGTTTTCGCTTTGTTCATTGTTAGTCGCTGGTTTGTGTAGGAGTGCACTCAGCAAACACAAGTTGAACTACAAGATAGTTTCACTCACGGTTCACGGTAGGCGTTTTGAAGTAAATATGATAATTATTTTCATTTTAAATGCTATGTAAAAATCGTTTTTATTCACGAATGTGCACTTGTGTACTGTACTATTACTGATGTGAAATGCTTTTTTGAGATAGAAAACAAGCTCTTTACAAAATGTTTACAGATAAATTAGTTTTTACCAACATTACCAATAAAGCCAAGATAAGAATCATTCATGACCGAGTATTACGGAATAATTGATTTGATACAACCTTATGACTTGCGATAATGCAATTTAGATATTACTTTTCCAGCCCTTCCATTGACCAGTACAGGTTTTTGACGTAGTAAGATTTTAAATTCAACATAGTAATTTTCAATTTTTGTCAAGGGTTCCACCTAATTGGACCAAAGCGTTCACATCCAAACGTTGGGTAAGAACTCAAAAATAAGCTTTATAAGTGGTGTAAAGGATAAATTTTCAATGTAATCTCTCTTAGAATACAACGTACGTTTCACTTTATTGAAGAAACAAGAAAGTCGAAGTTGCTTTACGATACGCTCTATTCCAGATCGTAAATCATATGTTCTGTCTCGTGTAACTGTTCAGTTACGACCACCATTAATTCACTGTCAGTCTCTCCCATATATGTATGCATTGTACAGTATTGATCATAACATATCATTAGTACTGAACAAAGACAATGTTAATTTAGAAGAAACGTTGAAAGTATGCCACTATAATTTAAATTAATAAATATTAGGCAAATTGTAGCGTGGGTCATCTTTCCCGACTTACCACATAAAAATACTATCTGGCTCTAAAAGGAATTATAACTGGTGCCAAATCTTAAGGCCCAGCCCGCACTTAAGACTAACGTTAATTTCAGCATTGGGCTTATGGACGGCGTGGGCCTTAAGATTTGTTACCAACTATACTTTGGTTAAATATTGTAAAAGGAACACGGAATTCGCTCGCTATAAATATTTAAGTTGTAATAAATACTTCCGTATAAGTTTAACTGAAATTTGTGATTTTGTAATTATACACCTAAGCAAACTAGATTAAAATAAAGATGATAAAAGGGATTAGGTTAAGACCTAAACCTGTACAATACTTTCTGGGAATAGAGGATCAGACAGTTACAAAAATAAACACATTAAGGACTTAATTTATGAAATTACTAGAATGTATTGTTACTACTGACATTCCCAGGAATAAATTTTGGAATATTATGAGTTTATAGTGCTCTTAGTAAGGTAGGTAGAACACATAACACATATTTGTTTTAACACAGTATAAACTTGAAAAATGTTTCTTTTTTATATTTACCACACGATTCCAGGTAAATCTATATATAAAAAAGAGGATGTCGGTTTATTTGAAATGAATGGTCTCGCACACCGTTGGACCGTTTGCTACAGAACTTTATATGTATATATACGTAACATAACCTAAAAGTCGCCGGTTCGATCCTGTCTAGGACCAAAACTGGGTCACATTTTTAATTGTCAATGTGTCATTGGGCTATGAATTAATGACGCTATCTAACAAAAGGTCGCCGTTATAGTAACAAGAAATTAAATAATGATTTAATCCTTCAATCAAAAATACAAAAAAGTCATTGTAACAATTTTAGGAAACAACTGGCTACTTTTGCAAGTAGCGTGGCTAGAAAAGACCCGGGTTTGGATCGTTCAATATCAAAACTTAAAAAAATACCAATGGCGTAGGAAGTGTTAACATAAAAAATACCCCCGTTGCAGCAGACCTGCATACTCAGCGAATTTCAAATGCAAAACAACATATTTCAATCCAACTTAGCGAGATTTGACATGTTTTGTAACCTCCATAAGAATAACATGGGGAATGAGTATGCAGGTTTGCTGCAACAGGTATGTTAAAACTGGTTGGTTTTCATTAAATAATTAGTAGATCTTAAGTTGAAGAAGCCATATACCAAGTTTTGTCAAGAAATGTAAAAAAATAAGTAAGATATAGATTTTTTTTATTTCCCATAAGGATAACATGGGGAATGATTATGCAGGTTTGCTGCCACAAAAATTGAAATTTCGGGGATTTTAGACTAAAATACATTAGATCTCATCTAGATGAAGCCACAAACCAAGTTTTATCCAGATACGTTGAGAAATAAGCGAGATATAGAATTTTACTTATTCCCCATAAGGTTAACATTGGGACAACGTACTGTGTTTACCACTTTCAATATCTTGGTAACCAATGGACATAGAGCAATGATTCAAAACACTGATTTGTTTGTTTTTTTAAGCTGAATTCAATGGTGCCAACAAAGATTGGATAAATTTTATTTTTCTATGTGAAAAACTCAAAAAACCCATTTTTGGGGGGTTTATCCCCCTTTACCCCCCCCTCCCGGTGGTCCGATTGGGCTGGTTCACGAACTCGTCCAATCGATTACCACTTTACATGTCTGTTCCAAATTTCATTAAGATCGGACCATATTTACGGCCGCTATCGTGCTGACAGACATATATATATATATATATATATATATATATATATATATAGATAGATATATAAAAATTCGAACGAATGGTGTTTTTTGCTTCTGGTGGCCCTAAAATGAAAAGTTATCATGTCCTCGGGCTTAGGTCTTACCATGAGACCTACGGTAATAGCTTCTTCCCTATAGGGGAAATTCGCTAATAACTGGGCGATGGTTTTACGTCCTATAGGATCCATTACGTCCTATTTTTTTCTCAATTTAGTTCCTCTCTAGAGGCCTAAAAGGTTTTCCATAATAACTTTATGCAAATATATTGTTTTCATAAATGTTCAATGTTATGGTTTCTTGAACAGGTAATCAGCTGTTACTTAATGTAATCTTCTTAAATAAAAAAAAAAGACTTTAAAACAACCTTGTTTATTTGAACAAAAGATTCTTGGGTCTGAATTCTTTCAAGCAATAAGACCAATTTTTTAACCTTCTGTTATCTATTTTAGGTAGAAAACGAGGAGTGGCCAACCTAGAAACACGACTGGGTCGCCGGCACGCTCAGCGATGACACGGCCCCATCCGTCTAAACCGCCAGCAGGGGCAAGCTACTCCATGTCTTCGAACAGCGTAATGTTACATCCTCTACGCCTAGTAACCTGGAGTTACTTGCATAAGGTCGTAAAACCCCAAGTGCTCGTACAGTTACAGTTTACTTTGTAAGAAATAAACAATCCTGTCGTTAATATTTGGTTTTATTAGTAATTTAAACCAGCATGAGAAGAATAAATCATAAATGATTTTTCACAACTCAATACAAGAGTTTGTTACTCGACGATTATAACCACCTCTATTAACGAAAAATCAGGTATTGTATTGTATTTTACAAATATAATTTTCAAGCCAAATTTATTTATCTAGAGTGTATCAAAGTTTGAAGTTCTCTTAATATTTTAGTAACGTAAGCTTTCTTAAGTAAAACCTAGCTTTAATTAATAAATGATCGTTTCTCTGAAACTTATCTTACTACTAATACTCCTTACGGACCGCGGAACTTCGCAAGTCACTTACGCAAACTATCTTTATTGTTGAATTTTGGGAGAAGATTGATTACTATTAACAGCTTTTGTCCAAACAATATCACGTCGCTACTCACAATAAACGTCTACTTTAACTCAGATAACTCCGTTTTTGCAGTTTATAGACCTTAAAAAAAGACAATGAAACCTTAATTGTTCCCACTAGGCTTATCGAAGATTTAATGGGTCTAACAACTCGACAACAATAAAAGATGCGATGCGAGAGGTCAGAGTATCCAAGTGCGAGTCTAAAGCGATAAAATAACTCTCTAGATAACAAGGATCAAGGCCATTTGTTGGAGTAAGCCTAGACGTGAGGGCACTGCTACTGAGGCCAGCAGCATCTCATTCTGTCAAATAATCTCCTCACATCCGCTCTGCTGTTGTTCATGTCTAACAGACGAATACAAATTAACCTTATGTGTTGGGATACTACAGAATAATTTTAGTTTTAAGGTACAGTGCAAAATGACATTCACTTTCAGGGAAATCTCAATAAATCAAAAACATATCATTAATTGTTGGGATATAACTATATAATGTCATGGAACCAGACAAATAAATTATGTATCGTAAGGAAATGTTAGTGAATGAGTTGAGGAAATAGATAGTTCAGGAATTTTAGGTAAGTCGAACTAATAAATCTTGGCCAAGTTGAAATTTCACACAGATGTTTTTGTAAGCCTTCCTTATTAAAATTGTTAAGTCCCCGGAAATCTCTGCTGTGCTCCAGCCGCCATCTTGGAAACCCCAATTTCGGTCCGTGTTTTTCTATATTTTTTCCAATTAACACATAGGCCAGAACAGCTGAAAAGTATAAGCGGCGCGGCGATTTGATAGAGGACAACACTTCCAATAAAAAGAGTATAAATATGTTTAAAAATTAAATAAATTATTGCTAATATAAATTTAGCTGAAATTATTGCTATATTAATATTCCAAAACATTATAATTTGAGTATACTTTCTTTATTGAATACATAGAGAATTCGATGAAAATTTCATGCTCAATGAGACAAAGGTAACTTGATAATTAAGAATTTTCAATAACTATATTCATAGAACCTAAAAAAAAATCCAGTTGTTTTACAACTTCATCATTGAAATTGGTTTACAATACAGTAAATACCAAGGTAAAATCACAAAAAATGTAATCCTTAAGGACATAGCAAAGATATATTGAGGTAATATTGCGGTAAGGAATCTTTTTTTTCAGCTTACTTATGTCTTCATTGTTCACGAATTTTGATGATTGAGGTATCAAAATAATATAATTTTCAATATGATTCCATGAACATAGTTTGCGATACTTTATGATCAAAAGGCTTTGCCCAACTGGGAATGTACTTTAAATCAAGTTAACTAGTATTCCTTGACAGAGTTATTAGAAACAAAACATTTAAAAAAACTAATATCAGCAGGTATTTTTGAAATTTGTTATACATAGTTATATGATTTCATTGGAAATTGTTTGCTCCACAAAACGACTTTTAAACTTTTCCGTGAACACTACATTATTGTGAGTTGAAGATTTAGAATTTGGCCGATATTTGAGATGTTACATGTCGGCGGCCATGTTGTCCGCTCGGCCAGTGTCGAGAGCAGTTATGTCAGTGTTCGTGAGGCCTCAATCAATGCGACACCAGGCCCTCTGCCTGCTCAGCATACATTATTAGTCTACGTGATATTGTAAACAAGTATCAAACGAAGCATTCTCGGTACCACGATTTGATTTGTAACTAGATATTTACCCTTACGAATTTGATTCGAAGCAGATTAGGAATAATCCCATATGAAATAATCCCATTCCATTAATATAATGGAATGTGATTATTTCAGGATTTAAATTTTAACCGGAATCCGCCTACCATCGGAATATAATAGGATAAGCTACATAACTGTGCTTCAAATCATTAAATATTGTACATTACAGGTTTTTAAACATTCACATAAAAAGTGTTGGCTCTTCCCAAAAATGACGTGTGGATCGTGTACATCTTGAAATGTTTTTCATTCAGTGCATCGCTTTTGATTACCACTATCCTACAATATCTTTGGTTACCAAAAAAGTAGACGGAAACTGCTTGGAATTTGTAATTTACTTGTTTAATTATTTAAATTAACTTAGGGTTCTATTTATTAAATATACCTAATTGGATTAAATTGTAAGAGTAAATAAAAATATCTTTTGAAAAAATGTATTTATAGTAAACTGAGTGAATTAAAAAAAAGATTCATCACAAAATAAATATAAAATTAGCATATTTTTATAGCTACAATCATTCAGAAACAAAAAAAGTACACAAAATAATCAAATCCTATCGTAATATTACTAACTGCCAATGGGCAATTCTTGTGAATTTTGCATGTAAATGTAACTTTGACAAGTTTGTCTACGTAGTTACATTTGCAAGGAAGAATTATTTTTAGAAAAATTATATTCAAAGTTGATATAGGGTTAAAAGCTTTTAACTTAGTAATTTTTTAGCTACGGAATCACATCGCAGACATAAACACACAAAAAACTTCCATTCTTTATATAAAAAAAACCACTTAATGCTGATTTGGCACGATGCAAGTAGAGAGGAATAGAATTGAGTACATATTGCTCATGGAGTTTAATCATATACTATCCTTACCCAAAAAATCAATCAGATTTGTTTTATGTTGGTTGGAAATAACTCTATTTAGGTTCTTTATATTGCATTTAAATCTGTTTAATGTTTTTGAAGCTCGCAAAATAATTTATGCAAAGGAGACTCGCAAAATAAATAATAAAATTATTGCTTTATTATATTCTTTTTATATTTATGTTTTGTATTTATCGAGTTATTTCACCTCAGGATGCCTATAGAATCTACAAAGATAAATCGAACTTTACAAGGACAATGTTCATCCCAAGAGATTAAAGAAGAAAATACTTCAAACCAAGATTCTCAAACTTTGCCGAGTTAAAACTTTGCATTATTTAATTCAATCCACTTCAGTTTGTGCTGAAAAATTAAGATTCTTAGAAAATTCACCTTTCATTATTTGTGAAGAAATATCGTATGATTTGAATTTTCTACGAAATCGTAATCATTTCCATGCAATTTACCGGGTAACGAATTTCAGAGATAAGCAATGGAAACACACGTTAAGATCTAATCTTATATCAGAACGCTTGGCCACTAAAACGAGCAACGAGATCATACATTGAAAGATCAAGGACCGAATATATTTAATAATTTAACAAAATGGAAATCTGAATAAATCAAACCGAAAAGTAAATTATCTTGTTATTGATAATGAGCCTTATGGACTTGTATGTTAACAGCTATTTGTATATTAGTCTAATTGATATTATCTTGTTTGTAAAACAAAATTGCAATTGAATTAGGAGTGTTCAAAAACCCATATAATGTATACAATATTGCATTAAATAAATTAAAAGGCAGGACCAGGTGCCAGGCTTCTGTAACATGGCATTACCCCCATTAAATATTTTGATACATGTTCAGCGGAAAAAGTGTCCGTGATTTTAAAGCTTAATAAAAATACCCTATATAAATTAAAATATTCAGAGATACATTAAAAATGTAGAAACTCATAACTTTAGGTTAAATACGTAATATGTGTCTATGTGAGCTCTCCAAGTGGCGACAGATGTCTAATCGAAAGTCAACCTCCTGCTATGTTCGCTGAATCATTTCAGGAGTCACAGTTGCAATAGCTGCAAAGATTCTTTCTTGCAAGTGATGTAGATCGCGGATTTTCTCAGTATAAGCGCCGTAGGAAATTTTTTGTGGCGTTAATATAATAATATAGATTAGTTCTAAATATCTGGATTAGTTCTATATCTATGGTACATTTATCGTATACCGTTTGAGAACTTATACAGAAAAAAACTAGAAATGTAACCAACATTTATGAATTTCTGCATGTTTTAATGCATCTCTTGAATATTTTTATATTTACAGGGTCTTTTGTCGTAAGCTTTTAAAACATTGACATCTTTTTCGATAAACCTGTATTTTGTAAATTTAGGAAATGTATTGTCGTAAAGTCATGACTAGTTGCTGAAATAAAATAATTATTTCCTTTAATTTAATAATTTAGTTGATTTATGATGTGGTAATTTAATGTTATAACTTTATTGCGGATTTACACAAAAAAATTTAAGTATAAAATTAAATGTATTTAGATAACATGACAACACCAGTTCCATAATAATAACAATTTAAACCGAACGGTAATTAATCTTTACTCAGTTTATCATCGTTATGTTAAGTAGTGTTCAGTCCTATTATCCGTACTCTAATCGTAAATGGAAAAGCTAATTATAGAGCATTTACCCCATTTTCCTTATAGATAGAACCTTTGAGTTTGATTAAAATTAAATTTAATCTTGTAAGCTGTTAAACTAATTATTTTAATTGTTCTAAAGTTCATTTTTGATATGTGCGTCTGCTCTTAAATAGTTTAATGGCCATAAATATTTGCGTAAATTTCCAATGTTCGTAACCTTAATACCGTTTTTTCTGTGTTTCCAATTTCACTTAAATTCAAAGGCTTCACTGTGAAATATTTCTCTATGGGAAGAAATTAATCATCTTTAATTAAGCTTTGTTGTGTACCAGGTGGGATAATATATATGCTTTAAGGTCTCTTCTATAAAGGGCTACAGTTTTTTTCTCTGAACAAATTCAGTACTTGAAGCCTAATTATGTCTATTTTAATTAACGACACCCATCAAGCATCATAAAGTCCATTTTTATGCTTGAGACGAATTCTCACAATAATTATCAGACTTTTGAAATTGTGCTGGAAACATTACAGTAATTGTAAATGAACACTAAATTATTAATCAGCTTTCTAAGGTGAGTCAAATTACATGGTCCCCCCCATAAGACTAATGGTAATTTTAGTATAGGGCTTACGGGCCGGGGAATCACGTGAGTTGACGATAACTAAACATTCATTAACTCATAAAACAAACTTAAGCCTATGTATGAATGGAATAGTTTATTTCTTAGGGGTTGATTGGTTTTTGAGAGCAGGATACCAAAATCAAACATTTTATTCGTATACATAAAATGTTTCATCGCTTACATGTGTTTAACCAAGCAATTAAATCACCTCCTTTGACAAGTGTTTTATTTACATTGTTAAATCAAAGTTCGAAATAAAGGGTCTCTGCTACAAAGGGCTACAGTTTTTTCTCAGTGTAAATTCAGTAATTAATTGAAGTATTTTTTAACAAAGTTATCCAGTGTTTTCGGTTTATGAAGAGCTGAGGTTGGACCAAAATTGTCAAAAACTTTAGGCCTACTTCGTTATCATGTTTTAAGTTTGAAATGAATTTATTTCTTAGTTACGAGAAAAATTTTCAAATAAAGGCGTTTCTCTGCGTAATGTTATTGCAACGTATTTAAAGAATGAACAGTAATTTCACGAACATTTAAACGACCAATTTGCTCTGTTTACCGCACATTACGCGGGGTATAGCAATCAAACAACGATGATAAAGGACATTTAATCTAACTTTATCCTTTGACGACGGTTTCTGAATTACATTTGGCGTCGACATTGACTCGTCGAATTGAATTGCAAACTACCAACATAATAACACAGAACAAAACACGTAAACAGCGCTATTACATTTCTCTCGGTTTCGAGGACGGAATAGAATTATGGCCGGGTGTCAACCAAAACCCACATTCTCTCCGTTACTTTTGGCAACTGTCATTGTTTCTTGTAATAGCTTTATAGTGTGCTGTTATAGCTGCATAGTGATGTTACAAATTAAATTGCTGAAACAGATTAGAGAAAGTTAATATAAGTATACGTGGCTCAGTAATATTCAAAGCAATCATTTTCATTACGTAGGCTACAGACTTTTTTACACAAAAAGACGCGATGTTAATATTTAAATATATTAATATGTTAAAATTTTGTATGTTCGCTATTTTCATTAGTCTAGGATCAAAAGAATAAGTAGCTTAATAAAAGTGATCAGTAGAATATGTTCATGATTCCGCAAAAGTGCAAAATTATTTGTAATGACGAACCCTTGAACAACGTTAAGGGCAAAGAAAAATTAACTATTTACTAGCTTTAGTAGGGGCAATTAACAGTAGAGAGCTATAGACAATTAATAAAATATCAAGATTCTTATAGCAGCCTTTTTATTTGTGGTATTTAGCAACTTTAAACAAGAACACAATTAATTGTTTCATATTAATGAAAATAAAAATCACTTCAACGGGTTTCCACTGAGTAGCAGAACATGCAGAACAAAACATTGAGGAAAGTTATATAGCATTTTCTGTAAGCTGAAAAACTAGTTTCGGTTTATAATGTGTGGGAAAATATCTGAGGAAAATTTTTAGGTATTGTTGTAATAATATTTAGTTTTTGTGTAGTAGGTATAAACTTATGCTAAATGTTAAATGTATCATGTTTTTCTGTATAATGTATCTAAGAACGTTTGTCTCTGGTCATGACTAAGAACGTGAAATAAATAAGACGTCACTTTTCAAAAGCATATCTCTTATACATTATGTAGAAGGGACTTGAATAACATTCTGCTAGTCGTCTTTCTGATGTTCATCGTTTCATAGCTGCTTTTCTTCCGAAATTTCGCATCTTTCATCTAGTGTTGTTTTATTTCTGTGTTTTTAAATGGGTCAGAAATTTCATCAAATAGTGCTGAGTAGCAAATATTTTCAAAAGAGAACAAGCGTATTTTTAGCCAAACAACGTTGAGGGCAAAAAATCAACTAATTATTAATTTCATTACAGGAAATTAATAATCAATAACTATGAATAACCGATAGATTGTCAAGATTGTTATAGCAAACTTTTAATTTTTTGTTTTAACACGCATGTAACAACTCACTTTAAACTGGAGGTCAATGTTTACATATTAATGCAAATTTTCACTTTTCTATATTACAGATTGTTTTATCTTACGCTCATTCTACCTGATGAGCTATTATCTTGCAAACAAAAATCGCTCATTTGCATCACATTCAGAGAGTTGATGTACCTCCACAAAAGAATAGTCAAGGTCTGCTTCATAAGCATTCAGGTGCGCACGGCAATTAATATATTGAATATATTGTGTTTTAGTTGGGGACCTGTACCTTTCCTTCAATATTCAAGAATATTCAATCACTCTTTGCAAAAAATCTTGGATTACGTTATGGGCTTCCACTCAACCCATCTCAAAACAAAGAATCGATGAAGTAAAGGCGTCAACAGCATTATAACATGTATTCATAACATCAACCTCGATGTTATAATACATTCTGAAAACGAGTATCGAATACAGTACAGCGTGACATATTCAAAATTCAGGGGACAGCAAATTTACTTCGAACTATAGGAAGTTTTAAATAGAGGGTATGATTTATGAAGGTATACTGCGAATGAAATTCGAATTATGGAGGTCGGTTGGTTTACAAGCACATTCAACTTGGCAAATGAAACTCGCGAAAGGATTCTGAGTGTATAGTACTTGATTTAACAGGTTTTTTCGTGATTAATACGAATTTCAGAGGCTTAACGGTGGTCGAAGTTCAAACTGTAGAGGGTGACTTCGAATTTAAGAGGTAGTGTTACGAGGTACAGCAACAAAATTCGAATCATAGAGACTTGAGGAGACAGATATTCGAATATGCGTAAAACATATTGAGTTATCGGTGTGTTATTTTCGAATATTAGAGGTGTTTTAAAGGGAGCAGACAAAATCTACTAGTTGTAGAGATTTTCGAATCATCGAGGTTCGAATCGGTGAGGTTCTACTATATCATACACTTTTTTTTACAAAGGAATCAATATCAAAGTTCGGTTTCTGATCGAGTTTTAGTATTATCTAAGGCATTTATCTTTAACCTTCAAGCTTTATGGGGAGTATGTATAAACCATTCCAGACATTTATATGGCTTCCAGAAAAGCCAAAGTAAGCTAGGTTATCAAGATAAGCTTCCATTGCAGGCACGTCTCAGTTTGTCCCAGCATAAGTAAGTTATTCAAGTTCTATGTTATTTAAATCTGAATTTCTGGAAGTATGAGTGAGCTGAGTTGCGTTCAAATTCGCTGAAACACAAGTGGCTCCTTTTTAGCCCACAGGAGAAATAATTTCATAAATACAGACTGAGGACAGACATTTACTTACAGTAAAATTGAAACACCAGCCAATACCTTTTCCTCATCTTTTTCACGACAGCTTTCCATCGGTCCCGGATGGTTCCTGTGGGGCGGGCGGGGAGAGGGGCCTCCGCTCGGTCTCCCGCGGGGTCCGTGCTGCTGCTTCCTTGTGCTTCCATCCTGCCAACCACTGGCACAGCTCTAGTGCCACCCACTGGCACAGCTCTAGTGCCACCTACTGGCACCACTCACTGCCACTAACACTCACATCACTTCCGGCATACTGGCTTATTCTCCACTTCTAAAGCGAATATAATGTAGTAGTAGCCTTTTATGCACACTGACACTACATCCTCACTGGTCTAGTTTAATGCGCTAAACATGATATTCTATCGAAATAGTTGTTGTACTTGGGTTTGCGAAATGTTTTTGCCATAGATTTTTTTTACTCTCGTAAATATTTCAAGCATTTGTAAAATCATGAGTGAAAATAAAATATTTTATTAAATACATTTTATAAAATAAGAAAGATTTAACATTATTCATTGACCCTAATAGATTAACCCCGATGATTAATCACAAAAAGGACGAATTTGTTAAATAATACACATATTTTTCATACCAATAAATATTAAGTTTTCGCGTGAAACAACTTAATATTGGCCCAATTATTAGTGTATCTTTTAAGTATTCGCCATTACTTCTTTTGAAGTCTATACTATCTCACTTGAAAACATATTAAACCAAAAAAAGGTTATGGAAATAGATCAAGCAAACGTCAGCACAGAAGAATGTAACCGAATATATCCTCGTTTTTATTATAATATACGCGTTGAAATCAACGCACCTTGAACATTTAACAGACACACAGGCTAGGAACAACAAACACAAATATGGTTTAGGAAGAATTGGCACTAAAATATGTTCTTCCATCTACATTCGACTTAATAATCACGTTTAAATTTCGTAATCTATTAACAATTTCATTGATGTAGAAAAGCAAATGGAGCTGTAACAAAAATATACAGGCCCAAGTTAAAATAGGAAAATAAGACAGTGTTTTATAGTATCATTTTCAGGGATGTTCATTGTTTCTTTTTGTCAACTGTCAGATGTGAGGGCGAGTAAACATAATTAAGTAAGTTCAAACACGTGTGCTTCTGCGTCCAGTTAAAATCTGGGAGACGTGCCGAAGACCTCCTCACTCTCATTGATTTCCCCAGCCAAGCGGCGGATCCCGGGATCAGTATGCTGCCAAGCTCCTCCATTAAGTCGATGTGACTGATGACGGGCCTGACTAATGACTAACGCCCACCGTCTTCTAACTTGATAATATCTTATCGACCAACCCTTATTTACCATCGAGTTTTTACAACTTTTGTTTGATGGTGTTTTGAAATAAACGAGTCTTGTTTCTGTAACTTGACGATATTTGCACCTAAGGAATAAGAGTTTGAATATTTTGAATAACCAGAGGTATAACCGAAAAATGCTATGTTATTATTTATTATATAATTATAATAAATACCATTACGTACACACTACTCTCACACTCTGAATGCGCTTAAATATGATTTTTGTTGACGAGAGGTCACGGTAACAAACCCACCCACATAATTCGCCTACACAATCTATCACGCTTTCAGCCTGGCTGGAGGGTTTTAGCAACAATGTTCATAAGAAGGGGATAACAATCGTTTTCAGTATTTGCAATAATCCTGTACTGCATTATTTAGGATCCTCGTTGTCATTTGGGGATTTTTTTAACAATTTATTTTCAATTGTTTTTTGTTTTTAACATTTAATAAATATCCTAATTTGTGCCTCAAGCTTTGAATTGTTCGATATTATTATATACTTGGTATTTTATTATTATTATGAGTAAAAGGTAGATTTGAAGATAAAAAATGTCGGAAAATGGATGCGAAACGATTTATTATCTTTAATGTTACTTCATCAAAGTAATTAAAGAAAATAATAGAATTTTTATAGAGAAACAGTTAGTGAATAACAGTCTAAAGGCCGATAGCTTTCACTAAACGGCAGTAACTAATGATTAGTGTTTAAATAGTTCTAATTGTTGGCAGCTTTGAATCATTAATATCCGGGTAATTAGATTAAATGATCCGCCGCCAATATCTGGCAGCGCCCAGTCTAGGTTTGTTTGTATTGATAAACACTAGGGCTTAATTTTATCAACTCCCTTCATTGCAATTTCAGTCTAAACTGCTCAAATCTGCTTTGAAAATATCAAAGATATTTTTACAGTACAGTATGATGCTAAAAACATTTCTGTTAAAGGTCTGTATATTAAACATCTGATTTTCTATATAATTCAAAGTTGTTGATGTCACATGATATAATAATCATGTGTTTAGTTGTTATTGTTTTGTTTTTAATATTGTAAACAAGTTACTTAAGTTTTTGAATTAAATGGTATTTGTTCATAAAGGATTTTTATAATAATTTAGTAGTATAAAGATATCATGGCGCAGTCGAATGTATGCTGTTTAAATGATTATTAACAGTGTTAGATTTTACATTTTGAAACAAAAAAAAAATATAAAAAAAATATAAAAATGGAGTACAATAAACCAGCAACATTAGATGTCACTGGGGACATAGCCAACAATTTTACCAACTTTAAAGAGGAAGTGAAGATATATTTAGTAGCCACAGAAACTGAAAAGAAATCACGTGAAGTGCAAGTTGCAAGACTAAAAAATTTATTAGGCTCTGATGGTTTAAAGCTATACGATAGTTTGAAAGATAGCTCTGAAGATAGAGAAACCATCAATTCAATCCTTGATATCCTGGAAAAACATTGCATACCGAAACGAAACCTTAATATGGATATTTATAAGCTGTTTTCAAGGAGACAGCATCCTGAAGAATCGTTCGAACAATTTTATGCTGATCTGAGGAGACTGATAAGACCGTGTGAATTTGGAGAGCAAGAGGAGAAAATTATGAAAGCGCTCATCGCTCTGGGGATAAACTCAAGAGAAATGCAACAAAAGCTTCTCCGTAAAGACACAAGTCTTGAGAAGGTAATAAATTTTTGTAAGTCGTTCGAGCTTGCAGACAAAAACATGGAACTTTTACGCAGAGGAATTGAAAAAAAGAATACCATCGATGTGATTAAGCAGAAGTCTTCTATCGTTACAGATAAGTTAAATAAAACTAGTTTTAATGAAAACCCTAAGAGACCACAACAGTTTGACAGTAAAAATAAATGTTTTAGGTGTGGTAGGGAACACTCAGGAGCTTGCCCAGCTATGGGTAAAACTTGCAACTATTGTTCAAAGCCTAATCATTTTTCCAACATGTGTAGGCTAAAACGTTATCATCAAACTAGTAACGTTAGCTGTCTAGAAGATCAAAATAAAGCTGAAGAGGATTATGGTACCTTTCGAGTATCTGATAAGTCTGGTGACTGTGATGATAATCAAATCAATAGTCTTTATATTGTGAACTCTCTTGGTAAGAAACCTATCTGGTGCAAAGAGCTTTCTGTAAATGGGCATAAAATAAAACTAAAGCTTGATAGCGGGGCTGATGTTAACATATTACCTCTTCATATGCTTTAAAAATGTGGTATCTCGCATAAGTCACTGGAGAAATGTAATATACAATTAGAAGCTTATGGTGGATTTAAGATTAGACCTGTAGGTTCTGTGACAGTACAGATTGAAACTGATTCCAAAATATCCCTTGCACAGTTCTTAGTTGTAAATAATCATACAGCTATTCCAATTTTAGGATTGCAATCATGTGTTGACCTGAATTTGATTAAACGATTAGATACTGTAGATCGTAGTGGTAGTGCCAGTAATAAGATAGAAAAAGATAAACAAGTTATCTTTGAGAATCACAAGGACGTTTTCAATGGACTTGGTTGCTTTCCCGATATATGTAAAATTAAACTGAAAGAAAATGCAACTCCATCTGTAAGTCCTGCTAGGCGTATTCCATTTAAAATTAGAGAAAAGTTTCGGGAAACATTAGAGTCATTACAAATGAAAGGTATAATTGCTCCAGTTGAGGAGCCTGTAGATTGGATCAACAATGTTGTAGTTGTAGAAAAACCAGACGGTTCGCTTAGAATTTGTATTGACCCTATAGAACTAAACAAATACATAGTTAGGGAACGATATGTAATTCCAACCATAGAAGAATTGTCCCAGAATCTATCTCACAAGAAAGTATTTACTGTATTAGACATTAAAGATGCTTTTTATCACATTGCCCTTGATGATGAGTCAAGTAAATTGTGCTCATTTAGTACAGTATTCGGTACATTTAGATTTTTGCGAGCTCCATTTGGTTTGTCATGTTTACCTGAACTATTTCAAAGGCTTGTGCACAAATACTTTGGGGACATAAAAGGTGTTTCCCTTTACTTTGATGACCTTTGTATTGCTAGCGACTCCAAGGAAGAAAATGATAACATTTTAAGAGAAGTATTAGAGAGAGCAAAACGTTTCAATGTGAAGTTTAACTTTGCAAAGTTTCAGTATTGTCTTCCTGAAATAAAATATGTAGGAGTCATTTTCTGTGAAAAAGGAATGCTCCCTGACCCAGAAAAAATTAAAACAATCAAAAATCTGGAAAGTCCTAAGAACAAACAAGACTTACAACGCATGTTAGGAATGGTTAACTACCTGAGACATTTCATACCAAACATGTCAGATCTAGTATCACCTTTACGAAAACTTTTGAGAAAAGATATTGCTTGGCAGTGGAACGATACACATGACCAAGTCTTCCAAAAACTAAAACAAATGTTGTGTAGTCCTCAAGTATTGGCTTCATTTGATCCACAATCTCCAATCGAAATTCAATGTGATGCATCTAGGGATTCAGTTGGGTTCTGCTTGCTTCAAAAAAGAAAGCCACTGTATTTCGGATCCAGGTCTATGACAACAACTGAAGAATCCTACGCTCAAGTCGAAAAGGAACTGTTAGCGATTTGTTTTGCTGTACAAAAACTACATAACTATATCTATGGTCATGAATCTGTAACAGTATTCACTGATCATTTACCATTAGTTTCTCTGATGTCTAAACCAATGGACAAAATACTAAACAATCGATTGAAGAGGCTCAAGCTTAAGCTCATTGACTACAACCTAAATGTAAAATATTTGCCTGGGAAATATATGTTTATTGCTGATTTTATGTCCCGTACTGGATTGAAAACTGAACCTAAAGAAGATAAAACGATGAAAGACTTCATTCATACACTAGGTTCCAATGATGTACATCTAAGTGAGCCAATACAAAAGAAATTTCAAGAGAAAACCAAGCTAGACGAAACTTTGAAAGAAGTTATTTCGTATTTACATAGTGGATGGCCTGACGTGGATCAAATGCAAGGTGAACTGAAAAACATGTACAGGATGAGAAATGATTTACAGCTCAGTGATGGCCTGGTATACTATGGAACAAGATTAGTTGTACCTCAATCACTAAGAAAAATGACACTAAATCTATTGCATGAGACTCATCTTGGAACCTCCAAGATAACTTCATTAGTTGATCAATTTTACTACTGGCCTGGAGTTTACTCTGATGTCCGCAACATGATTGCATCCTGTGCTGTCTGTCAAAAATACAATAGATCAAACACTAAAGAACCTTTAATCAATCATGAAATACCAGATACACCATTTACGAAAATCGCGGCTGATATTGCAGAGATTAATGGAATGTACTATCTAGTCATTATTGATTACTTTTCACGATGGCTTGAAGTATATCAAATTAACAATAAAAATAGTTCGACTATAATAAGGAAGTTGAAGGAAACATTTAGCAGATTCGGAATACCACAGACAATGATTGCAGACAATATGCCATTCAATAGCTTTGAAATGGGACAGTTCGCAAGAGAATGGAACTTTAAAATTGTTACTTCAAGTCCTTATCACCCTAAATCAAACGGTTTGGCTGAGAAGGCCGTCGGGATTTTTAAAACCATGTTTAAAAAAGCAAATGAAAACAAACAAGATATTGAATTGTATTTACTAAACTATCGCAATGCTCCCGTGGCTGGTTTGGGATATTCTCCTTCTCAACTTCTCAACAGTCGTCATATCAGAACAAAGCTCCCAATTAATGAACAATTTTTAAAACCAAGACCTGTGTCAGAAGATGTAATCAATAAAATGAAAGAAAATCAATATTTACAAAAGTTTTACTATGATCGAAATGCATCGGGAAATGGTGGTGAAGAATTCTATGTTGGTCAAGATGTCCTTGTACAGAATGTTTTTAACAAACAATGGGAACCAGCTAAGATTATAGAAAAACTGCCTCAACCAAGATCCTATTTAATTAAACATAATAATGGCAGCATACAAAGAAGAAATTCGATACACCTTCGGAAACATTACAAGCCTGCATTAAGAGGTCAGTGTGACGCCAAAGGGGAAGAAAAGAGGGATCCTCCAGTGAGATCAAGAATTATAAGTCGTAGAAGTGGTAGAACAATAAAACCTCCAAACAAGATGAACTTGTAAAAAAAAAAAAAAAATTAAAGTCTCAAAAGGGGAGATGTCACATGATATAATAATCATGTGTTTAGTTGTTATTGTTTTGTTTTTAATATTGTAAACAAGTTACTTAAGTTTTTGAATTAAATGGTATTCGTTCATAAAGGATTTTTATAATAATTTAGTAGTATAAAGATATCAGTTGAGACTACGCGAAAAAGTTTAATTATCTATAAAATTAATTTTAAGCTTAAATAGACCCTCAGAATACAAAGAAAGGTATAGTCATAATATATTACGATGTCATCCAGACTCCATTGTTGGTATTTCTGTTACAGATTTTAATATATCCACCAAATCACTTTTATCTAATTTATTACAGCTCCGGCAAATTTGTTCTGGCAAACCGTGCGTATGATAAAGTTAAATAATGCCATTACAATTTAAAGAGCCAGCGAGCAATAAACTGAGATAAAGGAGCCATGTGCCGCAGCTATATTTACTAGTCTTATCTCAAAGAAATACAGTTATTGGCATACGAACTGTGACGCAAGAAAACCTCTCAATCATTGTGAACGGTGGTTATTGTTAAAGGTAAATAAAACTTACGACACATATTCTTTCATTGCGCCTTGTAGTAAATTTTTACCGTCTTGTATGTAAATACTGTATAGATGTAAATATTCTTTTTAGATTTGTAAGGCTTTTTTACTTACATCCAGTAAATTGTTAAGCGAAAAATTCAAAATATATGTTTCTTTGATATTTGGTTTTTAGTGATTTTGATGAGAGTGTTAGTTGTCAAGTAATAAAATCTCTAGTTTTAATTAATATACTAATCACATTTTTGAGCTGAGAAACACTTACCGGAACTTTTTATAACTAATTAAATGCTTAAATTAAAGAGTGAGATTTGTTGGATGACAAAAATCTAATTTATCAAATTATTATTATTTATAAAAAATAACTATTTTACTAGATAAGGGTATTTATATTATATAAACTCTTCTAGCATTATTACACATTGCGTGTCAGATCCAGTATACTGGTGTTCAATCATATTATTTCAACTTAGGAGCAAAGATATTTCGCTCAATCAAAACGCATAAAAGGTTCGGTGCCGTTGAAGTACTTATATCTCAAATCAAAGTTTTGTGTCTTCGCCATAAATATTTGTCATGGAGGCGTTTCCAAGGTGTTCTTCATTCTGAAAGCAGAGGAACATACCGACGATCATCCCGAATATTTAAAACCTACATGCAAGATGCTCACTATTAGACAAACAAGACGCCCTTTAATTGAAACTAATGACGATCGAACCAGGTCACAAACACATCTGGTAACAGTACCATCAACCTTTTACATTATATATCATTAGTAAAAAGCAAATGCATTAGGGAAATTGGAAATAAATCAGTAGGTAACCAGATACAATAATGGTGATACATTAAGTTCTTTGGCAGGAGTAATGAACTGCAACACCTCCAAGTATGTTGTCTAACGTAAACTCCAATCCTAACTACCCTCAAAATGTATGTTTTTATTTGCTGAAGAGTAATCTAGGAAATGTAATTGTTTAGCTATGCAGCTCTTTCACCTATTGAATTAAAGAATATTATAGTGAAAAAACCTTTAACGGTTGAGTTTAGTTTAACATTTTGCCGTACTCGTAAACAAACATATGGTCTTTAATTATTTGCAAACTTTATTCATAATTGTTGACATTATATTTGGGAATGTTAACTGGATAAAATCGTTCATAGCAGTAGGTAACTGACGGATAGATAGATCCATTAAACCGTTAGGCTTGTTGTTAGACATAAATGTCAATCTGTTGTTGAAAATAATGTCGAACACCTGTCCATTCAAGCTTATTGTTAAAACTAATAGATATTCATATAAATTACTGAACAGCAAATCATATTTATCATTACTACATATATTGTCGAATTATACATTTTTTTCATATTTTCAGCCTAAATATAGTTTTGAGAAGTACCAACTACATTTCATAACAAAATATAATAGTTTTTAAAATGACACACTACGCACACAACGCACCAACTTTGATCAGTTTATGATATTTTTATTTTAGTGTATAAATCCAGTAATTAAAGTAAACATGGGATTTCTACCTCAAACTACATGAAAGACAATATAAACAATCTACAAAAGGGTATTCTTGGACAGTTTCATTTTTTGTCATTTTTCCCCATACCATTACTTAATTTACATTTTGTACATACAAAGAATTAAAACAAATTAGCCTTTTATTATCTGTAGAAATTAATATACAGAACACATTATTTAACGTAGAAGTTACTGTAACAACCAGCATTGTGTGGATGAAAACCTTTTAGATCTCAGTCACAAACTGGTCCGAAAACTATCAACGATCTAGGTTTGTAACTTGGTAGCTGATCGGACAGTGTCGATGTCGTCCCAATCACACTTAACCCAGCAAATCGAGTCCAATCACATCTGAGTGTCACTCTTCAATCTCTTTCCTAACAACTAATTTACAAAGAAGAGATGTTTTTGTTGACATCTTAGCTGATTAGACCATCAGTAACGCAGAGATGTGTTCGAAAATGGTAAATATTTCTAAATTTCTAGCAAATGAAATGCCAATTTCGACAATTTGACTTGATTTTACAATTTTTAACGGAAAAATCACTTATATTTTACATACTTTGTGCTTAATAAGCTAAAATTAAAGATCTAATGCAAACAGGAACACAGAATTGAGTTAATAAATATATTGTCCGTTTTTAAATGAACCTTTATGCTTATAATGATAGCCTTTCAGCGATACCCTCACCAAAAGTGGCTAACTAAATAAAAACTGAATAATATATACATATCCTTCCTCACACAAAACCACAATGTATTTCGAGATGTTTGGACAATATTGAGCTTCCAATCGAAATGGCAGTCATAAGTTTTGTTTGCGTCTTTTTGTTCTGTCAATTCCTCCAAATATGGCCCTAATACTTTAAATCTGTAAACTCAACTTTTATCTTCATCTGTAAACATTGCAAATGCCCATGTTTTGCTTAGTAAATAAAATATCGAAGGGAATTAATAAAAGGAGAGCTGGATAAACATAGTCAATAGTTGCAAAAGAGTTCATGAATAGTTTAACCTTATGGGGTTAATAATGGGTGTATTATTACGTAGGCTAAACATAAATAGTTTATAATTCTATATAATTATTTTAAAGAAAAATTAGTCCTGATAAAAAAATATAGCTTGACTTTTTTCCTATTCGTCCATTATATGACATTCGTATGTTTCCCCTAATTAAAGTGAAGTATATGTTTTGAGGATAACACAGTATTGATGGAAAGCTTTCATTCGAATTTTCCGTATGCTTACTATGATTTTTTTATTCATATGTTTCCCTTAGCCAACGTGAACATACATTCCCTCACAATTACCTTCAAATTTGATGTGATAATGCAGTAAAATATGCGTGGTACCTCTGGTATCTTTTTCCCTTCTGTGAGTATTTTACTTCCATTCATCACAATGTTGATAGATAGAATGAACAGTGTATGAAGTTCAAAAAGTGGTCTGTCGATTATAAACAGGAAGGTGGAAACAAAACTCAAAACGTATCCTGTGAAGTTTACAATTTAAAGGTTATTCAAAACTGATAAAAAGTAATCTCTAATTAAAAAAAAACTCCTAAATTTGTTGCAATAACTGAAAAATTTTACTCTTTTTGTTTAGCATTTTTTTGGTATAGCATTTTACAATAAGTATTATTTTTTTATTCAGAATATTTCAGATTCATATTTTTGGCAATGGCAAATGTGCCATTACTAATGTGATGACAGGCAGTATTACATTACATGGTCCGCGCCATACTTGGCAAAAGTCCGCAAGAAATTAAAAATCATAACAAAGTCACCAACATCTAACACTGAATTTCAAACAAACAAAGAATATGTTTTAGTTTACACTTCTTTTTGTATTTAAGTTAGCCCACCTTTCCATTTGTATTTCAAGACAGAATAATCCTTTCAGTTGAAATATGAAAACAAATCACCAAAAAGTACTACTTTAATGCTCTTAACATACATAAACTCATTTTCATAATAATAAATGGGTTTTATTTCTTTTTCACCTAAGCAGCAAAGTGAAAACTAACTAAGATTGTGTCAGAGCAACACTTCGGAAAATAAAAAGAAATATAAAGACGGAAACGCGCCTAAGACACCCCGTTGCGCCTCGTAGCTCAAGTTATCCAAACACTTCTGAATATTGTATATCGGTTTTGTCTGGAGAAGAATACGTACCGTTTATGCCTTATATCTTGTGTGATTTACCCAAATTTATATTTGTTAGGCCTTTTAAGGCAGTGTCTTTTTCTTTTTGAATTGAATCTCTAATTATTTCTACATACAAATAGAGAAACTTCGTTTATTAAGGTAAACATAGTTGTTCTTAATGGCACAATAACTTGTAATAATTTGAATACCCATATTTTAAAACCATAGCATAGTTTTAAAAACGGATAGCCGACATTTACAAAAACGTATACGTTTAAAATGAATATTTTATGACAAGTACTGTAATGTCATACCTACTTACATCTGATTCGCTCTGTTTATAATAATGCTAAAATAAGACTGGACTTTGACTGAGAACAGTTTGATCAGTCGCCAACTTACTTAGCTGGAAAGACTCATGGGATACATCAACAAAAACTTTTTCACACAGGTGATCGAGCGATCCATCACATTAGAACGGGAAGTGGAAAAAGGGAAGAGGATCCTTCTTATTTTACTACGAAGTAATAATGAATTATTTGAATTTTTAGGCCAATTAAGAGTATTTAACAGGTACAATAATGTATTAAATATAGTTTAAAATAGCAATTATTATATGCCTGTGCTCATGAAAACCTTGCTACAGTATTAAAATCTCTAAAATCTAATAAGTTGGGTGAGGGTATAAAAAAAGATTAGGTTTACTGGAGGATTTAATTTAATAATCAAATAACTACCTCCTTGTTCTTCATTTTCGCGGTAAAACGCAAGTCAATCTAATTTGTTATTTTTAAAATCAATATTGCACCGGTATGAATAAAATAAAATCATAATTTTTTTAAGTATCAGACATTATTGTACTGTTAGTGTTTTTTTCTTTACGTAAAGTAATTCAACATATTTTTTTATTATTTTACCGTGAACCTTATCGAGTTTTTTTAAACTTTCCTTTTTTAACGACCGGTTCTAACTTTCATATTACACTATACCTGTTTACCTCACATAGTAGTGGTCATTAAAAAGATCTGCTAATAGCTAGATTGAAAGGTATTAATTCCCCTCCTACTACTACAGATAATGAAAAACATGTACCAGATAATACACGTCCAAGTTATTATTAACATTAGCGATTAATTCATAAAATATTTTACTCTATCTCACACAACTTCCACAAACCCAAGCACTTTAGTTGATCCTATCAGTCACACAGATACACCCGCGCCGCGCACTGTGAGTCAACAGACGACACTGACGAGCGCGCGACGGCCCGCGCATGCGCCTCGCCCCTACACGCACATGCGCGCACCGCCGTCTGTTTGTTTAAGGTGTGTATATTGCTTCCGAACGAATAACTGTTTGGATTGTCTGTTCCAGGAATCGAGGAAGTGTAGGCTCACAGGTGTTAGATGCAAAATAATGTTTCGGATATTAAAAATCTTATCGAATCTAGGTAATTTAAAGTCGTTCAGTAGTATTATATGAACGTGCAATTTTAAAAAGGCAATTCCCGATCACATTTGAAAATTATATATTACTCTAAGTTCTGATCAAGATATTATCAAATAGATAGTCTTCACTTTTGTTTCTACTTGAAAGAGCATTAAAGTTTTAATACAATACTTAAATGCTCATATTCATAGCACAATAGTTATAAAATTCTAATTAACAAAAACTTAAATTGGTAATTTTTAATTGTATAAGAAATTCAAACGTAATGTCCCAATAAAAATTAACGATTTATATGCGAAGGGTTCTAAATTAATTTTACACATACCTATACAATAATTAGATATCTTACGATTACCTTGTTATTTACCTTATAATTTACATTATAAAAATATTTTAAACTGTTAGTCTATTTTAAAAAACATGATTTTTTAAATAAGGTTTTAAGAAGTAACCACGTATTCTTAATACCAATAATGCCTACAGGTTGATTAGCTCTGATTGCACGAAACTTCAGGTCATTAAACAGGCCAAATTAAACAAAAATGCCATTACGGATATAATATATCTCGCTCCGGTTTCCGTCTGTCAGCCAGTGTGTATTTTTCACATGGATACTTCTAGAATCCATGTGATGTTTATCAATAAATTTAGATTTAAAAATTACAAGAAATTTTCAGTAGGGCGTAGCATCAAAGCTTTCTAAGAAAGCCTTTTTCTGTAAGGGATTTTTCAGAATATTTTTAAAAATATAGGAATGCACAAATCAGAGTCTGTAAATCGGAAAAACTAACGCGCCGAAGGTAACTAATGACTCAGAACACTCTCACAGCTGATAACCATAACAAAGTGCTACCTCCGCTGTTGTTCCATGGTTTATACTTGGACGGAAAATGTAAAACTGGCTTCCGCTTCTAAATCCTCCATTTGTTGATACCAACATTCAAAACATTACAATTGCATTCAAAATATTCACTTAAAACTATAAGTTTACTAAGCAAATTTCAAAATAGTTCAAACTATTACTGTACAAGGCTTTTGGAGTACAGTGTGAAAGTGAAGATAAAATCGGACCCAAAAAGGAGAGAAACACTTTCTATATTTCAATCATAAAAAACAATGGTTCGCCTTGCAACTTGTTATTTTTATTATTTTTAACAAGACTTTATTTCTTAAACAATTAATTAATGAGTGTAACCGGTCATCTATAGAATTTTTGTGCGATTTGCTTGGCTCTCAAATCAATAAATGTTAATAGTTAGGTCTCTTTGAAGATCTTTCGCTCACGGCAGGTTTTTTATAGAAACAATTGTATGAGTAGAAATTCTGAGTTCTTCCTGTGCTAGTTCTACCAAATCGATTTTTAAACTGCTATTTAATAGTCATTATTTTTAGCACTATTAAGGGAAACAATTTTTTTCACTATTTTAGGGAAACAATTTTTTCACTATTTTAGGGAAACAATTTTTTTCATAGGGAAACGGTGAATATGTTTTATTATAAGTAAACAAAAAGTTTAAAATCTGAATGCAAAAGTCGTAAGTAGTAAATCAGGTGGCAATAGAAAAGCATATAACCCAAGTATTAAAATTAGAAGTTATGAGTTATGATTATACATTGTAATACAACAGCATCAATAATAAAATACAATTCCCATACAGGCAGTGATCGTTGACTATATATATTTTATAGAGCTTTCTCTTAAAAGCGGGGTTTTTTCAAACTAAAATTCAGTACAAAATAGTGCTACGTTCATTTTTGCTGAAAATTGCACTATTATCGAAATACGTCATAAACCTTTTTTTTTAATTACAAATTGTTTTTTACATAAAATTTGCCCAAAAACTTTATCACACGGTACATGTATTTTTTACCAACAGCATAGTCTCTGTCATGCTTTTATCCAATATTAAAAAGTAACATTTTATCATATATTATATAATACGTTTTGTATTATATTATGAAGTAGGTTACAATCCGTTTTTTTTATATTCCTCAATCCAATAAATAAATGTGATCCCTGTGATTTAGCATAGTATATATACACAGCACCGCATTCATAGTAAAAAAGTTTTTCATGTTATTAATTTTCTATCAATTAATATTAACTTCGTTCTTAAAGGTGCTCAAGATGGAATTGTACATTAGAATTAATTCCTGAAAGCATATAGAAGATGCTATTTTTATGTCCTGTTACTAAGCGTAACATACAGTATTATTCTAGAGGAGAGCCGTTACGATAATCTTAGAAGTACCTTTTGTAATTTTACAACAGGCTGTAAAACCTAAATAAAGATACTTGACACTGTGAATTCTTCAAATGGCGTTCTGCGACTGCGCTGGGAATACGTGATGAAAATTCAAGACTATCAAAACTAGCCAATTACTCTTGCTTTCCACAACGAGGGAATGCTTCCTCGTAGTTGTAGGCATGGGTCTCACTATTTTAATCAAAGTTATATTTTGTAATTATGTTAAATTTTAATAAATTCCCTTGTAATTTTTTTACTTTGATGCCTTGTAAAGTGCTAAAATAAACATTTTCAAATTTGAATGAATGATTCTTTAGAAAGCTTAAGCAAGCAATTTGTTATTAAATATTTGTTTGTTCTTTTTACCTAAAGGCTTGAGGGTTTAAGACGTTAAATTTAAAAACTATAATATTAAACTTAGCTTCTTATCCGTAGAAACTTAATGAATAACAATCGACTCTTAGTTTAAACCACAAAAAAACTAATTCGAACGAAGTGAGTTATACTCGACTTGAAAATCACTCTTTGTGAATTAAATCCTCTTTTTTTATTTGTTGAAAATTCGTGAAATTTGAACTACATCATATCTATACCCCGAAGATTTTTTTAATCTATAAATGAGTACTTAATTTTAAATTTAAATAATTTTTTTTTTAAGTTAATAGCCTTTATTCAGTTTTACTGCACTTCGTTCGACCTATACACGACATAGGAGCGTACTCCTAGTTAACTTATTCTGATAGATATTGCAGTATATCTTATTACTAAGATTGTATTGCTTTATTTAAAATGTTTTTCATGTCATTATTGACAATGAGGAAGTTTAAACTCTTATTTTGACAATAGCCACGCCTATTAATGGAGGTTACAGCTGCGATCCGACAGAGGTTAAAACTAATCATCGTTATGCCAGCACGCTGAGAAGGAACTTTGGCTGCTCAATCACAAAATGACGCGTGATCTACACCTTATCCTGGTTTGCGATTAATGCCTACACCAAGTTTGTACCAATTTTGGTCTTCCTTTCAATATTCAACAAGGAATATTAAATTCCTCATTTTATTATCAAACTTGAGAAAGCTAGTTGTTCCCAGTTAATAAAACTAAATGCTTCAAAGATGAGAGACAATGTTGTTTTTAACAATTGCATTATATAGCTTGTGATATTTGGACGTTCGGGCCTATTTAAATTTAAATCTTTAGTTTATGTAATCTAATGTTCAAGTTTTTGAGTTTAGGTTTCTTTTTAATTTTTCAGTTTCTTTACTTGAGTATGGTAAGTTAAAATAATTGTTATTGCACAATTTTTAAGAAAAATTTGTTATTTTTGATATCTAAGGTTGGTTTGAAAAATTGGTTGCAGTTGATATCTAAGGTTTTTTCACCTTTTTTTAATTGTTTGTGACTAAAATGTTGCCCACTGTCTGAGGGATTTTTAAAGTTTTTCTGAGTTGCATGTACTTATTGATGTAAAAAACAAAACATTAAAATATTTGTTTTTACTTAAGGTACTGAGAATATTCTCATTGCAGAAATTACGACGAAGCGAGATGGGGCTTAAGATGTGGTATTTTTCGATTGATACTGTACAGAGCTGCCCAGTATGGTCAGAAATGAAGGTGTTAAGTACTCCCACATTAACTTCTTCTGTGTGGAAGTTTGTGCAGACCAAGTCTATGGATGTGACACTATGTGATGTAATTCTAGTTAGTGGCAGAAGGAGTCTCTGGATGTTGTATGTCGCAAGAAGTTCCCTGAACTGAAGATCCACATTGAACTGAGGGAGGTATAAATTATTCCATGACTTCTATGGAAAATTCACTTTAATTTTACACTTCAATCATTAAAATCGGTTTATAAATAAAGGAGTTTTGTGTACACGAGAAATTCCCGCGGAAATCAGTATTATAGATTTCCAATATTATTGTGGTATACTGCTTCTATTTTAGTATAATGTTCCTTCTAGAAATAAAAATAGAGTTTCAGGTTAGCTTTGAATTTATTTTATTTTATCACCAATACACTTTTGAAAGATTGATGAGGAGTTTCTATGTTAATATCCAATGCATGGTTAAAAATTAAAGATCAAAACTAATTTTTAATGCAATGTACACAACAAGAATTGCTTTATCGTTCTTTGGGAAAATAATAAAAGTTTGTTTTGAAAACACTTGCAACGTTTTCATAGGTAGTTTTTTTTACAGGCAAGCATGCTTTAAGGGGATTAGAGCTAATGAGTATAGAAACGTAAATATTTTTACTTTTCTACATCTTCTTACACATATAAATTGCTCTTGGGTTCCTGTTCCATTGATGACAGCAAATGGTTAATTTATATTTTTTAACCTTTTTCTTTAAAATAGTTTCCTTCTAAATTTTCTCAAAAACAGCTAAATTTGTTTAGACTTGACATAATCCGCAGCCCTTTGTGTCTTATCCACATCCGCCAACGCTTTAGCGAGCCGGCGGCGTGGGAGAGCCGCCCACGTAAAGTATTCCAATATCTTGGGCCAAAGTTTCTATATATATAAATTGTATTTTTCATTTCACTTATTGTTAATATCAGGTTAATATGATGATTTATTACAGCGACAAGAACCATCAAATATTCTCGGGGAGTTTTTTTTTACACAAAATGTTCGATATATAAGTACACAATTGAAATATTAAACTGCAGTTTAGGTTGTTTATGTATTAAGTAGTAAACAGCGTTAAAATAAGGTAAATTTCATGGGATTTATAATAGTATAAGAAAATATATCCTAGCTCCATGTGCACCTGAGTTTTCTGGGTGAGTTTCATAGGCTGCTGTTATTCAAAATTTCACAGTGTGTGTACACAATTTTGATTCGAAATAGCTCACTGAGTATTTGGACTAACTAAATGTTACTAGGCACAAAAGAACAGAAATTTAATAGAATTTTACTGAGAAAGTCGATCAATATATGGCAATTATTAATACCACAATTTTAACCTAAAATTGGATAAGTTTCTTTTGTATTGGAATAACGCTAAAACCGCATTCAAATGTAAGTTATTATTAGGATTTTTCAGTTATTTAGATAAAAATGGTTGTTGATTGTGTCAGTTCACTACCTCCTAACTCAAAACCTTCTCGAAAAACATTTCATCGGACATTATGTTCATGTTTCATCGGACGAGCATGTTCTTTTTTCCCTGAAATAAACATTGCAGGATTGAACGATGAATTGAGCAACAGCACAAAAATCCTAATTACCTTAAGAAAATCTTGGATTACTCGACGTGACATTCAAATATTAAAAGGTAAAATAGCCCTTTTGAACGTCCGCAACAACGATTTGCCTGCAAAAACCTTTTGTTGAACGACTAGATAATTGAAATTAAATGTAAACCATCTTTGTCTTATTTTATATGAATTTCAATAGCCTATCATACTCATCCCCAAAAATCAAGTGCATAAGATAGCTCCCTGACATCGAGCTAAGATATATTCCCTCATACCATTAAAAATCCCATGAAATTTGTCTTCTTATAACCTGTTTACGGCTTAATACATTAACAAATTTAACTACAGTTTAAAATTTAAATTATGTACTTATAAATCAAACACCCTGTATCTAGTAATCATTACATTATCTTCTTTTCATTGTAAAAAGTGAAATGTTTATGTCACAATATTTGGAATAGAATTATTTTGATACTCTTAAAAAAAATTTCAATAATAATATTTTGTATTCAGAAATATGCAACCATGACCTGAATCTCAACAAAGGAAATTTCATAACAACAGACTTAAGAGCCATTGAGTTGAATAAATTTTTGAAATGCAAAGTTATCTGCATGCGTAAGTCAAACAAGAGAAACTCAATTAAAAGCTCCTTTAGGCACCAAATTCCACTGAAGTAGGTTAAGCAAAGAGCAATGCATTGTTAAACTGTCTGATAACTCTCCTGACCTCATTTGATTCAATTGACACAAGTTTAACTGCTTGATGCATACAGCTACTGTTCTACAGTCGATGTCTTGCTTAGTTGGCCACACAAGCGGCCATTCTCCACAGATAGTGTCCAGTTTATTTGGCTAGCTGAAGACAGCCTAAGAATTTACCTAATTTCTAGTTTATTCTTAAGATAATTTTTAGTTTCAAAAAAATTAGTAACATATGTTTATAAATATTTTATTTTTTTCTTTTAACTATGAATTAAAAAAGTAACTTTAGTTAGGGCAGTTAGCATTTAAAATGTAAGAGAAATACATGTATGACAGTCAAAGATTTGAATGGCGATAAAATATGAATACTATAAAATTAGATTTAACAAGTGACTTTTGTTTCTATTTTGAGATTGTTAATAATCAAGATAATAAATACATTAATAATACTATTATATTACAATAATAGACTATATACGACTATTCTATGATAAATCTTATAATTACAACGTATAGATGAGGAATAGTTAACGAGTAAAATTTAATTAATGAATAATTCTAAAGACTTACATTAAAACTGTTGTTGACTTTATATTTCGCATTAGCTAAATATTTTTGGATTTATTTATCTCAATCAAAGAAAAAATTGTGTAAATCATTAAATATGTATGCAAATGACAAGAAATAGTATATTTCACTACTAGTCACGAAAGTAGCCCATTTTGGGGCAAGATAGTGTTTTAGTTGCGAGGCGTAAGCCGAGCATGTAAAATATTATCGAGCCCCGTAATGGGACTCTTGTGACGAGTTGTGAACAATCCTTTTCATCACGATGCAAATAAGTAACCAAACTTTAAAAAAAAATCATCCAACATTTCATAATTAAGTCATTTTTTTAACCAAACACAATACGGCTGAACTGTTCAGTTTTAAGTCATCTGGTTGAACTGTCAAAATAGGAACTTGGTTTGTTTGGTACGACAAAATGTTTGGATATGGAAAAAGTTTGATTGGGTATGGAAATAAAATGTTTGGGTAACGAAAAAAAACAGCTGATCATTACTTGTTTTGATGTAAGGAAATCGAGGGTTTTCGTAGATCTCAGCTGAACGGTAACGGGCAATTTTCGTTCACAGAGTGATGGTATAGTATATTTCACTACTAGTCCCGAAATGGTACTTTTGTGACGAGTTGTGAACAGTACTTTTCATCACGATGCAAATAAGTGACCAAACTTATAAAAGATGATCCAACATTTCATAATTTAGTCATTTTTCTATAAGTAAGCACAATACGGCTGAACTGTCTATTTTAGTTTATAAAGCCAGCTGGTTGAACTGTCAAATTAAGGAATTCGTTTGTTTGGGTACGGCAAAATTTTGTTTTGGTACGGAAATGGTTTGTTTGGGTACGGGAATGAAATGTTTGGGTACCGAAAAAGCAGCTGATCATTACTTGTTTTGACGTAAACGTAAGGAAATCGAGAGTTTTCGTAGATCTCAGCTGTACGGTAACGGGCAATTTTCGTATACAGAGTGATGAAAATAATATATATCTTTAATCTGTTCTTATTTCAATTGTTTTCAATTCTAATTTTGATTCAAAAGAACTCTAACAGCCCCTCATTAGTTTACGCCATAAAATAATGCACTTAAACACTACTAAGCCATTTATTTAAAAAAATCTTCAAGAATTTTATAAAAATTAATTTAAAAGGAATAGTGGTATAATGTTGCTAGATATGTAATTTAGAGCCAAAAATATACTTCTTCTTCAATCCCATATTTTTAATTTCTAATTTATCTAATTTTTATTTTTATTTTTTTAATCACGCATCTAAATTCCCCTTCAAGATTCATCAGAATACATTACCATGGAGACTTCAACATTTTAGTCAGCGTCTGTAAAAATTGGACACACTGGCAAAACGGCGCCTAAAGGACTAATGACCCGGAACATTTGCACAAACAGATTACCATAACAAAGCCCGACCTCCTCCGACGCCCGTGGTTTTACTGCACCAGCGAATGTAAAATTTATAGATGCTTTGACGTCTACATCTTATTGTGTGGGCAACAAAATATGCATTTACACTAAAAATATATTTTTTAATGTTTGTGAATGCATTTGTTTCTTAAGGTTGGGGGAACTTTTTTATGAGGTCTGTTATTATTGAATCATGTCAGAATTTTACTTAAATAAATAAATTGGATAGTTGTCACTTTTTATCAGTTTCTAACGTATATCTCTAGAGTATGAGGTAATGGACACATTGAAGATCTTAAGGTGTAAATCTGGTACGGTAAATCCGCGCTGATTCGCGATTTTTAAGTGTTCGTTTATTACATATTTTTTTTTATTGATTGCTGACGAAACTGTGTACCTAGCAGTACACAGCACCAACAGCAGTTGCAGTTCAGCAGCACTGCTGTATACCTAGCAGTTCCTTAACATTTATATTTCCATGTTTTTTATTTCGCCTTATAAATGCTAGATTAAAAAGCGTGTATGACTCTGCCCTTACTTCTGACCTTAAAGAATATTGCTTTATAAACACCTTGTACCGTCTTTGAAGAGTATTTTACCCATTATTCTTCCCTAAGAGGGTATAAGAAGTATCAATTGATATGGACTGATAAAGGTCGTTTTCCAATAAAACAATTAGATTAATAGTATATTTCACTACTAATCACGAAAGTAGCCCATTTCGGGGCAAGATAGCGTTTTACACTATAGCGTACACGATAGCGTAAAACACTATCGAGCCCCGAAATGGTACTTTTGTGACGAGTTGTGAACAGTACTTTTCATCACGATGCAAATAAGTGTCCAAACTTATAAAAAATGATCCAACATTTCATAATTTAGTAATTTTTCTATAAGTAAACACAATACGGCTGAACTGTCTATTTTAGTTTATTAAGTCAGCTGGTTGAACTGTCAAATTAAGGAAATTGTTTGTTTGGGTACGGCAAAATTTTGTTTTGGTACGGAAATGGTTTGTTTGGATACGGGAATGAAATGTTTGGGTACCGAAAAAGCAGGTGATCATTACTTGTTTTGACGTAAGGAAATCGAGAGTTTTCGTAGATCTCAGCTGTAGGGTAACGGGCAATTTTCGTATACAGAGTGATGAAAAACTTAGTGATTGACGAGGTTTTGGTGAGAAAGAAGTGAATAGGCCGATTTAAATAACAAGGCCCAGTCCATCCGTAAGACTAATATTAATTTTAGCATTGGGCTTGTGGACGGCGTGGGGGGCCTTGTTATTTGATTCGAACTATAAGTGTTTCTGCGAGTAAAAATCTCTCAATTTTCGTCAAATACAGGTTGTGTTCTTTTGCCCTAACCAAGGTAATAATTGAAAAGTACATATCATTCCACATAATTGTTCTCAAGGATATTTGGAGCCTCTATAAATGTTTGACATTATTTATGAGACAAATCAACAGAGTTGAAGACTTGTAAAATACACAGATAAGAGGCATATGAAGAAGGAACATTTGTATTTATCAAAATTAAGCCTTTCTAAAGTAAATAATAAGGAGAACTAAGCGTAGGGAGTCTTCACTCCCTCTGAAGAATTCCAGAAGAGATTATTCGACGTATGAAGCAACAAGGAGATGATATTGATTACCTCGTGGTATAGAAAGAAATAGTTTTCAATAACCATTAGTATTTTAACGCTCAAGAACGTATCCCAACAATAAAAGTATCAACAGTCAACAATTGATAAAGTTTATAATAAAGATATAGTAGTACTTAGTGCAAAAATATTTACAAAGGAAACGTTATTTCTGTTATAAAACCAAATGATAACTCGCATCACAAAGGTCATAAGGCTCTTAGTTCCATTCAACATACTCCTGCCCCACCAGTCCCCACGTTGTACACGCTCCCTGGCTTTTCTCTCGGTGGGCTTTGATCTTACCCTCGTTCGCCGTAGGAAACCATTTCTTTGATTAAAAACCTCTATACTATTTCATGGCATGTTTTCCATTTATTTTACAGAAAAGTTTAACGTTAGGTAAGTTAGAGTTTTTGAAAACTTTGAACATGATAATGGAGAGGTATTCAGACTATTTTGAATCCGGTATAAAGACATTGTTTTATGTCGGATTGATATGGTTTTTACCGTGATCTACTGCTATTTGAAATAACTCATAAGAGACGTAAAGATTATAGTATATTTAAGACGTATTAATTCCAATAGAAAGTAAATGTAATATTGAGGAAACAATGAAAGGTTTTCAAATATATGTAAATATTTAAAAATGTAATGCCCTTTTCTAAATATTATTACTGTTTCGGGTGATTATATATTATGTTCGTGTGTATTGGTCTTTAGATCTCATATTCCTTTTGGATATATTGATGTGTGCCAAATTGAAAATTGTTGAAATTGAAAATAAGGTTGAAATTTAAAAATGGTTGAAATTGAAAATGACTAGTGATGCAACAACCTAATGCAAAAAATGAACATATGATTTATTTTCAACCAAAACCTCAAGATTATATTGTAATTATTATTATACGGGTTTAATAATTAGGCACTTGGTAGTTAAACCTTTAGTGGCTTAACCAATCTGCTTTTGCTTTTAAATTTCTGTTATTACTGCTTATAAACCTAACTGTCACCAGCTGAATATACGATCGATATAGGTATGCATTTTATACCCCAGTGGAAATAATCAGAGACCTAGATGACAGAATTAAAACCGCTTTGTTTTTAATTTTTGTGTGTGTGTGTGTGTGTGTGTGTGTGTGTGTGTGTGTGTGTGTGTGTGTGTGTAGCATGAAACATGCATATGCCTTTAATTTTGTGAAGGCTGGAGACTATTTTGAAGTCCTATGCGTCTGGTTTTTAACAAACAAGCCGAGATTTCAGGTAAATTTAAAATAATTTACTGTAACACTTAGCGGTTTAGAGTGTTTCGTTTGCATTAAACTAGTCCTATAGGTTTATAAGTTTTTATTTTATTTTAAGGTGTGTTTAGGAACGTAGAAAAGTTTAAATTTTATTTAGCTGGAGTTTATGCTTTTTCCAGTTTATTGTGACATAATTACTTATCAGTTTTAAATAATTCTGAAGTGATCGTCAAGTTCCCGTCAAGTGACCGTCGAAATATGTTCGAGAAAAAATCACTCATGTAAGTTGAGATTAATACAAAATATAAACAAAAACAAAGTCATAACCAACCCTTTACATTCAAAGCTTGAAAAAGTTTTAAAAAAATCAACCAACTGTATCGGCCCTAGCGGTAATGTTTTAAGGAGTGAAATTATATTCTTTTGATGTTGACTTTGTTTTCAGGAAAAAATATTCAAAACTACTAAAGCGTATGATTTAGTTTACACTCCCATGAATATGGTTTGCATTTACTTGTCTTTTACATCTCACTCTTTTGTACTTAAATCTGAATAATCTAATTGCATATTACACCCTTTTTAGTTTTTTATAATTAGTTTACCGGACTCTTCACTTTGAATGACTAAAGATGTACATTACCGTATGCTTAACTTAAAAATACAAAGATCTTTTTAACAATGAAAAAACCTACGTAGAAGTTCTCGTTGGTTGAAATTATTTAAATGTATTAAACTTGATTGGTTAGACAGGCGGTATAATTAATACAGGGCGGTCTAACTAATGACTAAAATACAGAATTTAGAGCTTACATTTATACGAACTTCAAAGGTATGGCCTCAATAAATTTAACCTTGTTCATATTCATTCATTTCAAACTATATTGACCAACAGAAAAGTTAAAAAGATTTATGATTTTCATGGCCAAAAAATGAGTATCCTCATACCAAGGAATTACTTACTTTCTTACTTGCTTACTTCCTTACTTAGTTATTTCAGCACCTTAAGATGGCGGCCAAAATGAGCATCCACGAACATATTAAGTCATTAGTATTAACATTTTTTGGAGTAGTCTAGGATTTATATTAGAATAAATTAAGGAATCAAAGTCTTAGGCATTGAGGAAAAATGGAAAAAACTTGAAAATTACGTCATTCTTCTATGTGTAAACCTTTTGGGGATCAGTTTACGGCATTGGGTTCACCTGATAAAGAGCTTTTAGAGGTATAATTTGACAGTTACGACAGTTATTGAGTTCTCAGTGTGAGTTTTGACAGTTACCTGTTCACAGTTACGATTTTAATTTCCTCTATTGGACGTTTATTCTTATGAAATATGACACGTAAATTGACTGAAAGGTAAATAACTACAGCCAAGACATAATACTAGAGTTTAATTCATTTATATATTAATTAATATTGAATTTTTAATTTTAATGCCTCCAGTTAAAAATTGACGCCTGAAATTTATTATTTTGATGTGTTTTGTATAAATAAAAAGGCCAAATTAATCAGTCAAGATTGTTATAGGGGCTAAATACCATGATTTAAAATGGTTTTTATATTAAATAATGGTATCAGGAAACTGACACAAACTTTCTCCATTGAAGCGAGAAAATCTACAATAAAATAAAATAAATTATCATCGCCCCCACAAATACATCGAAAATCGAAATCAAATACACAGTTTTATCGAAATCGATTAGCAATCAAAGAAGATATCGTTTTTTTATATTTGCCATCAGAATAATATAAGACAACGTATGAGTTTACCACCAAACGAAAATATCGATTATCTCCACAATAAGTTGACGTAAACTAATGATTCAAAATACTGGATTACAGTATTTATTTTTTCAAGCCAAATTTAAAGGTTGCAAGTATATTTTCTTTATAAGTTACAAATGTTGTGAAATAAGATTTTTTTAGCATTTAAACCCGACAACGTCAAAATCCACCCACGTGAATTTTTACATACACGCGGGTGGTGTCATTTTATTTGTCATCTTAAGCACAAAAATCATTGTATTCTTATGAAAATCGTTAGAGAAGTTTTTAACATATTTGGATTTTTGTCGATTTTTATGGCTTTTCATGGGGCAAATACCCCTGAAAAGCCTGAAGAACATCTATATGTTCAGAACATCTATATGTTTATCGACCACATAGTACAAATAGACAGAGCATCCTTATCGACCGTCATATTCTTTCGGTATAGAAACACAAAAAAATTAAAAAAGGACTGGAGATATCATGGTTTCATACCTACATGCCAAACATATGAAAATCGGATTACGGGTGTCGCCTCTAGCTTTGTTTACATGAACACATCCACACACAAATCCACACACGCGGACGGAAAGATACCACTCCGAAAACCACTTTTTTATTCGGAGAGAACTAAAACGAATATATCCACTAACAACTCAAATTCGAAAAAAAATGTTTGACTAAAACAATTCTACACATACTATGAATAGGGGAAAGAAAGTAACATGAACAAACAAAAATGATTTCACTCAACTATAACTTTATGGAATATTGAAAATAGGCTAAAATCGTGACATTAGCTACGTATATTATATGTCAGTTATTGCTCATATTAGTACGCTGGTCCTTACTACACTCCGAATGCACGCGTCACACATCATTTACATCTATTCCTCAGATTTTTGTTATTCTAAACCAGAAAACTTGGATACAATTTATTTATTTTTATAGGGATAAGTTTGCCTTTCCTCTATTACAAGTAATAATCAATAGTAATTTAATTTCTAGGGAATCAGTTGGGTTGGTTGATAGTAGAAGCCTAATTTACGAATTACCTTCGACCACTAACAGATTTTATCCTTATTTTAGCTGATTCGAGGCTATTTTATATTTTTTAACAGCTCAATGTTTCACTGTCTCATACTTCGGTGATTCTCAATTGTATTATTCTTAGTTTAATTCTTCTTATTCTATGTTTACTGGGTTTTACGATGTTTAAACAATACAAGAACCCATGTTATAATTCATTTGCTTTACATATTTTTCTTAATTTTAGTTTTGATTGTTTTTATAAGGTTTTGTCTTTGTCACTTTTGGTCATGTTTTTTTAATGTATTTCAATATTTTTTATTTAGATAGCGCAATTCCGATTTTACAAATTCATCACAGCCAACGTAGGAGAAAATACTCAATTGGAGGAAGAGTTATTGCAATCCTCGAAGGACATCGAAATATCATCTGTTAAACCGAGGCTAAAATATGCAATTCATAGTATTATGTTTCAAAGCCAGTTAAAATTAATTAAATTTTATATTTTTTGAACAATCAAAAACTACTATTTACTCTCATACAAATTAACACGATCTATTAGGCAATGACTTATAACGCAGCCATATTAAACAAAAATCTTAACTAATTAAATCTAAATAATTAATGGAAATTATAAATTTATCTATTAATATAAATTTTTAAGCACATTCATATATTTAAAACTTACCATTTGTTCCTGTGTAAGCATGAAAAATATTAAATACTATAAATTTAATCACATAATTATTTTTTTCAGAGAGATATAATTTTTTATTAATGTAGATAAAATGGAAGATACAATTTATTAAATCTTATCAATGGTACATTTAACGAGTCTTTCTTAGAAGTCTTATTTTCATAGTGATCTCTGTTCCATCTGACTTGACACTTGACACTAAATCAGATTCTACATGAGTTATGTTAAATAATCACTATATTTATTTCTGTAAAGATAAAATAATTAACGTAATCTAAAATCTACTTTGCCAATACAATTCAATTTACTATTTTTGTAAGATTATTCGATCAAATTGCTAAGCTATAAAATTAAACTGATATATGCAAAAATTATATTGAATTTATTTCTTTCAAATTAATTACTCAGGTTTAGAATATTATCTTGAGTTCAATTCAAGAGGATTAAGGACATAAAATAGCCAGCAACTAATTAATAAACTTTTTTGTCTAGCAGCCGGTCAGTAACAGCTAATTTCATTAGGCATTTTCTTACATTTGTGGTTCTGTGTTTACCGACATCAGCCGGCTGCACTTAGTTCCACCATTGGCTACTAGAGCGCAGAGCGCGCCACAGATTGTATTTACCGACGCCACTTGCCCTCATAACCTTGAGACTGAATCAGTTCATGTAATCTCCGCTGAAGCAGATTTGCGGTCTTGCACTAGAGAAGAAGTTTAGTAATTATCTCCCATGCAAGTCCATCTTAAGTAACTACAACTGACTTGTAAGAAAATCACGATAATTAGAACATAAAGTTGCATGTGAATACAACAAACTCAACTTTCTCAATAGTATTTAACCCTATTATACTCAAAATAATATAATACACTTATGTTTTTTCTAAATAAGCAAAATGCAGCTTATATTTTTCATTTCCCCTCACAGATTCAGTAGTTTAAGCAACAATGGGCTTCTTACGACATAAGAAATCATCTATGACGTAACATTTAAAATAAAAATGCATCTGTTCGAACGTTATAGAATTGTAATTTGACGCTATTCTTGTGTCGCTAAAAACTTTAAGAATATAATTTTAATTTTAAATTGCACCCTTATTTTACCATTGGAAGATTAGAAATACTGTATTACCAGCCAGAATAATTCCGCATTTGTAAACAAACAAATAATTTTAAAAATCCTCATTAGGTAAATAACTGATGAACGATTCATGAAAGTGAATTGGGGTCAATGTTTATAAAAATTAAAATTAAAATTACTCAGATTAGGTAAGAGTTATTCAGTAAGCACATTCTACGAACTAAAACAAAATTAAATGAGCTGATGCTCAAACCTGCCAATATTGACATGTCTCAGGTTCCCACGTAGTTTTAAACCCACAAACATTGTTTTATTTTTCTTCTGAAAAAATATTATTTTTAAAACAATTAAATATGCAATAGATTCATTCATTCATCCATTCTTAATAAGACAGATACATAGATTAAAACATAATGTAAACAAAATAATTTTTACATATCAAAAATTCACTGAAACCATTCAAAAAACTTGTCTGAACATGAAAACTTTTAAGGTCAACGTAGCACATTGACATTGCTCCTCTAAACTGAATTGTTGCTCATGTGACTGGATGCTGTTGCATTATGTGTCCATTTTTCGAACTGAAACATTGTAATCTTCAGGCTACACTGAGCTTTTGGGGTAATTCACAATGTTATTCCTATAAACTACTGTTAAGATGTTTTAAAGCAACATTTGGTGCGAAAGGGTCATAGATCTTTCGACCGCTCTGGCAGTGGTAAATTCATTTAATCCAGTCGTCATGAGAAAAATTGAATCAAAAATTACGTTTTAAATTCAATGAACACTCTAATTAATATAATAATATAAAGTTCACTGGAATTAGTTACATAAAGTAACATTGTGTGAAACATATTGACTTGTCATTTCCTTCTATTTTATACCTTACATTATTTTCAAATATGGGGCGCTTAAGAGTAATAAATGTATAACTGGCGCCAATTCTTGGGGCCCATGCCGTCCATAAGACTAATGTTAATTTTAGCATTGGGCTTACGGACGGCGTGGGCCCCAAGAATTGGCGCCGGTTATACTTAATTTATGGGCATTTATAGGGCGAGCGGTAGTGGTTTGTGCTCCATCCTAAAATGAGAAAACGTCTCGAAATTCTTATCACTATTGTAGTTTTATTACTAAGAAACTCAGGAAAATCCTTTAAGAATCGTGTCCGTTAGCAAAGTGTAATTTTATGTGAAGTAAAACAGAATGGATTTATTTATTTTACTTTAATAGGAGTTGGTAAAATGTAGGCTAACAGTTCCACAAGGAATGGAAAATTAAATTTACAGACGATAAAACTTCCAAGAAAACTCTGATAACTATTAGTCTTTATCATACCTTAGCCCTTCTAAAGACTAAGGCTTCTGTTATCAGTTCATATCTCAATAAGTCTTTGCCACTGAACTATTATAATATTTCAAGACAAATGAAAATTACTACGAGTGTAGAAAGAGTAAGGGACATTTGAGTCGGTCTTTTAGTGACAAAGAACAGCTAATTGCTTTGCCAGATTCATTAATTTGCTCTACTGTAACAAACAGTTACTTATCCTGATTCAACCTTCACTATGGGTGTAATGTCTCTCACTCAGCACATGCCCGGTGCTCATGCTCCTTAGTTTTAGAGCATACACTCCAAGTACGTGCTCGCACTCGTAAGCACGTAGTCATATGAGTAATAGCACATTTTACCAGCTTTTATTGCCCTTTGTATTTATTTTTTTTTAAGAACCAACTGCCCTCAACACAGGACAATTTCTCTAAAAAAGTATGGTTTGCCAAAGAAGCAAAACCATAATTTGTAAACAAAAAAGGCTTCTCAGACTGGCTTCTCAGACTTCAGGGCTACTCCAAAGCACGTCATAATGCTCCGCAATAGACCCCATATTATAATAAGCGTTTGCTCGAAATTTATCTTTTCTACATTACACTTTTTCTCGAATTAAAAATTTAGCAAATTCGTATTGTGAAACATTAAGCAGAGAGGGGCTTTTGTTAGATTTAGGGTCAATGCTAACAGCTGATGCTTTCCTCTACTCACAATAAACTTCATAAATAAACAAGTTCATTGTGTCTCTATTCCTCCTTTTTGTCCCTCGCAACACACAAAGTTGCAATAATACCAGCAAAATGAATTATTGATAAGAATAAATTAAGTTTGGGCATCCCCCTGCAATTATGTCGCAATTTTCAGGTTTAATTATTATTTTAGTCATAACATATCGACTAGACTATAGAACCTATACGGTATTTTATCGGCCATGGCACCTAAGGGATTAGAGACCCTTACATACACAAACAAACGCAGCCACCCCCCCCCCCCCCCGTCCGTCACGCCCTCGTGCTAGAACAAGGGTCTCTTAATCCCTTAGGTGCAATGGCTAATGGAATAGCGTACAGGAAGAACTACATTGGTGATCTGAGCTTAAGTTATCTCGCCAGGGCTTGGGTGAGAGACCAGCACTCACCCTGTTGCGCCAGTAGACTTACACAGCTAACTTTAACAATATTCCTTTGATTATATTCTTGTTTCTGGTTATTTCAGGATCTTAATTGTCAATAAATTGTTGTTTGTCATTACACTACTGCGAAATCGTCTGTTTTCGTTTTGTCTTTATGAAATAAAACCACTTCATCTTCAAATTGGTTAGTAAGAAAAAATACTGCTTGTATAAAATAGTAATTTTTCGGCGTAGTATCTTTGCTATTTTCCGATATAAACAAATAAACGATTACAGCTTATTTTCAATGTAGTGTAGTGAAAAATATCGTCCAAAACACGAATTGATCTCGATTATTCTCAGCTTTCAAACTATGTTTTAGAATATGCAAAGTCCCACTGTCCACTCTTGTTATTAGATAATATTTCACAATACATATTCCTATGAAATTATTCAAATACCTACCAAGAACAACTGCAACAGCAGCACCAGCAGAGGCAGCAAGGTTTGTTGGGCCTCTGGAGGCTGGCGGGGGCCTTCATAGCGGGGGCGGCGGCAGGGGAGTGGGTCAGGCTCGTGACGCTGCCGACCGCCACCCCTCGCAACCGGCAACCCGCGTTGTCTATACAGTCCTGCTGCCTGACTACCTCACTGGACACTGCCGCCGACATCTGCAACAACACAGACAACACTTAGTCACCCCTCGCAACCGGCAACCCGCGTTGTCTATACAGTCCTGCTGACTGACCACCTCACTGGACACTGCCGCCGACATCTGCAACAGCACACACAACACTCAGTCACCCCTAGCAACCGGCAACCCGCGTTGTCTATACAGTCCTGCTGACTGACCACCTCACTGGACACTGCCGCCGACATCTGCAACAACACAGACAACACTTAGTCACCCCTCGCAACCGGCAACCCGCGTTGTCTATACAGTCCTGCTGACTGACCACCTCACTGGACACTGCCGCCGACATCTGCAACAGCACAGACAACACTTTCTCGCAACCGGCAACCCGCGTTGTCTATACAGTCCTGCTGCCTGACTACCTCACTGGACACTGCCGCCGACATCTGCAACAGCACAGACAACACTCAGTCACCCCTCGCAACCGGCAACCCGTTGTCTATACAGTCCTGCTGCCTGACCACCTCACTGGACACTGCCGCCGACATCTGCAACAGCACAGACAACACTTAGTCACCCCTCGCAACCGGCAACCCGCGTTGTCTATACAGTCCTGCTGCCTGACCACCTCACTGGACACTGCCGCCGACATCTGCAACAGCACAGACAACGCTCAGTCACCCCTCGTAACCGGCAACCCGCGTTGTCTATACAGTCCTGCTGCCTGACTACCTCACTGGACACTGCCGCCGACATCTGCAACAGCACATACAACACTCAGTCACCCCTCGCAACCAGCAACCCGCGTTGTCTATACAGTCCTGCTGACTGACCACCTCACTGGACACTGCCGCCGACATCTGCAACAGCACAGACAACACTCAGTCACCCCTCGCAACCGGCAACCCGCGTTGTCTATACAGTCCTGCTGCCTGACTACCTCACTGGACACTGCCGCCGACATCTGCAACAGCACATACAGCACTCAGTCACCCCTCGCAACCGACAACCCGCGTTGTCTATACAGTCCTGCTGCCTGACTACCTCACTGGACACTGCCGCCGACATCTGCAACAACACAGACAACACTTAGTCACCCCTCGCAACCGGCAACCCGCGTTGTCTATACAGTCCTGCTACCTGACTACCTCACTGGAAACTGCCGCCGACATCTGCAACAGCACAGACAACACTCAGTCACCCCTCGCAACCGGCAACCCGCGTTGTCTATACAGTCCTGCTACCTGACTACCTCACTGGACACTGCCGCCGACATCTGCAGCAGCACAGACAACACTCAGTCACCCCTCGCAACCGGCAACCCGCGTTGTCTATACAGTCCTGCTGCCTGACTACCTCACTGGACACTGCCGCCGACATCTGCCAACACACAGACACCACTCAGTCACCCCTCGCAACCGGCAACCCGCGTTGTCTATACAGTCCTGCTGCCTGACTACCTCACTGGACACTGCCGCCGACATCTGACAACAAATTCAAATCAAATCAAATCCAAATCAAAATCAGCTTTATTTCGTGTAATATATACCTATCATACTAAAGTCATTTATGACAATAACGATTTTACATAGAATGCTATTGATTTAAACAACTTATATGACTATACTACATATTGAAATATAACTCTCACATAGGCTATTTCCGCCCGTGCGTGAGAGTTGCCGTTATCTTATAATGTTTTGTTATTTTTGTTATTGTGCTGAACAACCCAGACAACACTCAGTAACCCCTCTTTGGCGAGCCTGTTCCACTTCTCACAACACGGGAACTGTTTTCATTGCCTCTTTTACTTGACGGATAAGTTTCACTTTATTTGTATCAAGAAATATGTAACCATGCTCAATTGCAAACGTTTGACCAATGGATCCGAAAATGTTTGGTATCTAATGTCAAACCTATGCCCCGTCATCCGTTCTTCTGCGTTAAGAGTGTCGCGAAGCCATTGAAGCTTTTGAAGGATTTTTGACATCGCATAAGACTATAAACTCTGACATACAACTCAGATTTCCTTTGATCTTGGGCTCGCCTCAGGTAGAGTTACTGTGAAAGGTTGGCATTATAATGATGGTATTATTTGGTTACCTTGGTATCTTGCAAGGAAGTACGCCTTTGATTTTTTTAACATCGGCCGATAGGTCGAGTATGAAAAAAATACTAGATAAACTAGAACGAATAACCATTTAACACAGTACATGAAACGACGTTCATATGAGCTTTGAATCGAACTTAAAATATTTTGAGTATTTTAAAGTATGATGAAATCGTCATGTCCCGACAAAGCTTTCCGAATCATTGATTTACATTGCACAATAAACTACATATTTCATATCCTCAAAAAAAAAACATTAAAACTCGATTAACTGAATACTTCTTTGTGTAAGAATTTGATTTTCATCAATATTATCATTAACATTACACTTGTAAGATGATAATCAATTATATTATATGTAAACTACAGAAACGTAAACATATTAGACTAATATGTATCCTCTTACAGTTTAAGGATTAAGAATACGCTCAAAAAATATAAGCTGTACATTTTTAAAAAGTTTAACAATGAATTTTTTAATTTTTACAAACAGATTACGGATTGCATTAAGAAGAAGGTAAAGTTGACATATTTCTTTTAAAATGTCCTTTCAAATTATTGTTGTTTTCAAAACATAAAGCCCAGTTATTAAAATTAACCTAAGCTTATTAAAATTAACATTAGTCTTACGGACGGACTGTGCCTTATGATTTGAATAGGGTTATATTTTTTAAGAATAAAGTTAAATAATAACTAAAAACTTCATTGATTTTACATACTAATTGAAGTGAATAGAACTGTAAAAACTAAACCAGTTTTTACCTTAAATTTGTTTTGTTTAGTGGAAGTAATAAACTGATATGAGATATAACAAATCAATAATATAGAGTATTATTTTTTACAATGAGTTTTCATTAACGTATTTCTTGATCAACAAAACAATGCTGTCTCCCTAGAAGTCATTTTAAATAAATACTCTTATTTTGAAAATTTATCGACATTAATCTGTTTACTTTAAAAATTAATATGATATTTTAAGATTAAAATTTGATTTGCAGATTTACGATTTATTTATTCCAAACGGGCTCAATGGCAAATGCAAAGCGATAAATGGTTATTTAATTTATCCATAAACTGTCACTGGTTCAGAACAGAATTCGCCGTTTGACCTTTTCTGACCGCAAACATTATTCTCGGATGTTTTCATCAATTAACCTGACCGTTCCCGGTAACTTCCATTTAAGGCTGGATTTAGTGTTTTTCTATTCCACATTGTTTTAAATTAAAAATTGATTAGTACCATTAGGTTTTTATAGAGGTTTTTGACAGTTCAAATCGCACACTCGTACTAATTGGTTTTAAAGTTCAGTTTAATCCTTTGTTTTAAACGGTTCATCGGAAACGGAGGAACATAAATTAATAGTTAAAATAAAGTATTTAGCACTGATTTGAGAAGGTAGTTGCTTAAAAGTTACCATTGAGTAAAATTCTTTAAAATAATTAGATTTAGTAGATTACTCAGAGTTTTTTTTTGCACCTTTACCTGTAGCTCATGTCAGCTACAGGTATAAATAATATATTTTTGATTACATGCAACCCAATAAAATGTTGTTTTAACTGTGATTGCCTTAATAGGTGAAATAGTTTATAATGACGAAAATTCTACCTTTCGGCTCAACCTTTCCAACAGGCGCAAAGGACTAGAACATAACCTATCATCATTAAAAAAAATAAGAATTGTTTGATTTAGTGTTGATGAACGAGTACAGAAAATGCTAACAGGATTAAGGTAACAACATTTGTTTTTATGTGCCGCGCATAAATTAACTATCAGTGGTTATGACATTATTTAGAAAACCTAAAGCAGTAAGACATTGAATTTCCTAAATAACCGAACTCTATTGGGGCTACTTGAAATTCTAGATTTTTACCTGAAGTTCTTTCCATATGTACAATTTGCCACTACATTGTCCGTGCGAGTCATCGTTTACTGACAGGCCAGTATATTGCTATATTGACTTGAACAAGTACTGTACATAGCACTGACTAATATAAATTGGTTTGAGTAAGGACAGTTTAACAGTGAAGGGTACTCTTGAGTTTTTTGTTTTAATTGCCCTTATTGACTTGGTTGTAGTCAGTTTGATTTGATGGAGAAGTTATTATTGAGTTAGAACTTTAAGCCAAAAAATGTTTTTAAATCTGAGTAAAGTGTATATATTAGTTTTATTTTTAACGCGTTATCCAATGTTTAACAATATAAAATAAACAAAACTAAAAAATAAATGTATGAAACTGTAGACTCGGAGATATATTGGATTGTGATCAATGGGCTAAGGATATTACATCTGAAGCTCCGGAAATTTAAACTTAGAGACCATCACACCTTGGGCTTCCTATTGGCGATCTACTTGACTCCAAACTCGATATTACGTAACATTAACGAGCGAAGGTTTTATGGACTAGTTGTGGTACCTTATCCTCTTTCATATCATTATTCGCAAGACATTTAGTTTTTTAACTAGGAATGTATGAAAAATGGCTCCTCATTTTATGTAACTTATGAATAGTACAGTAAAATAAGGCCGAAAACAACATTTAGATCGGCAACTGATGCGTTCACGAAGCATTGATAAGAGCTTCTTTTTAAACACTTCAGTTAAAGATCCGATGAGTTCCCAAAAAATAAAGTTGTTTTGCCCCTAAATCTCGTTTCAAAATGGCGGTTTTTTTTCATAATGGGATACATTTTAAAAGAAGATTTTCCTTTTCATTTTCAACCTCATTTATCAATAGGATGTCGTGAGACCACTGCCGATAATTTTTGGGTGGAAAATACTTCATTTTACCGGTTGTTCATTATTGGCCGCCAACTTGGATCTGATAAATTGAATAAAAGTTATTCTTTTCTAATGTAAAGATAGTGTTATGAAACCTAACTTCAAAGCAGATTTTTTACGCTGATTTCATTGCCGTAATCCGTTTTTGAAAATCTTGGTTCAAAGGTAAACTCAAACTAAAATTCATCCCTATACATTTATCATGGACGTTTCGTACTTTTAATATACAGGGTGTTTATAAATGAACATCGCGGTTTTAACGCCTTGCAGTATCTATTCTATTTAACATATTTTAACAAATGAGACATCATTTGAAAGAACAACTCAAACAGTTTTTTCTACGAGTATTCAATGTGATCGTCATTAGTCGCACTTCACACATCGGACCGATATTGAAAACTTCTAAATCATTAATAAGTGCTGCTAGGATAACTGGTGCAACTTATGTTTCGTTGTTATTCCAATTCGGGTTCATCAGTTTAGTAAAAAAACGTAGTAATTTTTATTTTTTATACCCTCAAAGGAAGAAAATGTGTAGTGTGGATCTGGAACAAGGATTCGTACTAAAAGCCAATCACAGCGCCAAGTCAGCGATCGGTGCGAGTCGCAAATGTCCGCTTAGTGAGCGGCAAATGACAAATTATGTTTGCATAAAATTTCTCTTCACTACGTCTTACACTATGCATTTTATTGGGAGTCAAACATCTAAAATAAAGTGTCTGCTAACTAATAAAGTGTTGATGTAACTAATATTAAGAACAGAATTGAAAGGAAGGTTGCATCAATTAACCTAACGGTACTTATTGAAGTTTTCGAATTTTTCTTTTATCTGCTCGATACGTGTCATGTGGCAAATGACAATGATATTGAATGCATGTAAAAAACTGTTTGAGTTGCTCTTTTAAATGATGTATTATTTGTAAAGATAGGTTTAATAGAATATATATTACAAGGTTTTGAAACCCCGATATTCATTTATAAACACCCGGTATTACTTTATTATTTTTCTCATAACTCCTGATCTAATTGAAGTATGCAGTTCATTTTGATCTTAAAATACTGAGTTATATACCGGCTTTAATTTGAGCTCTTGATAAAGTTCGGGTCGGGCGTGTTAGAGGCGGGGTATTTTGTTACATTTAATGTAAAATTGAATTTTTAAAGATTTTATTTTACTTAATGATTTATATCCAAAGTTTTAAATAAGACACAAAGGTAATTCTGGTCTTAAATCAATCGTTGGATCATTGGTCTTCTTTGGAGCTGTCGATTGTTTGAATTTTGAATTGGTTGGGTTTGAAGCGATTTATAAGACTAAAAACTTCACCTAAATTTAAAAAAGACTAATAATTTGTATTGAACAAGGTATTATAACCTATTTTAAACTTATCCAATTTTAGTAATCAATATAAAGCCAATAATTTACTGAGGAATTCATGTCCAGAACGAGCCTTGAGTCTCATTTACAACTTGAGATGCGAGTCTTCAACTAAAGACAAATTTCAGCATAAAAAAATGTTATGTTGATTGGAGGATTATAACTCACTTAAAATCCAATGGATTTAAACAATCAATAGCTGCGAAGAAGAGCAATGATCCAACGAGTGATTTGAGATCATAATTATCTTTGATTCTTATTTAGTACTTATGATATAAATCACTAACTAAATTAAAAACATTAACAATTTCAAATGTACGTTGAAAAGAACAGTATACCTCGACTTAACACGTCCGAATAATGATCAAGAGCTCAAATCAAAGCCGGTCAAAATCAATAGCTCAAATCAATACCGCAATCGAAACATGAGACTTAAGAAAAAAATTATAAGTACGAAATGCCCATAAGCAAAATGTTTGGAAATGAATTTTAATCTGAGCTTATCTTTAAAACGAACCAAGATTTTCAAAAACGGATTGCGGCATTGCAATCAGCGTAAAAATTTACTCTGAATTATGTGTCGAAACTCTATGTTTGCATTAGGAAAAAATAACTTTTATCCTAAATGGCGGAACAAAGGAACCAAGATGGCAGCTAAAAATTGACAATCGGTCAAAATGAAGTTTTAACTATCCAAAAATTACCGTCGTTGCTGCCACGACATTCTGTTGATAATTGCAGGTTGAAAATTAAAAGGGAAAACTTTTTTCAAAATTTATCACATTACAAAAAAAACCCATTTGGGGGCTCATCGGATTTTTATTTGCAGTGCTCAAAACAAGCTCTTGTCAAACTTTCGTGAATTTACATCAGTTGCCTATCTAAAACCCAAATTTGACTGTACTAGAAGTGTATACATTTTTTTTTTACTTATATCGTTTTACAGAAAAAAATGCGAATACTACTAAAAATATGTATACTGTATAAAAATCAATAATTAAAGTGATGATTTATATTTTACGTATGTCTTTCAACTTGAATTGAGTCTCCTTTTTCAAACGAAATTTAATATAGTTAAAGTTCTATTTATCACAGTATACTTGTTTACAACGTTTTAATTCTTATTCTAAGTTCTAGAGTAACTAAACAAAGTCCTTGTACGAATTAAGCGGAAATTTATTTTATAGTTTTTCTTGAAAGTAGAACATCGCAAGGGATGAGATTTATAAGATATTGGTTATTGGTATAGGGCGTTAGCTTCCGTCCCAACACGTTAACCCCAGTTCACTGTAGTGAGGTTACAACTGCGGGGCTGAAAGCAACCCGCAGAGCCCATTGACGATGTATTCCCTAAAACATCTATCTTTATTTTCTTAGCCATGAGGAATCTTTGACTAGATCAATTTGATTAGTTAACCGTAACTTGTCAAAATATAGACGGTCGACAGGTTCTTAATAACAGCTGGCATTTCCTAGAAGGCAGGAAGGGGATGAGATAGTGGCAGTTTCTGCGAAACACATAATATTACCGGGGTACTAATATCATGTGTATAATATTATGGGTATAATATTAGGGTACATTAAATTCAAAATCTAGGCTTACCCAGCCTTACTTGTAGTTTAGCTCAAAAATTTTTCTCATTCGAACAAAAATATATTTCACCTAAGACGCTTGTTATAAAAACCGTATGGCGAAAATATTTTTTAACAAAACAGAATTTGTTATGGCATTTGGAGCTGAGATGAACTTTTACTCCCAAAAAGGAAAACCTAACATCCCTCTACAGTATTCCATTACAACCCATAATTAATTTTACATAATCTACCCTCTTTTCAGCCATAAAAGTATTTGTTGTACATATTTAGAGCATGTAACAGGGCACGGCTGTTCTCCAGCCCCCGCCATTCCCCTGAACCACGATTTGTCACAGGAACCTCAAGTAGATGAATCGTGTAGCTCGCCGTATTTATCGATTCCTCGCAAAAGGGGACACAAAAGGCTTAATGTCTTAAGTAACTCTCAGGGCTTGTTCAAGGGCCATCCCTTAACGCCCCCCTCCCTCGCAGATCCAACCCTCAGGAGCCCTTTCTGCGCTAAAACTACTTCTGAGTTAAAACCCTGCATGAAGATCACTCGAGCATTTCTCTCATCGGATTTCCTTCTGCACCGCACGTCCCCGTCTCACACGGCTCACAAAAACGCGTCATTTACTAAGACTTTCATACCAGAAAGAAATTGATGTATGAAGCTTCATCAATGTTTAAGTAATTAACAAGAGAAACATCATAAATATATTTGTGAGTAATGGTTGCCCTTAAAAAAACATCGAAAGGAGGCATTGTTAGGTACAGAGAACAGTTAAATTTTCCTGGGAATCTTTCATTAAGTTTTTGTTTATGGTTTACGAACCCAATTCAGCGTCATAAATAACTGTGTTAGTAATTTGAATCTAAAGTTACAGGTGTTTATACAATCGCATTTAAAATCTATATTTGACAACGAGTTAAAAATTTCTATTAATTCATTTTCATGAATCATTGCCAAATAATATCAACCCTGAGAAGATCCGTGGTAAAAAAACGACATAGGTAGTACTATGTCGTTACTTATACTGCATTTCGTAAAAAATGTAAAACATCAATATCCACAACCTCATTATAATACAGAAACACAAGGAAGATAATTTTAGAAGCACTCTCAACGTAGCAGAAGTTAAAGTCCAAAAATAATACTATTGTACTTAAAAGACGGATTGTAGAAACTTGAGTGTTTTCCGTCTTCAGATTTCAGGGTACATTTCATAACGGGAGAGACTGGGGGGGGTCGCCCACGCTGTTCTTATTGCATACCAGGAACCCCCCACAAACCCCCTCACCATCTCCCATCGAAAACTTATAACCACCCCTCTCCTTAGAGCTTGTCTAGCTATGCTCCGCTTCGACCGTTACAAAATTAATGACATTAAGTTTACATGTCAACATGTTTAATGTTGTGTTAAACGACATACCAATTTGTCTTTGCACTTATACTGAGCGTGTAGGCACAAAAATGAATACTGTAAGTTCAGAAATGTATAAAAATTTATAAAAATCAAACGTTTCAATTTATGATTTGCGCTCAAATCGATCACGAGATTTCATCACTTAGTATTTCACCGGTATACGTAATTTAAAAACTAGGAACTCAATTTTTACTCTGTTCAATTCATGTTTTAAAACAGTTTTTTTTAGGATCAGTGTTTTGATGCTTAAGGTTAAACTCGGGTTACTCATAGATTTTTTTTTTTTTTTGGTCCAGACCAAAGGCTTTTATTGAATACGAAGAAAACACATATATTAGGAGGAAATCAGAAAATTTCAGATTTCTAGATTCTATAATATGTATGCATGAACAAAATTAAACCAGGCAAAAACCAGGCGTCAAAATGCATAAAACCTGGTTAGAAACCTAGTCAAATGGATGGGCTAAAAACTATTTTAAAAGTAATATTTCTGGTTGGGACTGTATTTTCGGCTGAGAGAATAACATTAATTTTTGGCTTCCGACTGTATAACTGTCATTACGATAGTCTTAAAATTTATAAGCGCAGGATGCCAAGAAAATGTAAAAATAGAGTATTGTCTTACTTGGAATAAAGCAATATTTTTGTCCCGATCTATTTTTGTCTGGTGCCCAACTTATGAATTTTAACACCCACAATTCCTGTGGATACTATATCCTAAATATTTGTCATTGCTAATTTTGAATTTTCAGTGATGAGTGGCAAGCCGTCTATCGGTACTTAAGGAAACGATAATATGTTTATGATTTAGGGGTGCTTGACAAGACGGCCACTAAATCTTTTCCAATAGCCTTTGTTGAATATAAACCTAAATACTAGAAAATATAATCATCGCTTATTTCTTTCGAAATCTAACTAATGTTAGTGTCGCTGTGGTTGCAGTATTAACGTGCACAGGTTCATACATTTGAAAAATACTGTTGGAAATTATTAAGATGTTTAATAATAGGAAACAAGTATTTATTACCTCTATGAATGTCTATACGAAAGAAATAAACATAACAATAAGATCAAAGACCGCAACATTGGCAGAATGCCAACCGCCAATATTTGTGAGAAGCATTCCTACTATTCCCAGTTATACCTTCACACGATCACCAATAGTCATTTCCTCGTTTTCCAGTTTCGTTCTCTATCTCCATATTTAAAACAAATTACAAATGTTTATTAAATTCCGTGAAATTCACCATCTAAAAAGCACGAATGAAGGGAGAAAATAAAGATACTGTACTTAAAACCTTATCTTCATCAGATTGATTCTCCATCATTTTGGAATCTAACCTCAAGATAAAACTCTCAAAGGTATCATTTAGTTCATTAACAGTTGTAAACACCATTTTATAGATCTATTCCAATGCACATAAACCTACTCGCATAAACGGAAATCTCCATTATTTAAAAAACTTGTGCGTGAGATATGGATAATGAATGTTTAGAGTGAAATAGGCGATTCCTAAATATACCTATTTCACTGGCTGAAACAATTTGTTTTTGTACACCTGTTTGGTTTCCTATTGGATGATCATTTGGTTTTTTCAGGTTTGTTATTGTTCTTTCCGGTCATGGCTCCTTGTAAGTTTCCGGCCTTCAAAGGACGTAATGATTTGTTTAAAATTTTGACTGAGATATGGGAAGTATTATTTTCATCTTCTATTCTTCTCTACAGACTTTAAACTAAACCCATGGTGGATCTACAATGAATATAAAAAATAAAATTTATTTTTATTTGTGTGTAATTTTTATTATAAAACTAGTTTTGTCAAATGCCAAGCTCTCATTTGTCTAGAATATGTATCTTAATGTCATTTTTGTACCATAATGTTTATTTCATACAACTGGTTTGTTCTTTGTTTATTAATGTGCGTCTAAATTATGTTATTTGAGAATCGTTGGTGCTTGCTTTAACGGTTGTTGATTAAAGTATACAGTAAGATTGTTAATTTCCTTGATATGAGACATCCCCATCATGCCACAGAAACGTAAATCTGTAGAACCAATTTACGTTTGGTACCAATTTTGTAGAATACTATAATAAATATAGTTCGATCTAAAGAATGTTGTGGAGTTGTCCATGCGCCGATCATACAAATTTCAACACTGTTGGAATCCGTCGACGGCGTCAATGTCTCATTTGATCGAGGACCCAGGTTTCAGCTGAAGATGGCAAGCCGCCGAAACCTAGGACCACGTTCAAATGAGACAGTGGCGCCGTCGACGGTTTCCAACAGTATTGAGGATATATTTAAAATAGGGAAAGGTAAAAAAGGGTGCTTGCTGATAAGGTTGCATTTCACATAAGTTGGTAAATAGGTAATGTAATTGCCATATGTTCTAAAGTGAAGAGGCCTTTGTAACTAGCCTTTTACTCAGGGACTGGATGAGGAACCAAATTACAAAAAAAATGAAAATATACCACCGTTTAGTCATTACCTGGGGGATTTTAATATGTAGTTTCATTATTCCACTGATAATTTAGTTTTATCGCAACTGATCCCCGTAAAAAATCCTTCAAATTATTCAAAATTCCGCAGGAGCACAGGTGTGTGATTATTATTTAAGTTGTAGGTACTATAATCTACGAAATATAAAGTTAAAGTCAATTTAGCAATATAATAAAATCAATAATTTTCTCACATTTGTGAGATAACTTTAATACCTCTTAAGACCGGGACTTAGGTATTTTTACCGGAATATGAGTGTAGGATGATTGTGGCCGCGATCTTGAAGACTTGTTACTGACTAAGGCCGACATGTTCCTTAGACAGGACTGTTAATTAATAGCCCAACAGCCAATGACAACTGAGGGACCACATTTTAACGTGGGATCCGAACCACAATTTCGCCTGATTTACAATAATTTACGAGCTGGTCTTATTATGAGGATGGCCCCATGAACGAGTACTCAATAGTGCGGACGTTAATCCTCACTATGGTACACCTCGTCCACAAGCCATCGCTCATAACTATCTATTCGTGACCTCAAGTAGCTGGATTACAGAACACGCCACCGTCCCAGTCTTAAGATAGTAGATGCGTAAGCTTTTTAAAATCACAATAGTAATTTACTGATAAGGAATTTTTTCTCATCGTAGATGAAAAGTCTCTCAGTTATCATACTGAGTAATAAATTAAAAACTAATATGTTTATTGAAAAAAAACATTATTTTTAAGTTAACATATAGTTTTATTCCACAGCAAACATGATTGATTCGTAAGATTCGCAGAGTGCTCGGCTTTGCCACAACCCGCTCTCAGCAGCCGCAGCAGAGCCGCCGGCGGAGGTGTGATTGAGGGAGTTTTACTAGTGTTTGTACAACGAGAGGTCATTGACGTCGCGGTGTGTGGCAGTAGGGTACAGCTGGGGGCGGTGGGGGCGGCGGCCCCCGGGGGTGGCGAAATCAATGAGCAACTGCGCTCTCGTCTACCTGCCCGCCGCCGCCCGCCGCTCCTCACACACTCGGCGGAGATCTATTAATACTTGTGGCTAATAAATTGGAAAAGCCTTCCAGCACTTTTCTTAGGTTGAGCGTTTCCCTGTGTATATTGATTTGATTTTAAGTCTGAAAGAAAATAAAATTGTACTTAATGTTTACATTATCATCTTTTCAAAGGTACCACCATTATTTTTGTTTTTTTTGACAGAAAAACAAACCTTATTTGGTAATTAAGAATACTAATAAATTCCAAATATTCTTTTTTTTTAGTATCATTTGGACATATTTGGGTACATATTACATGAGGGCTTACTTACGTACGTAAGACGCCTTATTCATGTTATACATCTTTGAATGCTATACTATTTGTAATTATTGTTTATAACATGTTATGAAGAGTTATGACAAAGAATAAAGTTACTTTTAAATATTGTAAGAGATTAATCCTCCTGATCAGCATTAAGTTATTATAAATGCAGTATGTTTTACGATCTCTTTAATCGAACATAGAAAAAGGTTTGCGTTTTTCTTGAAGTGAAATGCTCAGAAGCAGCCGCAACATCAACAAGATGTATCGGGACAGCAGCATGCAGTCGAGCTTGGGTGGAGATGAAAGGGCTCTTAGGATCCAACAACATCCCTGAGTTACTCCTTCTGACGATTCTGACCGCTGGCAGTTTGCTCTAAATAAGGGGGAAAACATATAATAACCGCTCCGCTCCTTACCTCATACACGTCTCAATCAACTTACACAGGGCCAACTCAGGAGCGGCATGTTCAACGAGGCTGTGGCACTGCCAGAAAAACTCAAACAGCTGAGCTCAGAAGATCCAATGGCATGAATAATGAACGCTAAGGTAACTTCAGCAATAGCTGACACTGTTCCAGTACCTCAAGTACAGACTTGATTTATTTGCCTTATAATGTGGTTCCTTTGTATTATTTTACTCAAGGTTGGATATTATAAAAAATTGTTTATTCTTACTATATCACTATCATTTAGTTGATGCTAAGGAAAAAGTAATTGTATGAAGTCTTCACTAACCGAAAACATTGTCTTTGAAGTTCTCCTTCATCAAAATCATTAAGGGGGTGAGTTATTTTTTGTAATTTTAGCGATATTCGTAAGCTGTTTAGATAATTAGGGTAAATATTTCTAAACAATAATTCACCTTTATTCGCAATCACAGCTTAAAGGCGAAGAGGTGTCAGGTGTCTGTGTCATTTCTTTATGGCGTTATCGTTGTCATGGATGTTGATAATTTAACACTAAAAATTATGGTTTCAATTATAGCGGGTTTGACCTGATTAGTATCAGGCACTGATACGTGGACAAGGGTTGACTAAAAAAACTTATTAAAACCCCTATATTGCGATGATTTTGAAACACCAACTAAATTTACGCTAACGTACACTTATTGATAATATAGGTTAAATTCCGATATTTACAGAACCATAGGTTATTAAGTTGTAAACAAGATTTATCGGGACAGCAGCGTGGCGTTTCTTAAACTGTCAGGCACCGGTGCGTTTACCTTAAACCAGCTAGCGGGTTGGTGTGGGGGCAAGGATCATGGCTTAGTTGCGTCAGTAGAAAATCATGAGTATACCTTGGTCATGCTAAAAAGGACACTTCTTTTGGAACTTTTAGTAAATTGACTATTAACGGTTTTTTTAGAGAGGGCCAGGCTTCAGTTAACCATGGTGTTGCAACGCAGCTAAGTTAGCTTATTGTGCACCCTCAGACACAGGTCCTCATTCTCCGTAAAATCCCAGGTCCCTAACTAACCTTGAAATCTTCTTGATGATGGTTACCTGTTCTTCCCCTAGGTCACAATAGGTCCTTCGGTAGGCCAAGGAGTCTAATACGCAGACCTTGAAGGGCCAGGCACTCAAGCTTATCAAGATGTTCCCAGAGATTCCAATCAGGAGAAGACACCAAAGAGTAAATGAATAGGACTAAAAATTTTGTATGTGGTGACTTTGAAAAGAAAGATGGAAAATGCTGCTTGGCCTACAAATGTTGTCATCAAGAGTTTTTTAATCCGAAGAACGAGCAATAAGCCTCTCATCTAGGTGTGGAAATCATCATTCAGCACGGCTACACACAAACAAGCTAAAGCCAGAGGTACGGACATCTAGGCTTGAAAGTTGCTTACATAATATCAAAATACAATAATCAAATTTTGCCTTCTATCAATTTTGCCTTATAATATCCAGAAGTATCGGAAAACCAAAAGGGAGACGCTGAAGCCATGGTGAGCTGTAGGTCCATTGCCAACATCCCTGACTGGCCAAGGACCTTGGGACACACGACATCTTAATTAAACAACTAATTTAAGATAAAAGGACTTTTTTGCCGAAACCTTCGTGGTTTCGTGAAGCAAATTCCTCATCTCCGCAAAAGGTTATTTAGTGTCCAATATTCTGGTCGCTTGGCCCATCGCAAAGGGGTCTATGGTTTTTTTTTCTGGCGGATCTAAACAAAGTCTTTGATTGGTCCCCCATACTAATTGACAAGCTTGAGTATTATGGAGTGACAGGTAAGGTTGTAGATTCATTTCTCTCCTTCCTTAACGGCCACCAACAGATTTTATCCGTTTGCATATAAAATTCTCAGCCATTACCTGTAAAATATAGTCAGTATCGGGCCATGTTATGTTCTTGGTCATGATATCATAAATGACCAGAATTTCTCTCGGCAATGTGCTTATGTTTGCCGACGATAAACTATCTATTCCAATGGACTCACAGAAGACCTGGCGCGTTCTTTGCTCTCAAATTATTCGTGGACAAAAAAGACTGGTTTACAACGATAAGCTAGCCTTGGATAAAAATGAAACAAAGGTGGTGATTTGCACCTGAGGCTGGGCGTGGACGCCAATCCAGAGTATGTCGAGCTAATGGGCTCCAAACTTACCCGAAGAAAGCTTGAACGGTAATTGTCTCTTTTGCACCCCAGGACTGTTTCAGACCTATATTTACGGAGTTGGGTATCTTCGCTGCTTACAGTCAGTATTTGATTATGAAGAGCTAGCGAGCCTGCTCTCCATAAAAAGCAATCCGGAATCTTTCGCCATAAGATCTGATGAGCAACAGCACAACACCCGTAGGAGATAAAGTCCTCGCGGGCCTTTCTGTCTCCAAAGTAAGAGGACGAGCTGCTTCCCGATGCTCGCCATCGACTAATCAGGGCGCTAACTTCTGAGGTCAGGAAGTTGGATCATCGCTTGTTAAGGCGTAGTGTGGAATAAAGGTTTAAAAAAATCCACTTCACCGCCTAAGATATTAATTGTTTAATAAAGTACTACTTACTACTGTATAAAAGATTTATCCTGAGAATCGTAGTAATCCTGGAAATGAATCCCTACTTAATCAATTAGTTTATATGTGTTACTTTGGAAGCTAAGGACGAAACCCTTAACATCCATCAAAGGGGTTGAACAGTTTGGCAACACAAGGGTCCCCCTGAACCGATTCCTTTTCACCCTTGAACAACTAATCCTCTGTGAGAAATTGCATTACTTTCTCAGTTTTTCCATTTGTTCTCGTAAAGGAATCCCTTTACTACATTTTTTTTTAAGACTAGTTTTTGATACTGTACTCATACCACTAAAAAATAGCCATATTTTAATTTAGTAATAAACTTTTATTGAGAGAGAGGAGGGGAAATGCGTTTACGCGCACTGAGAGGCTCGCTGTATTCTCAGTAGTGTCGGACCCCTGGGGGTTCAATGTGCCTCGGACTCTTCAACGCCGAAGTTACTAGCTTGGAACTGTTACAATACAATTTTACAATTGTGTTGCAAAGGTAGATAGATACATGGATACTGTACGAGCAAAAGAAAATTTAGGTTTTCGGTACTAGCAAAGCTAATAAAGTCTTGATTTTCCACGCCACCCAGCTGGGCCAAACTACAATCCTATTTCCTCTAAACTAAGAGGTGGTATTATGTTCTACGATCTAATTGGCCAGTTAGTTGAGATAAGAAATCGGTATATACCTATTTTAATGGGGTATAAAGCCCAAGAATCAGATGTGTTTGCGGCTGTAAAATGGGATACCCAATTGAAAAATTGGGTTTAATCCCTGAAATTGAAATTCGCTCCCTCATGTCACCGTGCTGCTTGAATACTTCATGTTTGCATTGTATCACTCTATGCTGATACTTTTTAGCCACCATATTTTCAAACTCACCGTAAATATCAAACGTTATCAATGCGGTATTGTCATTAGGCCATACTTTTATTGATACTTAGGATGTATTTTTACTTTTTGCGCTAAGCAATGACATTTTGAATTGAATTCCGTTTTACTATCTACCTATGGTGAGATTATGTTTTCTTCTATACAGCACAAAGAATACACTAGACGAGGAGGCTGAGTGGGATAGAGAGAGAAGGAGAATGAAAGATTGGGGTCAGTGTGCCGACTGGGGCGCGTGGCTCCACAAGAAAATTGGCTTGTTTCTCAACCCTAAGCAGAGACACTTGAGCACCATGTGGAAGGACGAGATGCATCTCATTTTAATCACTTAGTCATTCAATTAATTAATAATCATTGAGATTAACATAGAAAATTATAAAATTAAATTATTCCGGTGTAAAAGCTTTATTCTTTTCAAATTTAATTCTAAATATTGTATACCTAACTTTTATTATGTTCTCTCCGAGGATCCTAAGGTAAAAAAATAATTAAAACTGCTGACCTAATTTAAGAGGACTAAGGTTTTAGTCGGAAAAATTGATTAGGGTACTAATTTGTTTCTTTTAAACCATTGTTTTGCGAAAAGTACAAAAGTCATCTTGGTTCAATGTTTTCCATCGAGGAAGAATGATATGCGTTATTATGGAAGGTATATATTGAAAGTTTTTTCATGCAAAACTCAAACATTGTGCACCAAAATCAAGCCTCCACAAAAAAGCTTGTGGTTTGATAACATCTGAGCTATTATATTAATTGAAGACTTTGACTTCTACGGTATAGATTATAGTCGTAGAAAAAGCATGTTTCATTTCATGCTATTTTTAATTTTTAACGTTATCGTTATTGGACCTTTCTGTTTTAAACTGCTTGCCTAAGACAAGAAAGTGTAATTATAATACTCATAAATTATTTAAAAAGTAGATTAAAATACATGCGTAAATTTAAGTTTGACATAGATTAAAATATTTACAAATTCATCTGTGAATATTGTACATCTTGCTTCATTTAAATGTAGCGGCACCATAATACAGGTGACGGTATCAAAAGACGGAAGAGGGGGTTGCAGGGTTGCAGCTTTCTCTAATGTCATTGCCTACGTAATGGCTCTAGCACGTGTCTGAAATATTTCCTCCCTCGCCTTTTAGGTTGGATTCCTCTCCAATTAATAATAGCATTAGTTGGATTCAATATCGGCTAAAACCTACTGAAACGTAATTATGTCAAGTTAAGGTAATTTATATTGTTCCATCACAGAAATATAATCACGGATACATCAGCGCTTTTCCTTTATGTGAAATGTTTTTAAATAATGCTACGTTGTGTTAAAGGTAATTTATCCATAATTGAGGAGAAAACTAATGAATTACTTACCCGAAGCTTTAAAATTATAACTATTGACCTATGATTCCCATGTTTAACCATAAATCTCAATCTTCAAGTTTATATGTTTCATAAAACCTCCAGCTATTCTATCAGTTTTTTTTACATTTCATTACATCCAATACGTATTTTAGAATGATTTAATATCACCAAGACAATCCCATTTAATTTCCTTACACTTATTAAATTACTCAAAATACTAAAATAACGGCCTTAATGCGATCTAGGACATTTTTCATAGTCTATTTAACAGTATCATGTTTTATATTTAAAAAGTGTATATTTAAAAATGTTTGCTGCTGTTGATTTTTTTGTTAAAAAACTTATTCATTTGTTTCCACCCGTATCCTTACAATACATAAGTAAAAACCATATACATACGTTAAACCAAATTATACAAGAACAAAACAAACAAAAATTACACTCTTTAGAAGGCAGCTTTGTTAAGCAACAGGTTGTAATAAGCTTGCGATAAAGCTTGGGATTTGGACGCAACGAACAGGTGTTAACTGCTGTTTACATAAGGTAAATTCCGTGTTGTATTAACTTTTTTTACTAGAACTTTAAATTACTTCATTAAAATTTTGTACATTGGCGTGTACCTACAATATAGATACTCTCACAAAACTTTGAGTTATCCCATTCCCACTGATGAAGTTAAAAACACGTATATGTTTCTGAGGTCTAACTCTGAAATATTTTAGCTATATAAAATATGTTAATGATATAAGTTCAATCATCCATCATCATCATCCAATCATCATCCAAATCACGGTATAGGAAATTTATTAATTGGTTGCTAAATTATCCTGTAGTTTTTGCTTTCCTCTCTTTCATGTACATTCGTGCGTATTCAAACAATGCTATGGAATACGCAATGTTATGGTTTTCTTTCTTTCATTTTTTGGTTAAATGCGAATGTTTTTTTATTTCTAACACAAAATTAAAGTGAAAAAAATGACGGGGCAGGCAGAGTTTAATATATTCAGTTATATATGATTTATAAATCAAAATAATGTACAATTAGTTTGAATAAACAATTTAAAATATATTATTTCGTCAGATACGTAGTTAAAAATTAATAATTTAAATTTTGTATTTACCCAAGATGTTACTAGTATTCTCTATCTTCACTTTGAACTCTACCTGTAACATAAATAATGAACCGATTATATTTGTGTTTTCTTTTTGAAGTCATTAATCAATTAAACATCCAAATAAACTTGAGAGCTTATCATAACAAACATGTATAGAATTTAAAACAAACCCAGTCGATTAGTAAAAAATAATATAACATTATCAATTTGCAAAATTATACATAGCTGTAAAAAGAAAACGTGCAACATATTATAAAAATACGGATCGAACTAATGATTTAATGCGTCATAGCACGAAAACTACTGCCTTCATGAAAAACAAATGCAGTATAAACTCAGCACCAATTTTGCTTAGAATTCAGTCAGGCGCAGGGTTGGAAACCTGAAGGAACTAAAAGAATAACAAATTCCTCATCTTTATTTTACCTTTATAAAATATTAGAGTTTGAGAATTTGTCATGCCACATAATCTGTCCTTAGTTTTATTGGTACCCCACGACAGGATTTCCTAAGAGGCTACCTAATTTCAGAAAAGCTTACAATAGTAAAAGCTTTCAATTTTCAATGTCTTAACTTACTAGAAAATAATATTTACAGTTGTCTGTTGAGTTATATGATTATTAGTGTATAAGATATTTAGTCCTTATTTTGATTTAGTTAATGTTGAGATTAGGAGACTAATTTTTGATACTATGAATTTAATTAGGTTATTTTAAATTCTGAAGTAAATGGTATATTTAATTTAATTCTATTTGTATACACGCTCTACTTATAAGTCATACATATGTAATGCTTATGCTTATTTTGTGTCTCCTTGAAGTTTATTTGTATCATCATAGCTGTACATAAATGTTAAGTGTAATTCATAAGAGTTAAGACTGTTGTACTTTATGTATTTTATTCTGTTTTGTATATGTGCTTTTCTGAAATAAATATTTTTATTTCTTTCTTTTCTTTCTTTCACTTTCAAAATTTATTTAGTGTCGCTGGGTTCATATTTATTCATATAACCAATCTTCGTCAAATGTTGTGGAGTAAATAGAAATTTACCTCATCAAATTCGTTGTTATTGTTTTCCCAGAACAACGTTTTTTTATTTTGTTTTATTTATTCCATCAATTTATATTGAATAAATAAATAAATATTTATTAGATAAACATTTATTTATTTAAATATTTATTTGAATAAATAAATATTTTCTTGCAAACTGTCACGTTAGTCTGATAAAACAAATTGCTCATCAATACATTTTCTAAATGAAAAAACAAAGCTATTCGCATAAGCTTGTACCAAAATGAGTGTTTACTAACAATAAACCAAAATAATTATATTTTTAAATTAGTAAAGTAATACACTCGTAATATATTGGAAAATAAAAACATATTGCTGGCAAAGTACCGAGAGTTTTTTGTTATATCCGTTTTTAGTTACAATATAGAATGAGTTCTAACAAAGAAAGTTTTCAAACCAGCCCATAGAATTCACGTCAAAAAGTGTTCTCCAAGACCCAATTAACTTCCATAGCTGGGTAATAAACGTACTTTTCCCCCCAAGCGAAAGGCGTAGAATATTTAGGGCGACAAAATGGAGGAAATATTAGAGGAAGATTGAGGAAAAGGGTGAGAGGCGGTCGAGAGTGGAAGGGGTTAGTCATCAAGTGTACGTCGTCGATGTTTGCCACTCAAAATTGAGACGCGTCGACGCTCGATACTCGGGTTAGCATGTGCCAAACCATCATCAGGCAAAACTGAGACGACACGACCCTTGGGGCTTCATCCCAACTGCCATATTGAATTGAAACCGACTGATTTATTAAGATTTTGAATATATTCTCAATAAACCTTTAAAAAGGATTAAAAGGTTTATTGAAAAAAAGGTTTTTTTTAACTTCTGCCTTTGAATGTGTTTATACCCTGAAGAAATTGGATTATTTTTTAAATATCATAGGTTATATCAGGGATTAAACACTAAAATAAATCAATCAAAGTATGTTTTATTGTTGTTCTGATTTAAACTATATCAGCATGTAATGTTACTCCTTAAATTATCTTGCTCATGTCTGACTGAAAATTTAAGTGCATGAACACTTGTGTCTTTCGAACACTTTAAGTGATCTTTCGCTTCTCCTTTCATTTGAATCGATTTTTGTTCAATTTCTTTTATACCGAATATGAAATGACAGCTGTGATATTATGTATAAAAACTAACCATAATATACTTTTAGGATTACTCAGGATGATACTCGATTATGAAGTGTCTAATGATTGTAAAAGGTGTGCAAAGGCCTGTGTGACTTATTAAGGCAAGAGAGAATCTGGACATTTTCTTTTAACCTATTGTGACAGGAGAACATTGTTTTCTGTTTCACAATAGCGAATCTTGGAAATCTGCCCTGATTCTGGATATCATTCATATTTTTTAAATTACATTCACTTTTAGGACTTCCAAAATTATAATCAATTCTTATCATATAAATGGGTTATCCTTGTTATTCTGGAGAGTATATAAACTTCTGTTTCCCTCTTTCTATGCAATAATGAGTTTTACAATCTGCTACTTATCTACAAGGTGAGCTACTGGTGGGTTTATCACCTCGATACTCAATACGGAAACTCAACATGTTCCCGACAATATTGTATTAATATGGTCAAATCGTTCCCTTTGGTGAAAACTGTTTTTGGAATATCAAAATGTTAGTTAATTTTTTCGGATTGTTATCCACAGTAATTCTTCCAGGCCCAATCACCGCAGTGTCAAGGTCGCTGGGAGTGAACAGCGGCTCAAGTAGGGCTTACTTGAGGTGTATTCCTCGACACGTGCCACTGCTAAGCAGCCTCAACTTTATAAGTAATAAGTTTGGCTATTTAAACTTACTTCGATACAACCTCGGGCTCCCTCTCCCAATTAGTTGTGGACTTAGGCCGTGACACAACTGTGCGACGGTTTAGATCCTCCATTTAGTGGCTGATTAGTAGTTGATAACCTAGAGCCAATAATTAACTTTCGCTATTTGCTTTTGAAAGGGGGGTTACGTTCCACCCCTACCAAAAATTAAACATTCATATCACATTACATAACATTTACGTATAAAAAGCTGACCACCATTAAGAGGTAATTCAAAGGTGAATATGATTGAAAAATGAGTGTAAGATGATTGTGACGCGATATTTTTATTATACGATAGTAAAAATAAAGATAAATTTATATCCATTTAAATTCATTGACTTTGATTCATGGCACGTGTTAAGCTACCTTTTTAGCTCTTTCGGTAGGCATTAAATCAATTTTAATTCATTAGGGGTCAGTCAAAATTAGTTGGTTAACTTGTGGGGCCAGCAAATATATGACATTTTAATGTTACCAAATGATCCGCCAATGTGTATTAGAAAATTTTAGATGCATTCTTGATTTATTATTGGCATTCATAATTTTAGAGTATATCTTATATTTGTTCTCTCCTCGTATTTCCTATTTCTCCTGATGACGGTTTTTTATCCATTATAACTAATCGTCGTGAATGTACCTTTTATAAAATCTTATTGTAGCTACCAGGACTAGAGGATACCTCATACATTAGTAAATTATCCCCAATACAAAATTACAAAACTTTATTTCATTAACTTGACGTATACAGTTTTAAAATCTATTTAATCATATGACGAAAAAATTAATATCTGGTGACGTTAACGTAGCGTTGTTTTGTAGGAAGTGACAGAAAACCTATAACACTTTGTTTTCTCCGGGTTTACGGCAGTCTTGACTGTAACTGGGATGTTTATGGCTCGGAAACGCAAAACATCTCCTCGGCCCCACATAAAGGAATTTATGGCAACGCGGGTAAACAAGAAACGAGGACGGACTGTCTCAGCGGAATGGCAACGGCAACGATGTGTGAGTGGTACATTCTTGCGAGTGTTGGGTAAGGTAAGGGAAAATATACAGTTTGAAAAAGTACTGGTTTGAATCTGATCAAAATGCTAAAAAATATTAACATAATTAAATATAATTTTGACTATGTTTTGAAGGTTTTAGAATATTTTGGATTTTAGATTGGATCAGGCCGAATAACTATTTAAAAGTAGGTTATGACACTTTATTTTATTCGGCCTCATAAGAACTGCACTGAAATAGACAAACCATACAATTTTCAAAACTTCGTGAAATCTACTATTTGTCAAATACCACTCACCTATAATCGCAAAGCCTAAACTACTTGACTTAGAACCTTGAAACTTTGCATGGACGTTTAGGCATCCACTAAGAAAGGATTTTTGAAATTTCCCTTATGGCTATACCCCACGGTACATCAAAGTATCGTGTTAAACCATAGGAACGCTTATGAAGTTGTCATGGCAATCTAAACATTAAAATCCAAGGAAGTTTTTTTCTGTTTTTCTACGGTTGAGACCGGGTTGAGAAGTTAGTATTCATTAAATCTGCATTAATTTCGTAAATAACCTTATTTTTCAAATAATTGTTTTGTGTAGATTTTCCCTAAAGGGAAGAAGGTGTTACAATTGATTTTGAATCCTTACTTTTTGGTTATTACCAAAAAAATCGTTCCAAAAACCGTCGCGTCGCATCTGTAGCATGGTAACAGCTAAATCCAAGACCAAACAAAACTTATTTTTATAAGATCCCCACCATAAAATAATGAATAATTCTGTTATTTTTCATATTATAAATATTTTTCATCATTATCACACTGATTTTTTCATGTGGTCGTCCATGATTAATAAGTTATAATGATTAACTCCCACGAGAAACTAAGGGACGATTTTCACTTACCTCGATCGTCATAAAAAACTTGTTTCTAAGCGACTGATCGTAGAACGAGACTAAGCTGTATATTTTTGCAGATTCGAGTCAAGTAGGTCCATAACGTTAATGCCTCGGCCGGAAGTGACCTGAGAGGGATATCGATCAGCGCACAGACTCGCCGCCTTCGCCATCCAATTATGTTCGACAACAATTTTTACGATTTATACATGATAGCAGATGTTTGGAGTACCAGATTGATCTGGACATAGTACGTTGTCGGTAAGGCTATGTGAATATACCCGTCGCAGCAGACCTGCGTACTTAGCGAATTTCCAAAGGATTTATTTTGTGTAGTCATGCTTGCTGTCAACATACGAAAGGGAAAATATTGTTTTGAACGTGTTGTGTAAATAAAACCCTTTACAAGGAGATGACATTGGTATTCATTATACTTGTTATATTTTGTAAAATTCTTAGTCTAATAATTTCAAATAAATGTTATCTTTTTATAGTACACATGACTGTCAGAAAACATACAATCAGTGAATTCAAATCAGTAAAAAAAGAAATAAAATGATCACATGAACAAATTAAATTCATCATATGGTTAGTTTTAAAGTTAAATACTTCCGTTGCGGCTGACCTGCATATCCAGCCAATTTAATTCAACATAAAATACCTCAGCAATGTAGGCATACCATATATTATGCTACATTTTCAGAAAGTTTAGACCAAGGCATCCCTCTCACCACCACCCAATGCACATAATTTCTTCGTCATTATGCAATTATTCTGTCATATGGCTACATCCTTTTCAAAGTGTTATTTGACATACATACACCTACATACACAAATATATAAACAAAAATACATTAAAGTACATTAAATATATTATACAGTATTGTGGTAACCTAATCTAATACTCGTCTGGAACCAAACTATATGTTACCATCAAGATAATTTCTATCAAATCTAAACTATCATTGAACTATATACTTATAATTAAGGTTTTCTTGGATCCTTTATTTTTAAAACTACTTTAGGGTATAGTAAGAGAGTTGCTTTTTTATGTGTTATTAGCCTACAGGTTAGCGTCTTGGACTTTCGGTTAAGGAGGTTGCGAGTTAGATTCCCAGCATGCCCACCAAACTTTTGAGGGTTTACACCATTTCCCATAAGCGTTTTAGTAACCCTTGTGAATGGCACTGTCGTAGACACAAATAATATACATTTATTTAACTCAACTCTTTATTTTCCAACAAATCCTTTGAGTAGTAAATCAAATCAAAATCAAATTTGATATTACACAACTGTCAAAGGTTGAAGTACGAAAAACAGTACCGCAATGGCCACGAAGGGCCTGCGCGCGTTACGAGTTCTTATCTACTATAATAAAAACCTATCAGCCATAAGCATATGTTAATTAAAAATATAAAAAAACTTAGTAAAAAAACGGAACATTCAAGACAGTTGTAGATATTAGAAAATAAATACCCCCGTTGCAGCAGACCTGCATACTCAGCGAATTTTAAATGCCCAAAAAAATGTCCATCCAACATAGCGAGATATGACATGTTTTTGTAATCACCATAAGAATAACATGGAGAATGAGTTATATAGGTTTGCTTCAACACGTATGTTGAAACTGGGTGGTTTTAGTTCAATATTTAGTAGATCTTAACTATAAGAAGCCTTATACCAAGTTTTATCAAGATATGTTGATGAATAAGAAAATATATACATTTTTGTATTTCTCTTAAGGATGGGGAATGAGTACGCAGGTTTGCTGCCACGAAAATGGACATTTGAGGGATTTTAGACTACTTTACATTAGATGTCATCTAGATGAAGCCACAAACCAAGTGTTATTAAGATATATTGAGATATAAGCGAGAAATACAATTTTACCTTTTCCCCATAAGGGTTAACATTGGGACAACGTACTATGTTTACCACTTTCAATATCTCAGTAACCAATGGACGTAGAGCAATGATTCAAGATACTAATTTTTTGTTTTTTTTAGCCGAATCCAAAAAGGTGCTAACAAAAATGGATAATTTTTATTTTTCTATGTGAAAAACCTGAAAAAACCCATTTTTGGGAGGGTTTATCCCCCTTTACCCCCGCTTCCGGTGGACCGATCTTGCTGGTTTACTCGTCCAATTGATTACCACTTGACATGTCCGTACCAAATTTCATAAAAATTGGACCATTTTTGCGGCCGCTATTGTGTTAACAGACAAGAAAAACTGAAATCTCAGATGTCACAGCAGGCAGATTATAATGATGCTAGACTCTGTAGTTTTGTAGTTTTTTAGTTGTAATTTTTTCTGTTTAGCAACTTGTTAAAGTGGCCAGTTTCATTTCTCAAAAAATACAATGACTGTATGTATGTGTTTATTTACTATGAGAAATAAAATTCATTTATTCATTCATTTATTCATTTATTCATATATATACATAAATTCGAACGAATTGTGTTTTTTGCTTCTGGGGGCCCAAAATGAAAAATTATAATGGTCCCGAGCTTAGGTCTTACTTACCATGAGACCTACGGTAATAGCTTCTTCCCTATAGGGGAAATTTGCTCAAATAAATTTATAAATGAAAAAAGTAAAGCACACGGTAACGGTGATGAAATCATGTAACGCGCCAACGAGGTGGTGGTTTAACAGCTCCAGCCATAATTCTCTCAAGTTTTGATCACTCCATCCCCGCGTCGCCGCCGGTGGGTAGCACGCAATATTGCGTTTTCCCGCCATTTCGGCCAATATTGGCGCCAAGCTGTCGTTCCTGCTTGCCCAATAACAGTGTTTTCTCAGCTATATTGCTACCGAACCATTGTGCACTCTAACTGATGGTAACGAAAGCACATTGGAGAAAGTTGTTTTTTAGAGTTGGTTCGGTTAAAATTAAAGAAATAAAAACCCATTTTTTTAAATTGCGGTTATTAAGTAAGGGCTTTCAGATATCCAGTTTAAAGATACATTTATTTTGTTTCCTGAATGCTCCTTCACTGGTCATTTAATGGGAAAATCTTCGCATTTTATGATTTAAACAAAATAATTATCTATTTCTATTACAATTAAGAACAGTCAGCCACCTTCAGTTTGAAAATAGAGATTTTTAAATCCTTTTTAAATTTTACTTTTACTTTTACACATACCAATTTTTTCGTGATAAAGTTATTGAAAGGAATGACGACAATTTCCTTGTAGAGTGGAATTGTACTTAAAGAGCGTAGGAACTTAAAGGAATTACTTATTACGTTATTGTATTATTTTGATATATTTCTGGATGTTTGTTAGGCAACACTTTAAAATAATTCTATAACAAGTTTGCCCAAAACAAAAAAACCGTTATTTGGTAAATCAAATCCCACGTTTTTGACAAACTCAGAGTCGCACAGATTATAAATTTCTATATTTGAAAATATAAAATGTAGATTTTAAACCTTGGTAAGGAATTTGTCGTTTTATATATTGTTATGTTTTGACCGACCCTTTATACAGTTGGATTTTAGGAATTTGTTTGATTTCATCTACACAGATTTCCTGGTAGGGTTTGGCTTTTAGGGAACTAAAATTTTGGAACATAAGTAAAGTATTTTAAATTCTGAAAGATGGTCTGATGTATCTAAATCGACCACAAGGTGTGATTTCGTGCTGGGATTTTGCGGAAGACGACGTTTATATCCAACCAACGCCTCAAATGCTTTATTAGCGACGTAAACGCTCTTCATTGTGGAGTGTTTATCAACCGGTAGAGCTATTTGGAGGTTGTCCTATATTATACATCATTAATTTCGGACTTCTTTAAAACGATTGTACTGATGCACTGAGGCCATTTAAGTGTCTCTAATAAATAGTTTAAGGATTTTATTTCCGTTGATGAATTTTTATCTACATATGTAAAATTATTATTCCATTTTACCAATTTTATAACCTGATTTGATTTTTATCATTTATTTGAACTATAAGTTTTTAACCATTTAATGACACCCTTATGGTTGCAGTAGGTGATTCTACCCCTGAATAAGGGACTTTTATTTTCTTTATCTAAAGTGATATAAATTGGTTACCATATGTGTTAAAATATTGTGGTTTAGCATTTTAGTCTTAAAAATACTGAGATTCCCTAGTTAATCCATTATTGAAATTATGAAGTTGTGTTTGTATTTGAAATTCTACTTTGATTACTTCGGATGATCCGCAAAATATTAGTAGTCTAAGTGATAACTGACGAATATATAATAAATAGCCATAATAGTTTTGTACAGTTTATTCTTGTAGTAGATGACATTTCTGTATTTTTCTCTCTCTTGGAAACATTTGATCTTCCATCCATAATTTTTATGATGACTCTAAAAACTGAAAAAGCCACCATTTTTAATGTTATAATTTATCTTATATTAGTCTTTTTAATAAATATTGCAAAATCCTTCCTTAGTATGCATCTTGAGCCTATAAATTAAAGGCCAAATTTTATGGCCCAAAGTTCTACATTTCTTTAGGAAATAAGATTTTAAAACAAAAGATTTCCGCCATTTTGAATTTTATAACATTCCTTTATTTTAGCCATTGGGGAGAAAATTTTAAAATCCTTTCCCAGTACCCATCAACAATAACTTTTACCCCCCCTTAGTTTCATACGATTCCGCTGATTATCAGGGTGACAACTCCGTGCTTTTAGCGAATTTCCCCTATAGGGAAGAAGCTATTACCGTAGGTCTCATGGTAAGACCTAAGCCCAAGACCATGATAACTTTTCGTTTTGGGGCCACCAGAAGCAAAAAACACCATTCGTTCGAATTATATATATATATATATATATATATATATATATATATATATATATATGTGTGTGTGTGTGTCTGTCAGCACGATAGCGGCCGTAAATATGGTCCGATCTTAATGAATTTGGTATAGACAAGTAAAGTGGTAATCCCTCGGACGAGTTCGTAAACCAGCCCAATCGGACCACTGGGAGGGGGGGTTAAGGGGGATAAACCCCCCCCCCCAAAAAATGGGTTTTATGAGTTTTTTACATAGAAAAATAAAATTTATCGAATTTTTATTGGCACCATTGAATTAAGCTCAAAAGAACAAACAATTTAGTATTTTGAATCACCCCTCTATGTCCATTGGTTACCAAGATATTGAAAGTGGTAAACACAGTACGTTGTCCCAATGTTAACCTTATGGGAAATAAGTAAATTTCCATATCTCGGTTTTTCCCAACAAATCTTAATAAATCTTGGTAAATAGCTTCTTTTAGTTCAGATCTACTAATTATTAAATTAAAACCACTCAGTTTTAATATACCTGTAGCAGCACACCTGCATACTCATTCCCCATGTTATACATATGGAGCTTACCAAAACATGTCAAATCTCACTATGTTGGATTGAAATATGTTGTTTTGCATTTGAAATTCGCTGAGTATGCAGGTCTGCTGCAACGGGGGTATTTAAAATATAAAGAATGTGTTATTGAGTTTGCCTAACATCCATTAGTGAGTATACTCAATCCAGAAGTAACTGAGTATAACATTTATATAAATACATCTGTCTAAGACAATGCGCATTCCTACCGTCTGTCGTTTTGATGCTTATATTTTCTGTTCACTGCTTTTTTTTCAGTTCACAAGTAAGTAGGCTATATTACAGTCATAATTAATGTTTATTTTAGTTTTGCATAGTCGAGTTTCTAAAGTGATTAACTCGATTATTCTTCCTATTGGAAAAAATAAACTTGTGAGAAAGTAAATGCCTCATTTTATTTTACGTAGGAGGAATAAAATGTCATCCGTGGTTTAAATTAAAATGTCAAAGCTGAAGCCAGCCAATAAGATGGGTGTTTACAGATTCCTTCACTCCCCGTCAGTTGATGGCCTTTTTAAGCTTAGAATCATGATCAATATTACCTGGATTCTTACCAAGTCTATTCTGTATAAAATAAACGTGTTAATTAATGTAAGCATGTCCATCATAGTGTTTAAAACAATATTTTTCTTATGTAGCATTTTCCTCCAACAAATTAAAAAATCCCAAAAAGGCCTCGGTAAAACTTTAACACTTATATACTGTAAAAGTTACATTTTAATTCTGGAGAGAAACGGATTTAAGGATTGAATTTGTTTATTGGACATATTTTGTACGCAGACAAAGTTTAACTAGGCCGTTTCAAAATGAAAGAGTAGATTTAATGCGTGAATTACTTGGATCCTATTTTCGACCAAGTACGGTACGATTTAAATTAGGTATCAGATAGATTAAAGAATTAATTTCCATTGTCGTACTAGCCGATTGCCTGCTTTATAGAACTTGCTGCGGACTCCATTACTCCGTACACTTTGACCAATGTATGACGAGAAGTTCTATCGTTTCGATGTGTACCGTATATGAGGCACATAATACATTAGATCTCGGTAAAACAAACATAAAATATTCCTATGCTTATTTGTATATTCACATAAAATCTTTAAATAAAGTTGTCTGTTACAAGAATATGAAATCTGCTCTTTCATTTTATTATGCCCTATATTTAAAGAAGTTGGTATTGAAATATTAGAATATTAGCTTATAACATTGAAAAAACTCAAGGTTTACCAAAAACTCAACAAACGTTTCAAATATTTTTTCTAGTAAAAAGTAAAGTTAATTAAGTGGATTTCTTGAATTGGCGAAAAATATTGAAGATACATTTAACATGCAGAAAAAAAATTATTTTGGTAGTGATGAGGAGAATAAGGTTAAAATTGTTTGAATCCTGTAAGGTTACTCAATTTTCTTTCTGGGAAAATCCCGACCCTTGAAACATCAGTGGCGTTGGTTGGTATTTTTAATAACCTTTTCAAATTTCTTCACAAGCAAAAAAGTTGAAATGATGATAAGCTGCAATTAACAATTCCGACGTCGACGCGAGAGGTGGTCAATCCGATTTACAAATGGCATTCAAACGAAATTCTAGGTATAAAATACTAGTATATTCCATAATAATATATTATGTGATTCTAAGGGCTTTTCAAAGTACATTGTTTCATCAAAAATGAATTTATGAATTTAGAGACCCTGCCATCTTCTACTCGAATATAGACTAAACTAAGTGTATGTAATAATAAATACTTGTATAAAAACTTGTTAGCGTATAGCTCATATAAATAAATTTGATTATTCTTTAGAATTCAGAGACTACGCTCATTTTTACAATGGTATAGCTAAAAAAATGTGTGGTTAAACATATATGTGTGCACTGTGGGCAGGTTAAGATCCCCAAGGTTTTTCCGATACTAGGCGCGAGGTGCTATCAGTTTTTAGATTGCCGCCATGGCGTCGTCACAACCAAGCAGAGCACCGTCTAACCCGGACTATGTCTCCATCTGCCAGCCTACTCTGGAGTGATTTGGGACAAAAAGAAATTAGTTATAGTAAAATAATTATTAGACAAATTTATAAATATAAAAATTTGTGAAACTCGCAATCCTACCAATACTTATTTTCGGGGTTGGTATTATTCATCTCTTGCCAATAAATCTTCACCGTTAAAACCTCTCGGCGTCTCAACTTTGTCTCAACGTTAATTAATTCTTTGAATATGAGGTTAGTAAAACAGTCTATATCCCTTAGCAGAATTTAAATTACTAATTATTTGATCAAAACAACGATTCATGTAAAGATTAAACGGCTCCGCCTAAAACAATTTGTTTTAGCGAATTTCCTTAAAGGAATAAGTAAGACCGTAGGTCTCATAGTAAGACCTAAGACTGAGACCATGATAAATTTTCGTTTTGTGGCCCCAAAAGCAAAAAAAACGCCAATCGTTCGAATTTATATATGTGTATGTCTGTTAGCACGATAGCAGCCGTAAATAATGTCGAATATTAATGAAATTTTGTACAGAGATGTAAAGTGGTACAAAACTCGGACGAGTTCGTAAACCAGGCCGATCGGACCACCGTGAGGGGGGGGGGTTAAGGGGGATAAATCCTCCCAAAAGAAAGGTTTTTTTGAGTTTTTTTATATAGAAAAATTGAAATAATCTAACTTTTTAGCACCTCGAATTCGGCTCGAAAAGACTATTCTGTATTTTCAATCATTGCTCTATGTCCATTGGTTACCGAGATATTGTAAGTGGTAAACACAGAACGTAGACTCAATGTTAACCTCATGAGAAATAAGCAAAATTCTATATCTCGCTTATTTCTCAACATGTCCAAATAAAACTTGGTTTATAGCTTTATCTGGAAGATAACTAATGTATATTAGTCTAAAATCCCGAAATTTCCATTTTTGTCGCAGCAAACCTGCATACTCATTCCCCATGTTATTCTTAGGGAAATAAAAAAATCTATATCTTCCTTATTTGTTGATATATCTTGATTAAACTTGCTATATGGCTTCTTATAATTCAGACCTAATAAATATTGAAATAAAACCACCCATTTATAACATACCTGTTGCAGCAAACCTGCACACTTATTCCCTATGTTTTTTCTTTTGGAGCTTATAAAACATTTCATATCTCGTCATGATGGATTGAAATATGTTCTTTTGCATTTGAAATTCGCTGAGTATGGAGGTCTGCTGTAATTGGAGCATTTTTAATTGAAAGTACATTTTAAAAAACTCGTTTGCAATTTATTATGTAACTGACTTTATTGTCATCTCTATTATTGCGCCACGAGACTGCGTTGACTGTTGGTCGTTCAATCTCTAGCTTTGCTGATGAATCGACCCCCCTTTGCCCCTTGTCTGTATGATTTTTTTTCTCTTGCCTGTATTGGGCTTTAATTGAATTATAATTGTTTCAATCGCTGCAGAACGAGTTATAATCAGAGAATTCTTATCACCTGATGAAGACAGGGCTACTTAAGAGGTCAAAAACGTCATGCAAGTAACGTAATTCAATATTAATAGAAACAACTGTTTATGTTCAGTATTATTAATTCGCTATAAGTATAAGTTTGTTTTAAACAAACAATTTCAGCAATGAATATAATGTGGGAAGTGTCGGCCTAATAATGCGAATGTTTAATCTCTCGTCAAAAAAGGTAAAAACTTTATTAACTAAATCTATGTTAAGTACTTTTTATGTTATTTGTTCAGAAAAGTGCAGGTGTTAGAATAGAAAACCCATAAAAATACTTTATGGATTAGCTATGTTTACACTGAACACATTTTACTGGTCTTCATGTAAATCTTATATTATCTCACATCAGTAAAATGGAAAAAATCTAAGAAAATTTGAATATACATTTAGAAGTGATTTTTCAAAAACATGGTAACAAAACCTATTTAAGACTTTTCCCCGCGTCAGTTCAATTTTACGATAGTATGAGGTATTTAAAAATATCGTAGATTACATAAAAGGATTCAAGCACAACAGAGGGCTTTTTAGATACAATTTTGTTGTGGTTGGAGGCTGTCGACGGCCACGGCAGCTCCGTCCTGTCTGCCGAAGACTACACTGGAGGCGGCGAGGCGCATGCGTCAACAGATCAATACCGCGCTACTCCCACACTCCATCCGACTATTTCTAGAGGCAGACCTGATTATGCGGCGTGACTGTGGTAAATATACCGGCCACCAACCCTAATCGCTGATAAGCACTCACATATCTCTGTATTGTACAGAAATGTGGATGTTGAAGAGTTGGTGTGATTTCATAGTAGGTGTAACCAATGACAAGCTAAGTCGAAAGGTGTATGTTTGTATATAAATTTTAATATGTATAAACCATACCTGATCACTCAATAACTTTTAAGAGGACACAATATGTCTGTACTATTAAAAAGCTGAATGTCTTGTGTGAAAGTGAATTATTTATAAAATTACTAGTTGTGTTTTTATAATCACTAATAATCCGACAGATACGTTACAAGTTTAGATGTAACAAGAGAAAATGTTGAAACTGTTGCGCATCGGCCAAGTTCCCATTACCAGGAAATAAATTAATGATACGCTGACACTTGAACGTATACCGTGTGTACTATGTATACTTGAAGAGCATATACAGAGTGTAAAAAAAGATCCGGGCCGATTAATATTTCTTAACCGAGATGCAGTAATACAGTTTTGTATCTAGATATTCAATACAAAAACATTCATTTTTTAAGTAATTATCAACTTGCCGCTCCTGTAGTGGGAAGGCCCACAAGAATTATGATGAAAATCTTTAATGTAAGCATAAATTGAGATCAAAGGCCTTAATTAGTAGAATACAACGCCGCAAACCGGACCTTAAAAGGTTCGTCCTGGCCGAAATGGCAGCCCTCGAAGTTTCCCTTTATACAAATTCAAAGTCCCGGAACAGGTTAATAAGCTTATCACCAACAAATTCACGGTAATAACTCTTTCTACGTAATTACTTATCAAAAAATCTACCTTTTTAGCCAATTATCTGCTTCCTACCGTCCTCGGGGAACGGGACAGCAAGGGGTAGGAAGAAAATCTTTAAAATAAGCAGAGGTAGTTAAGTGTATAAAATTAAATGCCTTCATTGGCAAATACAACACCACAAAATCAGGCCTCAAAAGGTTAATCCTAAACAGAATGGCAGCGATTCAAACGTGTTATGCGTATATAAAATAATCAAACTTTCGGTTGCATTTGAAAACATGCGACCAGATGATCGGGACCTTAACTTATGAATGGGAAAAAATTAAACTATTTGTTTTAAAACGATGGGATATCTTGCCCTAATTAAATGGTCGCAAGATTTCAAATGCAACCGTTAGTTTGCTTGTGTTATCTACTAATACAAACATTTTAATCGCTACCATTTTGTTCAGGATTAACCTTTTGAGGTCTGGTTTACGTCGTTGTATTCTACTAATTAAGGCCTTTAATTTGATATCCATAACTATTTAAGCTAATGTTTAAAATATCCTTCTTACCCTTTGCGGGACGTCCCCCTGGATTGGTAGGAAACAGATAAATGGTTATAAAGGTAGATTTTTATTATAAGTACGGTATCTACGTAGAAAGAATTATTACCCTGCCTATGTTAGTGATAAGCTTACTAAACCATTCCGGGACTTTGAATAATAGTACAGAAGTGGAAATTTCAAATGGCTGCCATTTCGGTCAGGACGAACCTTTTGAGGTCCGATTTGCGGAATTGTATTCCGATTCCCGGAATCGTAGGCCTTCAATTCTATGTACATATCAACCTATGATTACATCAAACATTTTCTTTTTGCTCCTTGTGGGCTGTCCCCCTGGAGGGCCGGAAAATAGATAATTCCTTTGAAAGGTATGTTTGTTATGATAAATATCTGGATAAAAAACTGTATTACCGTATCTAACATGGTTGAAAAATATTAATCCATTCCAGGACTTTTTTCACACAGTATTAACACTGATTAAATTAAATAAGAAATACAGTTAGAGATAAGGCAATGAATGTGAAGACGGACTTCACAATTTCAATAAAGCCGAAGAATTATATTTAAAATCTTTACTTCCACAAATATATTCATAACGGTAAGTATGCTAAATGAAATAAATTGTTTGTTTCGGTAAGTATGCAAGATTATCTGATAAATGATTTCAGTTATAAAGTCATTGGCGTGTAGCTGACGTTATATATTGATGAAACAGGTAAATATACCAGTTGAGATTTGAAAGCGGCTTATCATTGATCCCACTATCAAACCAGCATACAAAGGCGAATGGTGCTAAATAAACCGACCGTAATATCATAAACAATTAATACTGATAAGCCAGAATTCAATATTATATGGCATTCCTTGATTATATATAGTGTTAACACGAGTAGGAAGGCTCGAAATAGTTTTTTTTTTCAAAGAGAACGTTACTCTTTTCTGAGGACATTGGTTTTTTAAATCAACAAAACACTCTTACACACATGCTCTAGAATGATTGTTTACGTTTTGTTATTAACTATTTTAAAATTTGTGGACATTTTGTCTTTTTTCAACGACATTCATTATTAAGAGATATTATATTTCAACTTAAATAAATACGTCTTCAGAGCTTATACTGTGAGGCCTACCTCCTAGTGGGTCTTTTATTTGTTGCTCTTTACAGGAACATCTGTTTCGTTTACCATTATAGACGAATAAATATAACAATTTCAACAGCAAACTGTTCTTGGAAACAAAGATCGTTAACTTGCTCTAACAATGACTGTTTGTACGTTAATTGATACTTAGGGAAGCCTTAAACCAGGTTAACCTCAACAAATATCACAATAGTTTAGGTTAAAAAGTAAAAGGCCCGAAGACGTACAGAAAGCAGAATTCTGGCCACGCACTTCTTTATTGAGTCTTAAATATTTTTATGTTAACTCGTTTACATGTAGATCTAGTTAAATCACTTATAAATTTAAAGCTAAATCAGACTTGTTCACTATTCTTTTGCTACGGAACAACATTTTTACTCCGGTATTTATTTACTTTATCGGTTTTGACAAGAATCTATTGTCAAGCCGCCTTTTGTACGGGTTTGACAATTCTGTGTTATCACATCAGTTTTAAGCACTCTCTCTTTTTATAACTATTTATTTTTCCCGACGATTGTTTGTTTACTTAAAGCCCTGGTAAATGCAGGAAAAATAACCACTATTAAATTTGTCATACATTATTTTGTCAATCCTTTATAACCAAAATGTTGCTTTAGATCATAAATATCCTGTATGGGGGTAGCAATTTCAAAGTTTCAAAAAATTTCCAATCAAGGTCCAAATAAATTGGTAAGCCTTTAATTCATTATGTACATGATAAAACGTTTCAATTTTCTAATGCTAATATTGTTAGCCGGGATAATATAAAGGTATGCTTGTTAAATTTATTTTTACGACTATACTTTTTTGAATAAACTATAAAAATAAATTTTTTCAATTTTTTTTAATTCAACTCATAGAGCACAATTAAAAATGTAAAACACATTATCCTATTTTTACTCATATATTTTGAAATCCATTTTTTATGGCGAGTTTATGTTATTGAGATTATTATTGCTTACATTTACCGGTTGGTAAAAACAAGTTTTCACGAGACATGTTGCTATCGAATTTCATCACTGATTGTAAAAAACGTCTTTTACGATGTTCAAGGCCAAGGAATCCTCTTCAGTGGAATAAACCCTAGATGGTAATATTCCTTCGTTAGACAACAGTCAAATTACAAAAATGTCCAGACATTCAGTTTTACTAATCAATGATGACATAGTTCAGAACTAATCTCCCATCGATATATTCAGAAGTTTATTGATTTACCCAATGAGATAATTTTCGACAGATGACGTGTATGTGACGGAATTACTTTGATTCTTGGTGGATTACGTTTCTGATTTCGAAAAGAATTTTTTTTTCAATAAAAGATACGTTAAAATATTGTTTTTATCTATTGTACTTAAAATAAGTTAACGCTATTGTAAAAGCTCTTAAGAACGTTTTAATACGTCCAATATTGTTTAAATATATGGTCATAACATTATCCCTATAACGCATTTTCATAATCTATTGATAGAGCTAGATCTATCAAAGTAAAGCACATTGAGTCATCAAAGGACGGGGAGAAGAAAGTCGACTTTATAAATGATCCTGGAGTGAAGTGCACAGAAGCGTTTATATCTTATTCAAGACAAGATGTGGGTAAAAACTGCTTTTGTGTTTCGCTTTTCGAAAATATTCCTATAAATATTGGAGTGGTTCGGTAAATTACGTCTCGTAAAAATAGGAAAAATTATGTTAACAAAAATCTAGATTAATGAAATCTGTTTACATAAAATATGGTGAATTTGAAATAAGGAACGTGATTTAAAAAAGTCAACGAGAATTCTGAATCACTTTCTTTGCACGATCTTCGAAACATGCAGGTATGCTATCAAATTTTGAGAAATTGCCAAGAGCGCCAACGAAAATAATTTCATATCATGATTTAAATTGATTACCCAAAACACGTGCGTTTCACGTTTTGTTTAACACCTGATGTTACGTTTCTAAAACCGGCTTGTTTAAATTGCTTACTTAAAGGAACATTGCTACAAACTAACTAGGAATTTGGTTTTTAGTAAATCTACCTACACACGAAAGGCTAGTGAAATATCGTTGTCACCGCATTACGACTCAGTCACCTCTATCGACCGTCATGTGGAGGCCTAAAATTGCTTCTATTCCGTACGAGGGCCAAATATTTCATTTTATGTTTACGTAATATTTACAGGCGTCGCTGTGATAGAGCGGTGACAGTGTGTTATGTGTGTGCATGTGATATTCACATGTGACGCTGTGGTAGAGCGGTGACAGTGTTTTATGTGTGTGCATGTGATATTCACATGTGACGCTGTGGTAGAGCGGTTGCCAGTGTGTTTTGTGTGTGCATGTGATATTCACATGTGACGCTGTGGTAGAGCGGTAACAGTTTGTTACGTGTGCATGTGATATTCACATGTGACGCTGTGGTAGAGCGGTGCCAGTGTGTTATGTGTGTGCATGTGATATTCACATGTGACGCTGTGGTAGAGCGGTGACAGTTTGTTACGTGTGCATGTGATATTCACATGTGACGCTGTGGTAGAGCGGTGACAGTGTGTTATGTGTGTGCATGTGATATTCACATGTGACGCTGTGGTAGAGCGGCGACTTTATGTGTGTGCGAGTGCCTGTGTGCATGTGATATTCACGTGTTTTGGTGCGGTAGAGTACCGAGAGTGTGTAATGTGTGTGACTGTGTGTGCGAGTGTCTGTGTGCATGTGATATTCACGTGTGTCGGTGCGGTAGAGCGGTGACAGGGCGTGTCCGTCATGCACGCGACCACCACGATTGATCTAGTCAGATATTGTGTATACGGAATCATAACGATTTGTGGTATACATCCATTCAAATATGTTGTAATGTGATTTTGTTATAAGTACAATTTCGCAGCAAACAGATTACTTTAAAAGATCGTGTTCATAGTCGATGACAACTATTTGTAATAGTGGATTTGGTATAATTTGTTTTGGTTAGTTAACTCAACAAATATATAGATTTTGAAAAAATAATATTTTTGGTTGTAATAACTTTGGCTTACAAATTTAATTACATTGATTCAATGATATCAGCATTCTCCAAATCCAAGAACGAGAAATATGAATAATTCATTTTGCTTGGTTAAATATAAATAATGGAAAATGTAGTCTTGTGAAATATTTGTACTATAATCTTTATTGGACGTAAATAAAAAACGTCTTGCAATACTCAAACATATGTTTATACTTATACTGCATTTACATACAAGATGATAAATATACACAGATGGTGCAAAAGGCGATCGATTTCGATTGTTACACCATCATCATGAGGCCTAATACAAGACTGGCAAATCCATCATGGCGTCTACCTTGTATACTATAGGCTGCCGGGAGTTCCGTCGGGAACAGGTTCTTAAACGTCCCACCAGAGTCAAAGGTCACTCGCTCTTTAATCAATTTGTATCTATCTTTACATTTTATCTTTTAATATATGTATTTCTTCCCATGCGTTCATTACATTTCCCTTTTTACAGCATTTTATTATCTTGAGATTTTCTCCTATATTGCCCATGCTCCATCTACTAAAAGGTGTTTAGCGATATTATATCTTTCCGGCTTCTTGTGTTTACAGGCTGATATAGGGTTCTTGAATCATTTGCAAAATTGAATGTTTGGCCAACATAAAATTTATCATAATCATTACGATTAATTTTTTATATTCCGGCAGTACCAAATTTGTTGCATTCTTCGGTTCTTGGATGTAGAATTTTTCCGATTGTGTTCTGTGTCTTGAATTCTATAGAAAAACCATACTTCTTGAATTTGTTTGCAATTTGTTGGGTCCTCATTCTCATGTAATTGAATGCCGCATATTTCTTGGTTTCTTCTTTTCTTCCCTCTTAAGTTGTGGTTTCACGAAATCAATCTTGATTCTATATTTTTCTCTTTATTTTCACCGCAATTTCTTCGATAGGTCTTGACTGGAAGCCATTATTTTTCCCAAACACCTTTATTATTTTTATTTATTTCATTTTAGCGAATTTCCCCTATAGGGAAGAAGCTATTACCGTAGGTCTCATGGTAAGACTTAAGCGCGGGACCATCATAACTTTTCATTTTGGTGCCCCCAGATACCAAAAACACCATTCGTTCAAATTTGTAGATATATATATATATATATATATATATATATATGTGTGTGTGTGTGTGTCTGTAAGCACGATAGCGCTCGCAAAAATGGTCCGATCGGAATGAAATTTGGCACAGGTGTGTAAAGTAGTAATTATTCGGATGAGTTTGAAAACCAGCCCGATCGGACCATTGGAAGGGGGGGTAAAGGGGGATAAACCCCCCAAAAATGGGCTTTTTGGGGTTTTCACATAGAAAAATAAAAATGATCCAATTTTTGTTAGCACCATTGAATTCAGCTCGAAAAAACAAACAATTTAGTATTTTGAATCACTGCTCTATGTCCACTGGTTACCGAGATATTGAAAATGGGAAACACAGTACGTTGTCTCAATGTTAACCTTATGGGAAATAAGTAAAATTCTGTATCTCGGTTATTTCTCAACATATCTTGATAAAACTTGGTATATGGCTTCTTCTAGTTCAAATCTACTACATATTGAATTAAAACCAACCAGTTTGATTATACCTGTAGCAGCAAAGCTGCATACTCATTCACCCTGTTTTTCTTATGGAGCTTACAAAAAAACGTCAAATCTCGCTATGTTGGATTAAAATATGTTGTTTTGCACTTGAAATTCGCTTAGTATGCAGGTCTGCTGCAACGGGGGTGTATTATTTGTTTATTTTATTTTTTATTTTTATTTATTTTATTTTATGGCTGTTCGGGTGAAGTGATTTGTTATTTATTGTAGTGTTTGCCTGTGAGGGTTTCCTGTAGATGTCGAATTCTAGGTGATCTTTTCTTCTAATTAATGTTAGGTCCAAGACGTTCGCCTTGTTGCTCTCTTCGTATTCATTTGTAAATTACAGGTTTGGGTGGTGGCTGTTGAATTCCTCCATCATTTTGAACTTTTCTTCTCGCTCTATTTCGTTGATAATTATTAAGATGTCATATATACATCTTGTATAGAACTTCGTACATCCAGAACTTCGTAATCTTTCTTTAGTTTTTCTAGAATAATCTCTTCATCATGCTATAGGAAAACGCATGATAGTGAAGCGAATAGTGGGCTTCGAATAGCTAGGCCATCGTCTGTTCATAAAATCTGTTTTTTAACCTGAAATAATCTTATTTCAGAACAATCTTGAGCATTATTACAATTTGATTTACATAATTTCTTTCCTGTCCATTTTTCATGAGTATACATGAAATTTATTACACTGTTTCTTTTACAGGTATGTTTGTGTGCGAATACGAAATATCAAACGAAACAAGCCTACTATTTGAACTCAACTGAATATTCTTAATTTTATCGGTAAAATTATAACTGTCCCTCACATTACATTTATGTTCTACTTTTAAATCTTCAGATAGCTTTCTCTATAACAATTTTCAAACATTGTTTGTTGGTAACATAGACATCATATATTGGAACATTGTATAATCTTTATGTATTCATCAAGTTTCCTTCCCTAAAAAATCTATTCACGAAAAATCAACTTTTGCAATATTACCTTTGTGGGGAAACAATACTGCCCTTTTATTTATGATGTAAGCCTTTTGTGTTTGTAATACCACTTATAAACATTTCATGTGTCCTTCATAACATATGAACAAACTATCATATTGATAACATATTAAACTGATAATTACTTTCAAATTATATGTTCACATAATATGAATTACACATGTGTAGTGAATCGCATAGTTGGTCACATGGTGTAAAAGACAATGTCCCATCTCTCAGAGATGAAGTCTGTCTTTATAAAACGCTGACGCTAAAAACTCCCTTGAAACATGGGTTGTTGTTTATCGTCAGCGATGAAAAGCCTACCTGCAATATTGTTTAGGATTTGATCATAACTATATGTGATACTATAAGTCATACTTTCAAAATAAAAAAAAGAGAATAACAATGAAATACAAAACACGGAATGTAGTAAAAGATATAAAGAAGGGATGTGTAGATTTAACTTAGTTAATTAAAATAAAGTATGAAAAATGGTCATATCGTTTATGAACATGTTAGTGACTTAGTCCCCATTAAGGTAGTATTTGCTCGGTAACCATTTTTATCATTGAGATATTGGTACAAAAATTTAGGATTAATTTTTTAACGAAAACAGATTAAAACACAAATCGAAAGGACTGGCGAAGGCAAACAACGGGATGAAATGTGAAAACTTGAGAAGGCTGTACATAGGGGCGTTGGAGCCGATGGTGCTGTACGGATGTGAAATGTGGGGACAAAGAATGAGAGGTCGAGGAGAGAAGACGAAGCTGATGAGCCTACAGAGGAAACTGTTGTTAGGAGTGATCAAGGGATACAGCACTATTTCCCACGAAGCCGTGAGAGTGATCGCTGGAGTGATCCCTCTGGATTTGATGGTGGAAGAAAGGCTGAAAAGAAGAAGAGATAAAGAGGATGGAATCGACAGCAGGGAAAGCAAGCGAACCCGAAGAGAGGAAACACTCGTCGAATGGCAAAGAAGATGGGAAACCAGCACCAAAGGAAGAGAAACCTTCGAGTTTGTTCCGGATGTTCGACAGAGAAAGAAGGTGAAATGGGAGACCGACCACTACACAACACAGTTCGTGAGCGGCCATGGTAATTTCAAGGCGAAGCTGAGGGGATTCAACCTAGTGGAAGATGACAGATGCACACACTGTGGACAGTTGGAGACCTCGACACATGTTCTGATGGTGTGTTCCTTTCTACGAGGAAGAAAGAAGTGAAATGAGGGAATTCCTCCGAGGTAAGAATTGGAATTGGGAGAAGCGAAACTTTCTACGGTGCAAGAAAGCAGCTGAGGTGTTCTCAAGAATGTGCAGAAGAATTGGAAGTAGGAAACACGAGTTTGAAAATGTAAGAGGATAGACTGAAACTTGAAACACTGGAAAAAAAAGGAAAGTAGGAGGGGAAAAAAGAAGAAAGAAGAAAAACAAAAATCCGATGATCCTAGTGCTATGGTGCTAGGGGAGGGGACAGGTGTGTTGGGTGGGCACTAGAAGAGTGCCCGGTTAGGATAAGAAGACAGAAGAGGACTGAAGAAAGAAGTCTATTTCAGGAAAGAGCCTGGCGAATAAGTCTCCGACTTAAGCCAGGGGTGGAGGAGGGATCGCGGGCTTCGGCCAACCACCTCTCTCTCTCTCTCTCTCTCTCTCTCTCTCTCTCTCTCTCTCTCTCTCTCTCTCTCTCTCTCTCTCTCTCTCTCTCTCTCTCTCTCTCTCTCTCTCTCTCTCTCTCCTCTCTCTCTCTCTCTCTCTCTCTCTCTCTCTCTCATGGCGACTGCCACAGGAAGGAAAAAATAATAAAAATGGTCTTTAAAAATATTTGTAATGTGTTTAAGGAAACGTACTTTTTCTTTTCCTGTTTTACGAATGAAAATATTTTTCTAGTTATAGGTTTTTATTACATAAAAGTGATTCTGTCTAAACAAGCTATCGTGTTTTGAATTAGCTGTGATAAAAACCATGTGTGGTTTCATTTCTAGTGAATTTCCCCTATAGGAAAGAAGCTATTACCGTATGTCTCATGGTAAGATCTAAGCCCAAGACCATGATAACTTTTCGTTTTGGGGTCCCCAGAAGCAAAAAACACCATTCGTTGGAATTTTTAGATATATATATCTTTGTGTCTGTTAGCACGATAGTGGCTGGAAAAATGGTCCGATCTTTATGAAATTTGGTACAGACGTGTAAAGGTGTAATCAATTGGACGAGTTCGTAAATCAGCCTGATCGGACCATCAGAAAGGGGGGTAAAGGGGGATAAACCCCCCAAAAATGGGTTTTTTGCGTATTTCACATAGAAAAATTAAAGTGATCCAATTTTGGATTACACCATTGAATTCAGCTTGTAAAACAAACAATTTTGTATTTTTAATCATAGCTCTATGTCCATTGGTTAGCGAGATATTGAAAGTGGTAAGCACAGTACGTTGTCCCAGTGTTAACCTTATGGGAAATAAGTAAAATTCTATATCTCGTTTATTTCTCAAGATATCTTGATAAAACTTGGTTAATGGCTTCTTCTAGTTCAGATCTACTAAATATTGAGTTAAAAACAACCCAGTTTTAATATACCCGTAGCTGCAAACCTGCATACTCATTCCCCATGTTATTGTTATGGAGAGTACAAAAACATGTAAAATCTCGCTATGTTGGATTGAAATATGTGGTTTTACATTTTAAATTCTCTGAGTATGCAGGTCTGCTGCAATGGGGGTATTTTTATGATGGTTCAACCACACTATTTTTGAACGACAATGTTTAGTTGGTTCGAATCGTACAAGATTAAGATGGGTGGTGATAGATCGTAAATAACCATGCAGTCCTCTGTATTTTTGTGCTGATTTTAAAGCGTATAAAATAGTTTAGAAATATTGCTCTAAATAGAAAAGTATCTTGTTGATAATGAGGCGTTTAGAGAAAATTATTACTTCACGTCACCATCACTAATGTGGAATTCAAGGTAGTAGATTTGCTTTTTCTCCGTCAATAAAAGAGCAGCTAATAAAATATATATATATTTAAAAACTCGCTAGCCAACATGGTTGTCCTTGGAATGTCTAAAGTTCCACACGATCAGCACCTGTTGCACGACCATTCCAATTTTCCATTCCAAAGATCAAACGAGTTCTAGTGTATTGACGTGCCAATAATTATATTACTGGCTTCCTTTGAAAGTTATGAAGCTTCATTTAGCTAAACCAATAGTTTCTTCTTCCATAAACTTTTCTTTTAACAAAACCTCAAAAAAGGTTTTAACCAGACTTTTTTACTAGATTAAAAATAAGTAACTTAATGAACGTGAAAGTTATAAGGACTCTTAAAAGAATTTATTCAAATTATTCTTGACGAGTCTATAATACGTCCCCGATTGTCTATCTACAACTGAAACGTACCTCAGGATACTAGTGGATTGATGTGTCTTGCTATTCTTTCAATTTGTTTTTATTTCTCCACCTACTCTGTACAGTTTATTTCATTTAACCTCGGGTGTGTAAGTATTCTACACAGAACATTTAATACTTATTAAGCGTCAAAACGTGTGAACGTATGACTGGTTTTATTACTTGGATACAAAGTACACTAGTTTATTTTGTGCATAACTCCCTTATTTTGTGAAAAGTTGTGAGTTTAAAAGTGCTTTTAAATAATTGTTTTATTTTATGCCGAATATATTTTAAAAGGTTTTATCAAATTAGATTTAAATGTTTTTGTAAAAAATTTTAAGGAAGAACAAACTTTTTATGGCTATTTATCAAACCACCTTAAATGAGTGGTTTGGATGTTTGGTTTTCTTCACTGGAATTGATTTTGAATTAAACGTAATCTCTTCTTATTTTAAATCCTTTTCATAATTTTGAATTAGTTACTGTAAGACTAAGAAAATTGTGGGATTACTTTCTTTTGATTTTTCTATACAGCGTTAAAATTCCGTTATCTTCACCCACAATTTTACCACCTAAACCAGGATTTGCACTAAATGGTCCTAATTTTCAAGTCCTTTCATACTTGAAAATGAAATACTTTTTCATGTAACCAGTAATGACAGCCGGGTCGGAGAGGTGCAATGGCGGGCGAGCCTCCTTAGTACATGTACATGGACGGAGTGAGAGCGGAATTGCACAAAGAACGCCCCCAGATTACTGCTGCACAGGCCCAGATGTTTGAGTAAGCCTTTTGTGTGTTTATCCCGGATTACCTTGCCTTTCTTGTAGTTTGCCGTCACTCATCTCTTTTCATAGCCCGGCCCCTGCTAATTTAGTTATGAATAAAGTTAAGAATGTAAACCGAGGGGTGCAAGAGTGTATAAACAGTTTTAATTACAGTAATTGGATTTTACATATATTTTAATTCGTATGCTGCTCAAAATAGTTTATTCAAACAATATTTTATTTTTCTTCTCATATTTTGTTTATTATGCCACCATGGCTAGGGATTTTAACTTTTCGTTTTGCAGCACTCAGAAGCAAAAAAACCATTCGTTCGAATTTTTGAATATATATATATATATATATATATATATATATATTGTGTGTGTGTGTCTGTGTGTGTGTGTGTGTGTGTGTGTGTGTGTGTGTGTGTGTGTGTGTGTGTGTGTGTGTGTGTGTGTGTGTGTTTGTGTGTGTGTGTCTGTTAGCACGATAGCGGCCGTAAATATAGTCCGATCTTCATGAAATTTGGTATAGACGTGTAAAGTGGTAATCACTCGAACGAGTTCGTAAACCAGCATGATCGGAACACCGAAAGGGGGGTAAATAGGGGTTAATTCCCCCAAAAATGTGTTTTCTTAGTTTTTTACATAGGCAAATAAAAATAATCCTATTTTTATTACCACTATTAAATTCAGCTAAAAAACAAATAATTTATTATTTTGAATCACTGCTCTATGTCCATTGGTTACCGAGATATTGAAAGTGGTAAACACAGTACGTTTTCCCAATGTTAACCTTATGGGAAATAAGTAAAATTCAATATCTTGCTTATTTCTCAACATATCTTGATAAAACTTGGCAAATGGCTTCTTGTTCAGATATACTAAATATTGTATGAAAAACACCCATTTTTAATATACCTGCATACTCATTCCTCATGTTATTGTTATGGAGCTTACAAAAATATGTAAAATCTCACTATGTTGAATTAAAATATGTTGTTTTGCATTTTAAATTCGCTGAGTATGCAGGTCTGCTGCAACGGTGATATTGTGATTTACGGAGTTTGATTGGACAAAGAGGATTATACAAAGACAGGGAGAGTTATTTAGTGGTAACCACTTCCTGCCACAGAGAAGAGGCAGGAAGTTATACAAATAATCCGTTCTGAGTCCTATGACGTTTTGTAGGTTTGAAGGGGAGAGCGGTCACGTAAAATAAAAAACTTCTTGAATAACTTGCCATGTAGGGTGAGATTAATACATTTACTATCAATTCGTCAATCTTTCCATTAAATTAATAACAAGAATTCTGTTGAATTGTATATAAGCGTATTTTGAAGATTTTAACAGAATCTCCCTTTGAAGATGCTCAATCATTCTTGCACTGTTTGAAGTAAGTTTATTGCCTATCTGGTGTTACATATTATTTGAACACCATTGATTCTATTGACTTTCTGAATTTTCTGTAAAAAATCAATTATTCGAAGTTGTTTCATTATTGTATAACTTGCTTTCATATTTTCTCATTAAAAGAATTGCTGTTTTCTAAATAAACAAACATAGCTTCCCTTGAGATCTAAAATAAACTAATCATAGAAATTACCGAATGGTCATTTAGTTTTGAATACTTAGATATTTAAATGAACACCAAAAGTTTAATTTATCTGTTAACGCGATCACGTTACAATTTGCTAGTCAGGGCTAGTAAAAATACTATGGCAGTAGTGAATTACTGTATACTTTCCACATAATGTTTCATGCCAAGATAAAACCTTACACAAGTAATCACTAAAACGCCTTCATGAAAGATTCAATAACACAACCGAGTGTCGCTTGTTGTCGTTTTGGAGGCACGGTTTGCTATCCTGGAATCCAGTTAACACTTGTCGTCTTTGGACGAAGAATTCTAATCTATTTATCTGGTTGGATGTTAACCACGGAAAGGTTTTTTAAAAACCTTGACGCAATCGCTATATGGTTTTGTGTGTACCTACGCAAATAATTTAAAATGTAATCACTGTTTCAAAAATTGGACTCTCATCGCTTTTTAAAACAATTTTAGTGGATTCCAAATTAAATTATTTTCAAATTAATTTAAATACATTTTAGTAATAAGAATTTTATATTATCAATCCACATTAAAATCCTACAAATAAAATCCGAACTGTTTTTATTTTGGCAAAGTAACAAAATAGCAAATCGTAAAAACATTGAAAGTACATTTCAATAAATAACTTATAATTTTTTTCTGTAACGTCCCGGACACAATTTTAGTAAAAGTTCCACGTGGTTATAGTTTGGTAATAATTTAAATTACAATACGTAAGCAATAACAGACAGCCAAAGCCTAATTATTATTATTAATTTGAAAAATAAAAGGCTATGAAGATGTTTATATGTTTCCAAAGATCTAAAATATTTTATTTAAGAAAACATAAAATTTTTGTGTGTGATACTTTCTATTATTATAGACGAGGAAGGATAAGAAAAACACCTTAATCAAAAGAATTGCTGTAAGGGAGTTTTAGCGAATTATTGTCATAATTTACGTGCTGAACAACACATTAAAAGTAAAAACAGTTTGACCACCGGAGGTGCCTTATTTTCAAGATGGTGCACACGATCGAGTCAAAAAATATATGTATAGGAAATAAATGTCAGGAGGCTAGAATTTTATTTTGACTAAGTACTTTTTTCGCTGTTATATTGGAACCACCATATTGGGTGTAATAATTCTTTCAAATGTAAACATAGTGCTGTTAACGATCATTAAAAACTATATTTTTACACTTATTGCAATGCCAAAATCCTTTTCACAGTCTTTTTGTCGATTTCAAGATGTACCCTATTCTTCCCTATACAACCCTTAAGGGTATTTTAAGCTTTAAATATTTTTTTTAATTTATTTAGGTCATTTTCCTTATATCTTTGGTTAAAATTAAGGCATATGGTTCGTTCTAGTCTTAAACTACTCAGTAATATTATAGCTTCCATTTAAGCAACTAAGCCAGGTGCATTAGACAGTAGTTATAATACTTGACTAATCGTAAAATGTGATTTCTCTTAAATCACTTTTCAAGAAAATTGTATATCTAATAATCTAAATAATAAACAAACTTCTTTCTAGTCTTAAATCGTTCAGTGATTTATTAACTTACAATTGAGCAATTTATCATAAAAGCACTACAAGTTGAAGCTGAGGTATACTCCTTATTCGATATAAAATTTAATTGTTTTAGAATTTAGTTTGCAGTCAAAGACACTCATCCGATATAAGTTTAGAGCTTGAGATATAAGTCATGATGAACAATAAACTTCCTTAAGGATATCTTGAATGAAAAAATTTGGAGATTTTTAAATAAGATTTCGTTTGTAATATTACTATCGTTTGTAATAGTAAATTAGTTCCAGCTGAAAACCGGGACATCTAACGTTAATTACAAAACTTTGACAAAAAACGTATTTATGAAGACAACTGCCTTAAACGATAAAGAAAATAATAATATTTGCCAGTAATTTGGATTTTAATCCCACCGACCGAAGACACCCGCAATAATCCAGGGTGAAGAGTGAGGACGAGCGTGTGACGTGAGGGTGCCAACAAAGAGTGGGTTATCATCGTAATCAGAAAGTCATTTGAGATTCCCTACTGGAGATGTTCTTGACGAAGCAATCTGGAACACAGCTGTTACCACCCACCCCCCACCCACCACATGAGAGGCAACCACCCACCCTACAAACTGGAGGGGGGGGGGGTACGGCAGCACATCACTGAGCTGTTGGAATTACCGTGGAATAGCTTTACTATTAGGTTTTGTCAATTCCTCAGTTTTATAGATTTTTTAACTGTTAATAGAGTTTTAGGATGTGTTTTTTTAGAATTATTTTACGCTAGGTCAGAGAAGTTTAAAAAAGTAGTCTTAAACCTGAATGTTTACAACATCAAGGACCGTGAGTGGTTCAAATGGTGGTCCAATCCATAGTGAAATTACTATGAGGAAAATAGTTTTTTTAACCAGAATACATAACTTAAAAAAAGTACGTCATACCGACATGATTTAGATTTGGTTTCAAATTACAGTTAAAAATTAATTATGTAATGCAATACCGCCTGCGTATACAGGTTAACCTAACCTAACCTTTATAGGTAAAAAATAGTCCTAACTCTGCCAACTGATTTTTCTAAGTAGAGAAAAGGGCATCATGGTTGACTTAAAAATAAACTTATTATCTCAATTAACATTTTTATACTAGTCATATTGAAAACTTTGTTGGTAGCATATGGTTTTTGTTTCCCTCATATTCAAACTGTCAGGTCACCAAGTCATGTTTGTTTTCAATATTTTTTTATCGATCGTGATGGGTTTTTAATCCATTAGTGTAGGTTACGGAACGCTTCCATACCTAACATTTATTTTTTTAAATTCAGAATTTTAATTTTAAAAATTGCTAACATTATAATTGATTCAATTTATTTATATAAGTTACTTTCGGTATGTTGGATTATCTACTTTTTACATTTGCAGGTTTTCAAGTTTAAATGCAATAAAAACTCATCTTTCATTTAAGTTTGAAACTTTCTGTGAAAAAATAGACTATGCTCAAACTTTCCTCTATTGTTTTCTGTCCACACCAAAAATTGATGATTATAATTGCTGTCACAACTGCCTAGCTATTTCGCTCATTAAATAATTAACCCTATATTTAATTTTTCCAAATGTCGGAACAAACTTTTCCTTTTACTGGTATTGCTAAGCTTAAACAGACGTTCGTTGACAATGTTTTCCGCTCAGCTAGATTCTATATTTAATTTCCCAAAAAGGTAGTCGTTTCTTTACTTTGAACGTTGCTTTGCTCGAAAAGTTTGTAAAACAGGCTGTCATTGAGACCGCCGTTTTTTAGGCCGTTGTCGTGTCCTAGAAATGAAATAATCTGTCATTACAAAACTAAATAAAAAAAATCCTGACAAGATTATATTCATTTATCCTGGAAAAAGTAGTTCGTCGGCTAAGTATTAGACGAGGTTAAAAAAAGGTAAATTATGCCAAGAAATCGGCTAGCTTGACAGAAAATCTGCACATCCAACCTCGCACTCACAGGAAGTACATGAAAGTCAAACCGCAGACTTTTAAAAATTAATAAAGTTAATGACTTAGTCACTATATCACACTAGTCTTAGCTGCAAAACGATTTGTGCCATTACTAGACGGACTAAGTTGCCAAGAAACTTTCTAAGGATTATTCAGGCACATTCGTATCACGGTCCGAACATTACTCGCTATGCTGGCCACCTTCAAACCCGCCCGTAAAAACAAATATCGAGTTTTCATTCGCCGACGTTTTGTGGAATGGTTCTCTCCTACTGCCGCCGATGAGACGAGAGTCCACCCATCGCCGTCCTTTCATCTCTCGCGGTAAACGTGGTATTGTCTGGAGTGCCATTGTCCCCCCCACTCGACAGTTAGACTCGACGAGTGTCTTTTTTAAAAGACAATTCTGGTATTTTACTCCAGTGTCGGTCTTGAGAGTGAAGTTCACTTGTGAGTGTGTGGGTTGCGGTGTTTTTGGGTCGCGTAATTATTTTATTTAAAACCGTTAAAGATACATTGAGGCAGAGCTTCTCCAAATGGTTATGATGGATGTAAACTACATTTTTGATAACGAATTAATGATTACAGGACATTTTATTTATATATTTGACACTAAGTTCAGAAATAAAAATATAAAGCATCAAACCATTAAAATTATTGACTTAAATTTTGTTTACAAAAATAAGCGTTGGTTTAGACCCTTATTAAATTTTAAATTACAGTAATAAAGGCACCCTAAAATGAATGAACAATTCAAATATACTGAATCACAAATAACCCTGCTAGAAAACTTGCAAAATCAAGAAAAATTCAATATAAAAATGTGCTAAACCACCAATTTGACAATATGTGGCAAAATATGTAAATTACTATAGTTGATCAACGTTTCCATATTGAGTAAAATTGAATTTGTTTCCTGACCCCTTCAAAAAAACATTTTAAGAGAAAACAGTAGTTAGGATTTCCAAACTAGTTCCTTGCTTGGTAAATTATTATGCATTCTCCAACAATGAAAACTAATGCAACTATGAAACAGACGAAACTCTATTATTAACATCAACACGTATTACTTAGAAATTAATAACTAAAAAGTGCTCTATTTATTTTTTCCATTAGTAAACACAATTACAACCGGTATCAAGCATTGTAAATGGCATTGTGTTATAATTAATAAAACTAATTTGAATGTACCCTATAAATATCACAAATAAATGGTTTAAGACCTATCATTAACCATGATAATAACTATTTTAATTTTACGCTACCACTCATTACAACATTAGTGTATGCATAAAACGCTGGATTACAAATTAATCAAGCAGATTGTTTATTAACTTACATGAAAGTAAAACGCTGCAATCAGGGAAATCTCACCTGGAAGAAAGATAAAGTCTGTTAGATTCTGTCAGTACGACGATAATATTTTATATCAGCACAAAATATGTCATAATCAGACGTTCTAATCGATTAATTATATTTACTTAATTACATTAATCCTTGGTTGACCTGAGAAAATTTATATTATATTTGATTAAAAATGTATTTTCTGATATATTCCTTTTTTAATTAATACGGAACAATCCTCCGGATCACAAGCTTAGTCAATATTGACGTTGAATAAAAAAGTAATTTATAGGAACGTTTCTCCAGATTGTTTTGTTGAGAAGCTAAATTTAACATCCTGATACCAACAGTAAGGTAAGAAAACAGAAACATTAATAAAAACCAGGATATCGGCAAACATGTGTTCAATCAGGCAGAAGAAATGGATGGTAAAGCTATTACATGGCAGCTGCAAAGTTAAAAGCAATCTAGGAGCTGAAGAGGTTCTGAAGTTTATTGAAATCCACAGAAGATAAGATACTTTTGGCTCTGATCCCATAGTAGTAAGTGCTACTCGCAAAATACACACACACTCTCACACTTGCACACATACACGCAAAGAGATAAATCAATTGGGTGCTGATTGCCACTACACAATTCTTCACTCCAGTCCAATTTGCCTCCTGTCTTTTTAGAAAGTATTTATTTTAGGTTATTTCAGCGCGTTTTTTAAAAGCCTAAACACTTTTTGTGTCACCTCCTTTGTTTTCAAAATAATTAAAAATTGTATACAATAAACCTTTTTAATTGGTAAAAAACATAAATGATAACATTTTTTTAATTTTTGGGAAACGCAAAATACTTTGATTTATTGTTTAATTTATTTTTAACTTTTTATTGTTTCACTAAATAACTCTAATTAAAGATATTTAGGCTACAACAGAAACTGAAATAACAATAGTGTAATGATTACTAATGCCTGGTTTTTAATTCCAAATCGCAGGCTAGGTAACATTTTGTTAAATTTTTTAGGTTGTAAATTTTAGTTTGCTTGTCAATGATTTATCAAGACTATGTTGGAACAAGCCCTCTGCCCATTACCTCCATGTCTGAAGAAAAACAAAAATATCGGCCAATTCTGCCTGATTTTTAAATGTATGTAATGATTTTTATTTGTTTATGACCTGTAGACCCCGAAATGCAAAGAGACTGGGAGCATATATTCTAGTTGCTCTTTCCAGAATATCAAGAATCAGCACATTGTTTTTAAATTTTCTCTGACACCCGGATTTACTAAATTCACATTTTCCATTAAATATCCATTTTAAGGAAAACGGTTGACATAAAATATTGAATAAGGATAAAATTACATTTTGATCAAATATTTACTCAAAAGCTTTACTTAAAATGTGTGTTTAATTTTTGGACATCCGTTCACACAAAGTCAAAAAACGCTATTACGATAGTAATTTAATTCCCAAGTATAAACCGTTGTGAGAACGTGTCATTCCTGCATATCGCCAAGGAGTGAGAACTGCTTTGGATGCCGGCCAGGAGCCATGGGTCCGTGATTATACACAACTCTCATAACGCAGAGTGCCGTCCGTTTATGCCAACACATGCCACTTGTCTGAAGCCGCGCCAACTGTGCCATGTTTATTGTTGATCCGCCACTGTTCGCTCTTTCACTTTTGAAATATGTTTAGGTTAATCAATAGCTTTTTTTCTTGTTTAGCTGAGTCAATTTGTATGCTTCAAGGAATATTTAATTTTACAAATCATAGAGCTTTTTTAGTGTATCAGAATTAATTAAAAACGATTTATGGTTTTTGATTGAGAGTCAACCCCTTTGATGAAGGGCAAAATTCATCTTAAAATTCAATGTCCCTTTTACTATATGCACGTGGACCTTTCCTAACCTTTGTTTGGCCGGTCCCAAGACGACTCAAAGGCCCTGACATTAACTGTATGGGTAGACTTCACCATTTTAAAAAAATTGTCATACAATTGTCATCGATATATAGTTTTTAATAGGGTCTGATTTTTCCGTGGTTGATTTTTTAATTAGCTTCAATATATAAAGTATCTACCACTGAAAATAGCAAACTTATTCCTGTATTCTAATTTGCACTTTGTTAATTTAGATTGTCAGATGAATTAAATTTGTAGTGGATTAACAGAATAGTAAAAATCCAATGACTTCATTTGATGACTTAAGATGTTGTTGTCCTCTTAGATTGATAGATTCGATTCACTCTCTTTTCTAAAAAATAAAAAATGTCAGCGCTTTATAAGAAGAATGGGATTCGGCTATAAGTCTGTTTTTACATTAAGGATTCTCTTAAACTGCTTTTACAATTGTTATTTTAAACATTAAAAATAATTTTATAACACATATTATTAATTCCTAATATAAAATATATGACAATATTTCTCCTCTTGATTACAAATCTTTTATAAGCAGCATCGAAATAATTCAATGAATCAGTTGCATGGCAAATCAGACAATAACACGTATAATCAATTATAGATTACTATAGAGTTCATATTGTCAGAAACATTACGATTAATCTTCATCATAAAATCACTTACGATTTTACTGACTGCATTAATTTTATCGGAAATTAATCCTAATTTTAAGACGATTTCAAAATGAATTTGTGGACATAGCCTAAATATTCCATTGTTTGGAAAGTTATATCACTAATAAATTAGTACATAATAGATAAATATATTTTATTTGTTTATTTGAAATAATTTACCAAAACACGTTGGGGATTTCCAGATAAACTCTGAGAAAATCCAAAGAAAAAAATGCAAAATTATTTACTGGAGTTAGTTACCACTTATTACGGGGCAAAGATCAATATATAGAAACATGCACCTTATAAATTTACTATTTTACGGCTCAGATAACGGTCTTTTATAACGTTAAATATTCGCTGTAGTGATAAATAAAATATTCCGTTGTGCATATACTGTATTACAGAAATCTTTAAACGTTTGTTATAACAAACACTCGATCGGTTAAGTGTTCTATGCCTTTATTTTCTCAACTCAGAGGCAACGCCGAAACACATTTGGCTCCTAAGGGAAAGAAAGATTTACCGTGACAGTTTGTAGAAGTGTTGAAACCCAAAACTCTTTTGGTAGGATGAGATAAAACATAGCTGTTGATTTGATACTGCAAATGTACTCCTTTTCTCTAAAATGAAGTGTGGATACAGCCATTGTGCCAACACCAGAACAAAATATAAATCAAATCCTTTTTTTATTCATTAAATAAAAAATAATCCAATGACTAAGTTCAAGAGTCAACTTAGGTATTACTTCTGAAAAATTAATAAATTACTAAAAAAATCTTTGATCAATTTTATCAAAATATATATACGATATTTATTGTTCAGAAAATTATTCCAAAGGTTAAAAAACTGTATTGCGTTAGAATTAAATTGTTTATTTTGAAATCTCGATCAACCGAGAGGTATGAAAATAATCTCCTCCGGACTTGATTTTAACCAGCATTTTGGTTGAATCAGTTTAAACGTATAGGATGGGTAATTTAGTTCCCACTTGAAGAAGAACGAATTCCCTTTTGTAAATTATTTTCGGTCATAAGTAATGACAGTACCTAATTACTTTCTGGGACTTTTTGCACTATAGTTCGTATGTTTCCTAATCTACTTCATGAACCTCTTTACTTTTCATTTGCAATTAAAATTGCCTTTAAACCTTTTTATCTATTGGTAGCTCAAGCCTGAACACCCCGTACGAGTTTCCAATATTACATTGCGACATGAGGATAACTTATGATATTACAATATGACCTTAGTATTTGAAGATTGGTTATCCGAAAGGGATTATTGCTATAAATTACTATGGAAAACTTTAAGTGAGGAAGTCTTAGGACTTCAAGTAATTAAAAAATAATGTTCTTTAAATAATAAATGTATTAAATAAACATATTTGAATGTATACACCGTGTCTAAATACTGAAAAACCTAACAACGGAACATAATGTAGTCGATTTCATAGGTGACCACGAGATAACAGAATCATAAAGTTTCTTCCAATGTCATTAGTGAATAACCATGCACTAATTCAATGTTGTCGCTCGGCGTGTTAAACTTCAAAACTTGACATATACTAAAGAATCAGGCATGAAGCGCCCAATACGCCCCAACGGTCCTAGGATCGTAAAAAAATTAAACATTTCCAATTAAAAATTTTAATATTTTCAAGTAAAAAAATACTCTAATGTGAAAATGTTGCAAGTAAAAACATTTCCAATACTCAAGATTTACGGAAGAATGAATGCAGCCTTCATGATCATCGCTAGTGAAATTTGCTATAGAATTGTAGGCAGGGTAGGGTAGGAAATAGGCATTGGCTATTTCGGGTCAATTGAGGGGCGAGGTTGGAGTTAATTAGCAAGCCTTATGTAAAAGAAATAAGAATATATGTTTTAATGTGCGATTTAAAAGTTTAAAACAAAATCACTTTAGTGATGGGTTCTGGGACCAATGCTAGCGTATCGGACGGTTTCGCTCGATTCTTTATTGCAGGTTGAATTAAAAAAGGTCGCTCTGAGAAACGACAGTGAATCAGCAGATAATTCAAATAAAATAAAAATAATGATAATAACAACAGATAATGTTTGTAAAAGGTTAATAGTTTTAAATAAAAGGTTTATTCATCTCGTGGCCGCCTGCAAGCCCTTTAGCCTGTTGTTTGGTTTTAATGGGTGATGTTGAATAATTAGCTATCCTTTATACTCATTTCAAATAACACAAATAAAATATTTAAACAAAATATTATTAATATACTTATTATTTACATTTTTACCGTATATCTATATTAATGTAATACCTATTATCACTCTCTTCTTAAGGCTACAGTATGAAATCAGTTAACAGTCAAACCAATAAAACTAACCAATAAAACTGAATTTTACACGCTGATTGTTAAAATATTTGTTGCTAGGCAATTTTTTGTGAACGTTAGAAAACTTTCAAATTTCAACGTTATGATTATGAATTTAAAATTATATTATATAACAAACTTTAACGAAGACACATTGGATTCTTACGGCAAACCGTGAGTTTAATGTTGTTTTGTACATCACTTTATAAATCTCTTATTTATATTATAATTATATCTTCATAAATAGAAAATAGTGAAAAATACTCGATCCAATTATTTTAATTGAACTTATATAAGCTAAGATGAGAAATTCGAGAAAACATAAATTTAAGAGTAGTTTACAGTAATTTCAAAAAGTATAAAAGATCATCTTTCATCACATTTTGCTGGTACAGCAATAAATAAATATAATAGATAACTTTGTTCCTAATTATCATCCTTTTATTAGATCCTTATCACTCATCAAAGTTTTTCTTATTAACAGAGAACATATTCAATATAATAGTTACGAGGTAAATGGACATTTATTAGTAAATTGACAGTACAAGTTCTGTAGACTGGCTGTCAATCTACAGAACTTATACTGTAAATTTGCTAATAAATAAATGTCCATTCACCATATATATTATACAGTGTTTATTGAATACTAACACCTGTTGATACTTTAATAGAAAATTAACACTATTTTATCTTCCGGTCTAATAATAATTAATTTTGTGTTCATTTCAGTTTATTTATCCGCGTGTTTGTATTAGGCCTAAAGGGACCTTAGAGATACACGTCTGATTCAAACGGAAGTGCTAAGACGGGAACTATTTTAATTTATCTTTTGAGGTGTTTGCCCTAAAAGTACGGTGCAATTATACCTAAACCTGGACATCCAAAAAAAAAGTTACCAACCAGCGCCAATTTATTCAATACACTTCCCCCAATATGTAAACAAAAGTTACACTGATTTGAGCGTCGAGTTTAGGTGGGAGGGGGGTTGATAAAGAGCGAAATGTAATTTTTTTGAGTTTTTGGCAAATATCTCGAAAACGGTGAGTTTATGCTAAAATATTATAATTTGCAAAAATAATTTACATTAAATTCCGAACAAAATGGTACCATATGTTACCTACCTAACGTGGACGGTTATTGAGGTAATGAGAGGTAAATGTAAATTTATTATTACTTTATAACAACCAAATGTCTAGAAAGATCCACTCCCCATGCTCCACATTGACATTTTACATTATTTTAAATAATAATTTACTTCAGGGAATCATTACAAGTTTAGGGAAGGATGTTTTTGGTCCTTCTAAATTTTTACTCCCTCCGTCTAAAAAGTGGGAGGTAAAACCTTTTGAACAGAAACCCTATTATGTTATATATCATTTTAAAGGACACAATAAAAGGAGGTGAATGGTGAAAATTAGAGGTCTCTAAGTTAATCCTAAGAAACGTTGCAGCAGTTTTTGTAAAAATTAAAACTTTGATTTGCTGTAACTTTGCTTATTATCAACATAGAGACCTCTAATTTTCACCATTCATCTTCTTTCATTGTGCCCTCAAATCAGTGTAACTACAAATTGTTTACAAATTGGTGGAAGTGTATTAAACAAATTGGCGCTGGTCAGAAACTTTTTTTTAATGTCCAGGTTTCCCCCTTTTTAAAGCTAATTGCACTGTACTATAACAGGATCTGAGTTATGTTTCAACTTGGATATTGTCATAGCCTATTTGTTTTTATATAAATGACCGTTCATTAGCGATATTCGGGTTTAATGCATTCTTTGCAGTTTAATTAAATTGTTCTACATTTAAATAACACAAATGTTGCCTGAGTGACTCATCAAGAAACTATTTAATTTGCCGCCCTTCAGAGTGAATTGATAAATACCACATTTTGCAGCGAACGTACTTCATTAGCGAGTGATTTAACAATAGAATTCAGCCTGCACCTACCTCCCACTACCCACAGCGCAGTCTAACAAATAAATGTTTGCAAATAACACTTTAACCCTCCAAATCAAATATGTTGTGGGACATACAAGTAAATGTCCCACTGCATTGAAAATTTCAACGATAGAATCATTACTTAAAACTTGTGGTTTTCGTAGTTTTGGATAGTTCACACTAACAAACCAATGAATAATACAGTGTGAATAATAGTACCGCATATGAAGAGCTATGGTTCAGAATAAACAAAAAAGACCTGCTCCGCAAGTTTGTGAGAAGTATCATAACATGTTATAGCAATTTATAACAAGCACGGTGTTTTACATTGTTAAGAGAATGAATAAAATGTTCATACAAAAAATCAATTAAGCAAAATTCAAACTTTACGTGTCAAATAATAATTAAACTTTTGTAAGTGTGATCGAAAGAAAGTTAGTCTATAGGATTGACTTTAAAATCAACTGCACACAGCTAACATTCTCTATAAAGGTTTTACTATTATATTTTTTAAACGAAATTACTCATAACTGTTTATAACTTAATACAAAACCGTCGACAAATAAAACTGTAGGTTTTTAGTTGCGATCTCAATTTCAGGTTTGTTTGAAACTACCTGGTGTATGAGACTACGTGTTTGTTTTACTACATCAGTGTTTAGTTTATAATTAATTTGTTGCCTTTCTTCATTTGCAGGAAAAAGATTATAGCAACAGGAAACGTACTTCAGCCATAATAATCCCCAAGAAGAGAACGAGCTTCAGTCCAAAAGGGGGTGGGTGCAAAAGGGAAAAAGCTAATATACAAATATTAGCTTTTTTCCTCTTGCACCTTCAAGACGGAATGATCAGAGGACTGGAATTGAATTGCAGAGCCCAAGAGGAGTATGCGCGATAGTCTTCTGTCTCCGCGGTCCTCTTATTCCTGGGAGACATAGGGGACTTGACGAAATGCAAGGAACCCCTAACACCCCAAGGGACGAACAAATAAGAATACTTAGAGGAATTTAAATCTCCTGAAATCAAGAATGTTCTACCTTTTAGAGCCTTGATATACGGGCCATTTTGTTACATATTAACTGTTTAGCTTCATCTTCTGATTAGTTACAAGGACTGCGTCATTGCTTTTAGCCAATCAGAACTCAAGACACTTTGGTTCCGCGCGAAAAGTGCGCAAAATGCTCGTATATCGAGGCCCTGCCTACGAACGATAGATCCTCGACCGCATCCAGCCGACTGGAGGAAGTGGACTCCTGGATCTCCGGTGTAGACTTACAGAGGACGACACGACCACGGCGACTTTCCATCGCAGTAAGGGCGAAAACTAATTATTTACCGAATGTATGTATTCACACTACATATTACAATTGACGTAAGTAGTTGTGACTTGTGCGTTAGCTAGTTGGAAACTTAACACTGCTTGGTTATTATTTGGTAGTGTAAAGGATTCAATTCCTATTAAAAAATTTAAATCTCGAAGAATTAAATTGTATGTATTGGATTGGTTTCAATCATATTTAGATTTTAGATCTCAGTTTTTTCAGGTTACACACTTATATAAACAATAGAATACTAAATAAACAATTAAAACTAAAACCAGTCAAATTTTGAGTTACACAGGGGTCGATATTAGAACCACTCGTGTTTGTCTGTTATTTAAATAATATTCCTCAATCGCTGATAAACATATCAAAATCTAATACCTACCTTTATGCTGATGATTCAAACCTCAAAATTTCAGGCAGCACGTTGGAGCAACTTTAAATTTTATCACCGATTGAACTAGGAAATATTGCTGAGTTTCTTTATAAAAAAGTCCAACCTTGGTTAGAACATTGCGAAAAAACTATATCTCTTTCAAAAATGCTAAAACCCGAGTTACATCATAACCGGATTAGAATTGAAGACATTCACATCTAACTAATCAACAATACCAAATTCCTCGGCATCACATTGATAGTAACCTGAATTGGAATGAACAAATGGACAAAATATAATCTAAAACCAACTCGTGTAAACTTCTTCTGAGACAAATAAATGGCTGGTTTATGTAGAGAACCAACTTTTAAAGGGATTTATCACTCCTATATACACTCAAATATCGCTTAGTCTAGGCTTTTATGGCTCAACTAGAAAAGAAACTCTCAACAGAACTTTAAAACAACAAAAAAACAATAAGAATTATTAAGAACCTCCAATATGATCCTGCAAAGAACATTTCCCCTTAATCTTTTAAGAGTGTGCGCACAATATATTTTCGCTATCATGATATACACATTATTAAATACAGCAGTAAAACAGTAAATCCTGAAGTACACAACTATGATACAAGAAATACAAATTGAATCATAGCCATTCATCACAGACTTCAATTATGTACTAAGAAATCATCCTAAACAAGAGGAAATTTTTTCAAAACATTACCAAAAGAATTTAAAAGAGAGAAAAACAGCTGTAAATTCATAAGGAAAATAAAAGAATACCTGATAAGCAAAACAATTTATCCATTTGATGAATACTATGATCTGTTATTATTAATCTAGGATATAACTAGTGTACATAGTGTTTTTGTAAATATAATGTAACTTTTGGACACTATTGAAATGTACAATAATGATCTATTTTAAAATAAAGATTCTTTTAATTGACTTTGACTTAGTGTAGTTCTACGGTTAGAGTTGCCAAAACGGTGTTTGGAATAGGCTGAAAGGGCATTGCTACGATATTTTAAAACAACTGTTTACAGGTACTATTTTCTATAGTTAAATCAACACAATTTTTAAATATTTTATTACTCTGACCCTAAAACTTTCTCTTAGATACTTCACCTTCCTTTATATCGGAGATCTTCGTAATAATAACTCTTCATAATGTTTCTGCTATATTATTTATGTAAGCTAATCTGAAATTCGTTACGCCTGATGAAAACATTTTGTAAGAGCCTGCAACAAAGATATAGGCCCTATCAAATTCTCCTCCGATGTTCTTATTTCCTTAGACCAATTTTCAAAATTAATTGGAGGGGTTTTCTCGAAATAGGATTAAACCATATCCATAACAATTTAATTTCCTACCCATTTTGGTCTGTACTTTCAGTGTATGGAATGGCAATAAGGTATTTTGGAGTTGAATTCAGTGTCTACTCGTTGTATGGCACGTCATCAATTGCCTGGATATTCTATAGAATGGTTGGTATTCAGTTTTGTCACGTGGCTCTGAAGCTCGGCAACGTGGCCAGCTACGAGAACGATCACGTAACCTCTCAAAGTTGAGACTGGAATCTAGAAACTTCGTCATTCTAGAGCTATCGTCTCTAAATTAATGTGAAATCAAGTAAAACGTCCGACGTCAAACCGAGAATATGTTTTTATATAAAATTTACTACTGTGCAAGCTTTCAGGTAGTTTGCATAAAAACGCAACAAATCAAATCAGTTTTTATTTCCACATAAAAATTATACTTACAATTTTCAAAATATTTATATTAAATTGCTTACATAACCGGAAGCAAGAAAACGACTAAAAAATAAATGTACATAAAATGGCCTAAATTTAAAAAAATTCAATACTTAGACAAAATAAATAGTCAAAACTGTTGTTCCTTGCTTCTGAACAAAAATAAAATGAAACACCAATATTGTGTGGTATGAGTTATAAACAAATTAATTCATTTAAACTGACACTGGAAAGTAAAAACCATATGTATTATTGTTCACAAAACCTAATAGTTTTCTCATATAGTTTATTTCTGGATCAACAATTAATTATTGTCCCACACAGAATTAACAAGACTTGTACATAACATTGTATAACATCACAGGCTAGCCCTATAACAAGTCACCCCTTTATCTAGGGACACATTGGCAGTTTTCTGATCATAAAGAAAAAATAATCATCACAAGAAAATTTAAGAAAAATCACAGAAGCCTAAAAACATTTACCTTAAATATCCACCTCTAACTTTGACTTAATGTGAGTGGGTAGGCAGTGAAAACACTTATGGTGCAAAAAAGGTATGGTTTTTTTTTCAAAATATGTTTAATGTTTGGGTATAGCTAAGTTAGAGTTGAGTCTAGAGATGTAACGGGGTTGCAGATTTGGAAAAAACATCTTCACCAAAAATAAAGGCAATTATAGATGTATAAACAAACATCGAAGAGTCAAGGGGGTTTGAGCAGAAAATGTAGCCCACAAGAATTTGACTGTTTAAACGAAACATCAATCTCACTATCACACCGCAGACGCAAAAGCTGGCTGCAGGATTCTAGTTGACTCAGTACCCCAAATGGTAGTTCCTTAGCACAGAAGTGGATAAATTCAACTCAAAGCAAACAGAACGAAGGATATTTATAAAATAAGGATACGTGAGAAGAACAAATTCCACAACTGACCTTGCTCGAAAACTTTGGTAATATGCTCCAGTAAACCTAAGCGAGAGTCAACTATTAAAAAACAGAAAATTAGCTTGTTGGCAAAATTTAACCTTTGCTTCCTCTATAAGAACACTGTAAAAATGTATTGATCTCAAGACTTTTACGAGAGACATTACTCAAACTAAGGAAAGTAGCCTCATCAAATAGATAAAGATTAAAGATCAACTTCATAGACAAAGTTCTGAATATTATTAATAAACATTATAAAGAGAATCGGTCCAAGGACTAAACCTTGCATAGTGTCACAACCTACAACCGTTTATCCAAAAGACTGTATGAAGGATACTTATTATCACCGAAGTGTGGAATTTCAACAGATAGCGTTTTATCGTTTTGGAAAAAGGACATCCAGCTAAAAGCATTTCCTGGAATACCAATATGCTCAAGTTTACATAAGGTTAAGTGAGATTATCAATATCAAACGCTTTACTTAGATGGAAAAGTCCCAAAGATATTTTTATGATCAGCAAGATCCCTATTATCAATAACATTAGAGATAAAACTGTACATGACATCAACGTTGGAAGCCTTTTTTCCAAAACCTTACTGGTTTGTGAACAAGGCCTGATTTTTCGACCAAGAAGGAATTAAGGCGATCAACGCAATCACAGTTTGTATTAATAGTGTGATTTTATGTCGTATTTTCTTGAATTTTGGCTTTTAAGTGCGTTCAACCACTCACTAACGAAGGTTTTTTACATTGCAATAATCCAATTAAGAAATATCCAAATTAGTCTAACTGAAAATGAAGTTGTCCGAATTGAGTAACAACATGTAAATGTTGCGTTTGATTCCCATTGAGTTGCATTCGATTATAACGTGTCAACAGATTATAGTTTACACGATCGTTGTTAATGAAAGAATTTATATACTACATTTATATACAATTATGTGTGTCCACATTGCTAGGAATGGTGTAACAATTACTGAACCCCCGGACTATGTTGCACCAGTGGCCAAACTCATAGATTCTTTCAGCTCCCCCACCCCCCTTTTAATTATCTGTTTCCAGAAAAATGCCATTTTTTTTTAATACTTTTAGATTAATATACATTGTAACAATAGTTTTTTTTTCAAAAAATTACGTTATTTGACAAAAAGATTTCCTCGAAATATTAATGCCTACCTTCAAGACTTATGGCAATTATTCTAATTTTCCTAATTTTTGAATAAATTAAATATGAAATAATGATTTTTAATAGTTAAAATTAAATATTTATTTATGAGACGGCACATCGGTTGTCGTATCGACTAGTACAAGAGCAAGTATCTTTTTGTTTTAACAACAATTAATTTTCAATTTCTGTTAACTAACGTTTAAACAATAAAAATATTATATTCTCATATGGTCATTTAGCTTTCCTCGTTATTCTACGTTTTTATAACCTATGTGCAAGTTCAAAACGAGAAGAAAACAAAAAGTAGAGTGTGTGTTTATGAGGATTAGATAGCAACATCATCCTTAATGCCAATAGTAATTAAATTCTGAACAATAACTGTAATGAGACCTTTTTTCCTTACGGACTGTTACTCAGATATAAAGAAATATTTTGTTGAAATATAAACAACGTTGTCTCTTTTCCTCTTCATCAAAATCAATTCATGACGTTCATCTTCTGAATAGCTGAATATTTTTTGAAAAATTTTCCTTATATACTCGCTTATTAACTGATTTTGTCCCCCAATGTTATACATGCACGAGCCTATTAGTTATGTTTTACTTGAAGAACTGGAATAACATTAGCCTTTTCTTATTAAATAAATACTGCCTCCTTTCTCGTAGACAGTGAGGTAGTCGAACATATTCTTCTGGTTGTGTAATGAAAATTATTACCTGCTATATACAGGGTGAATTAAAAATGCCTCCTCCCCAAACTTTGATCTACATTTTTACAAATATAAATCTCCGACCAATAGACTACTGGGTGGTCGGGGATTGTTATTTGAAAAAAATTTAGGTAAGAGATGGGGGGAGTGTACATTTAAAAATCACTATTTAACAATGAGTGTGTGTTGTAACTAGCTGGTCAATCCGGTTTCTCCCAAGGAATCATTTCTTGGAATTGTGATTTCATTGTCATCTGTATATTTGTCAAATACCACTGACTTATCATCGCAAAGCCCAAACTACTTAACCCAGAACCTTGACATTTTGCATAAACATTCCTTTAAGGGTGTGAGTATCCGCTACCAACGGGTTTTGAAAAATCCAAATTTTGGAGGGTTTTAGGGGGATTGAGTTTTAAAAACAAAAACTGTACATACTATACGTTTTCATCTTTAGCTTCTAAACCGGGTTTGGACCGTTCTTAATCAAAACGTTCAAAATTGGCACTGCAGAAAAAAAAATTAAAAAATTAAACAAGTGATCCAATTTACAATCTGATTGGAAAACGTTAGCGTGGATTTTATTTTCTACATTTTTGTATTTAAAATGTATTATCTTTATTAGTTAATGAGTCATTTTGCAGTACACAATAATTCAAATGGTCAGAGGGCATTTCGTAGCCTATCTCGGGAACTTCTAAATGTTTGCCCGCCTTGAGGAAGTGGAAGAGGCGTGAGGGTTTAGGCTGTGTATATAGCGCAAGTTTTTCCGGGTTCATACCTCGATATGAGCAGATGAAACTGTAGATTTAATCTAATTAATAATAATTATTATAAGTAATGATAAAATATACTCATTATCATTATAAGTAAGATAAATTCAATTCAGTCAATAATGAACAGTTTAGATCATTGTAATCAAAGGGAATATGTAAGTAATATGTGCTGTTAATGGGTGGTTTATGATCATCTAAATGAGTTGATCTTAATACTCTTTCCCATAATCTTCACTGTTTTCGAGTACAAAAATTATTCCCCTGCTATTTTATACTTTATCTTATATTCAGTATCACCAGCAACATTCAGCTTTACAGGCTTTACTTGGACTAAACTTATTTTCATAAAGAAAGCTAACTTTCAGTTTGAGACAGGTTCTTGTTGGCTTTATTTTGTTGTCAACTATCTAAATATATTCTAAAAGTAATGTGATTTCTTTTGTGAGCTGCTCAGTGTGAGATTATTGGTGCAGTAAAAATTCAGTTTCATTAATTATTTAATTAACGCAACGTGTGATAGATAGTCTTTGAACAGGAAGGGTCGTTTTCATAAACAAGCCTAAACAATCCATTTGTAAAAGAATGGTATTAATATTCTGGAAGTAAACAGAAAATCAACAAAGAAGTTCTACTGATAACTGTAACACATATAAATGAAATATTGTATTAACTACATAGACATTTTTAATGTTCCACTACTCTGATTATAGGTCGTATGAAGGGTTAACCTCTGACCTTCCAGACCAAAACTTATGGACTGGGAAGCCATCTTACATTAGAGTTGTATACCCTCCTTCCGACTGGGGATTCTTAATGTAAATAACTTATTTCATAGGTAAATAAATAGTAAAATTATGGCTTTATAAAACATTAGATAATAAGGAATATAAGGCAAGTGTAATAAACGTAATTCAACATCAATAAAACTAAAAATGAATATTCTATTAAGATTTTTAAAACCTCAAACAAACGTAAACAGAGACTTGGATTAAACCATAACATTAAAGTCTTCTATTTACATCAGGCTAGACAAGAAATACTTAGTAGTTCACCTGATGAGTGCCGTCTGTATTTCTTTAAACGACAGCTTAAAGTTGATAGCTGGAAATATATATCAATAATTGTGAACATTTAGGATAAAAAATTACTAAAGAAAAAATTTACTTTTACGGTATATTTGTGCAGAGCATGTACAGGTATAGCCTTAGATCTAATTACTCGATTTATTCCTCGATTTATGCCTGTTTTCAATACCTCTTTCATTACTTTTGAAGTAACATTTGAAATTACGCGTACCTTACTAAAAATTGTATTTTGAATATTCGTTTTAATGACATAATGCAGTTTTTTTTTACTATCAAATGAGAAATATCATATACCGTTCAGCTAAGAAATATCATACAGCTACACCCAACGGCAAAAGCCCCACCCTGTACAGAGTTGGCCAACGCCTGTTAGAAAGAGGAGTTTTCCTGGACGCTTGTATAATTGACTCTCCCTAAAGATTGTTCCATTGACAAGAGAAGTTTAACCCCTCCCAACTCTCCCCCTCCCAATACTATCAAACTCTTAATTCTACACCCACCACACTATCCGCCCTATCATGGCTTCATCTGTTTGTTAAAACTAATTTTTGCACTTTGCAACCTATTATTTTGCACGTCTTTCTTTTTTTTAATTAACCAGAGTCATTTTTAAAGATAAAATCAATAAACGTTCTGAAATTTCTGGTTCTCAGTGAACCGACATCTCTTTTTTACTCATAGATTATTAGAGTAAAATTCAAACAAGAAAATAAAATAAAAATTCATTTAACGTACATATTAATTAACAAATGTATTAATTAATTAAGGAATTCATAGTAGAGCTTTTCAGCTGTAAAGCTTTCTTTAAACTAAAATTTGGATAATCCTTTTATTTAAATGCTGTGAATACTACTGGATAGAGAAAGCCTTTGCAAGCTGGTGAAAAGAGGTTGATGACAAAGAGGTTCAGTCCTATACTTGTAATGGCTTTTCCATATAGCGACCGATGAACGAAACAAGTAGCTTAATATTTAGTCCGATACTTAGTTCTCCTTTTTAAAAAAGGTAATAACAATGACATATCTGTAAGTAAGTGACAAAATATATTTCATAACACACAGAGGAGGATCACACGAGCCATGAAAAACTGTTAAAAATAGAACATGACCCCTCCGCACCAAGACGACATTGGAAATGTGGCAGCCACATGGGTGACGTCTAGAGGCTTGAGTGGTAATAGCATTTCTGGGCAATACAAAAAGATACCATAAAATAACTATCTTGTTTATCATAACTTTTTAACAAAGTAAGCGTTTTCTGCAAAACGCATTATTTACTGTTTTTTAATACTAATTTGTTTGTCAGTCAAGAATAAGGGAATATTGAACGACACAATTCGCTCTGGTAATGGCTTTCTCTGAGGAGGATCTAGTACTCTGATTGATGTTGTCTCCCTCGTGTGTGTCTCTTCCCAAGACGTATTATGGTTTTTCGGGCTGCTTGTAGACCGCAATAAGAATGTTTCCTCTCATAATCAGAATGTTGCGCGGAAGATTTGCTCCGAAGTTTTTGTGCTCCGTATGCTGGTAAACTTTACAGACGAAACAGTTATCGTTTCAGCGTACTATGCTTTAGTTTTCCCCCACCTTTAATTACGGGGTGGGTGGGGGTCGGGAGATCTGGGGATCGGAAACATAGAAACAAAACATGTTTTTGCGCCTTCAAAGAAAGCTGGACAGAATCATCAAGTTTTATTTGCCATAATAATTTTATATAGGCTAGTATTCTTTATTAACCCCTGAATAATTTGGGATGATTTGGGCTATTTAGTTGCAAGAATGAAATTTTTTTATCATGAATTCAAACTTCATACTATAGTTTCAAAATATTACTAGTTTCAAAATGCAAACTAATAGGTGTTAGCCTATTCCATAAAACTCCAGCATCGCCTGCTTCATGTGTCTGAATATTTTGCGTGTCATCCTGTATACCTAACTCCTAGTAATTTATTGAGTAAGATACGAAACTACCCGCAAATATGTTACTACTCACACTCCGTTTGGATAAATTATTTTAAACCACATCGAGTGGGGTGACTTTGACGCAGTCCTGATGTTGAATTGAAATAACTCACGGATCTCAACAAAAATATAAATGGAAATGTGGCGAGATTGAAAAAAGGCGGGAAGTGACAGATCCATTGTTAGGCCAGCGGAGTGGCGACTGAACAAAACATCGCTGCCAACTATGAAAACTAAATGAGTGTCATCTCTACAACATTGGAAATTATTCGAGGTTGAGTCATGCTAAAATGTGCTCCGTAAAACGGTCTTTTGAAATCTTTAAAAATTAAATTATTGTTAGTTCTATTTATACGCTTACATTTCCCCAAAACTATTTTTTGTTTCATTACATACTATAGGCTATCTTCGCTCCTCCCTTACGATAGCATAGCATGTCTTTGAATAATGCTCCATTAGAATAGACAATGTGTCTTAATAAGTGCTTTTCACTAAGTAAACAGTTCCATATCTCAAAACAATTTGTTTTTCATAATTGAAACATCTGTTACATACGACTAAAATAATAAGACTCAAAGCATGCCACAGCTGTGTTGTTATACTCGAAACACCCCTCCCCCTTCCACCAGTTAAAGGCGCAGTGAGCTTCTCATCAGGGAAAATTAGTAATTAATTTATGAACTAAGCCAATAAAACGAAAACACAATTTTTAAAAGCAAAAATAAATTTAATCGAAGGATTATTTTTTTCAATTGGCTTTTAAATTTCGCCAAAGAAAGGTATAAAATTACCTGGTATACTGTCAAATGGTTCAACGATCATTAGTTTCAGACCTTAAGGGTCTGTTTTCAAGTTGTTATCAAGGTAATTTAATGAAACATTACTTTTCTAAGCTGGTGGTGTTGAAGGGATGTAATCATACTTGGTACAACAAAAACACAGTACGAACATACGAACAGTACAGTATTCATACGAACTGACAGACGGTTAAACATAAATTTACATAAACTTGCGAGTACTTAATAGAACCGCTCATGTGTCGTCGATGGAAAGTGAATCATGACTCACCTTTAAATTAATTACGTATGTATGACCTTTTCAAATGTTTCAACAGTGAGGATTTTATTTCCTAATTAGAATCACTTCTAACTTTGGTTTAATTAAATTATATTCTACATTTGAAAATTTTAATCCACTGTCTTTTTTATATCCTTCATGGAAGACTGCAGATGAAAAATTACCAAAATCAACGCTAAATTTTTCAGCTAGAATCATAATATCAAATAAAGATGAATGTTTGGGTATTTTTAAAATAAAAATTACATTACAATATGATGTTAGCTTGCTGAGTGACCTTTCCAACCAAACTTTGTTGGATCAAAAACACCTACATACATTTTAAAGGTCATTCAAGAACGTTAGTGGATACAACATCAGTACGAGAGCATGAATATTTTATTTTCTTTGTTGACAACTACTTACTGCAGTGAATTTCCCCTACAGGGAATAAGCTATAACCATAGGCTCGTGGTAAGACCGAGGCCCAGATCTTAAATTTTCATTTTGGGAGCCCCAGATGCCTATAACACCTTTCGCCCTTTATCTAATGTATTTCTATATTTCTTTGAGCTCGACATTTCTCCCAAAAAAGATCCAATTATGGTGAAATTTGGCACAGACATGTAAAGTAAAATCGTTCCGGCGATTCGAAAACCAGCTCAATCATTGATTGCAAGGGGACGAGATGATAACCTCTTCCCACAAATAGTTGAAAAAAATAAACGAATCGATTTTTGTTTTGCACCACTTAATTCGGCTGGAAAATCGGATATATTGGACGATTGTTTTATGTCCTTTGGCTTTGGGGGGTAGTTTACCACGATTGTGGTAAACACAGTTTGTTGTCTCAATAGAAACTTATGGGAAATAAATAAAACTCTATACCTCGCTTAATCTTCTCAACATGTTTTACTAAAACTTTGTGAGGCATTAATTAGTTGAGCTTTGCCGGATTATGACCAAAAGTACACCATTCCTACATTTCTCTGGCAGCAAACCTTCGTACTCCCTTCTTTATACTAACCTCCATGGATTCCATATCTTCCTTATTTATTTATAAACGCATCTTTCAGCGCTTATATATCAACCCAACATAAGCGTTAAATTACATTTTCTGTACCTTCCATGAAATTTAACATAGCGAGTGTATGGAGGTTTCATGGAGGTGTGTGAGTTTTGCATTTAATCTTAAAAAGGGCCCCGAGGATTTCCTTTAAAGTCTGAAATTAAATGATTTCTGACTCAAAAAAAAGTTACTTGTAGGTTACTTGGCCAGAGGTTACTAGTAACGTAATAAAATTAATTTTAAAGTCGAAAAAATTAATATTGGGCCCTATGAGTTTCCATGCTAGCAACGAAATAAACAACAAAATGTAAACAAACAAAGTAATCATAACAGCTATTTACAAACTACAGCCATCTACAGAAAATACCTTGTGGAGGTCAAAGTTAGCATGGAATGGTAAAACTATATTTATAAAAATTACGACACTAAAATTAGTCTTAATATGTGATTTTCACAACGAAAAGACTTACGTTGTGAAAAGCCAATTACGCAGTTAGTTTTTGGATGAACTGGTAAACATTAAATAATACCAAGCAAGGCTCGCTCCACCAGGTACTCCACCATGTCCTTATTACATTAGAATATTTATAAATTTCATACTAATTTTACATTTAAAATATAAATAAAAATGATAGCAAACTTTTTTTGTTGCATACAAAAAAGTGAGACTTTATCAAAAACAAAGCGTGCTTTACCCGTATTCATTGATCAGATATCTGCAGCAAAAAGCCTGCATCCATGCTCAAAATCCGTTTTATTCTTACGGATAATTTTAAAAAGTCATATATTGCTTATGATTGGTTAATGTGTATTTTAAACATTTATTTTTGTGAGTACGCAGGACTGCTGCAAAAGGGGGTTTTCATATAATATCCAATTTTTTAATCATTATAGCCGTGAGGCCTACTTGATTTCATGAAACTGCAAATACAATCAAAATTTAATGGATGGCTGTCGACCAATTTTTTTGCATTTAACATTAACTAGCAGATATACCCGCAGCTTCGCCCGCTGAAAGGATAGCTCATTTTAATCCAATTTTATTATGCCTTGTGCAATTTTTAGGAATAATTAACAAATGGACTGATTTATTTGGGTCATGTGCGTGCAATTAAACCCTTAAGATGTAGCTGATAATTCCACTCTAGATGAAAATGAGAAAGTGTAACGCTTCCTCTAAACATGTTCCCCTCATGATTAGCAAATTGGGTATAAATTAACTTCCTCCAATTTCCCAATACAAAGAATGAGGATAACCCGGAATATAAAACAAAGAAGACACTAAGGAAAGATTTTCGACTTGACATCAATCTGAATTTAGCACGTTTTTGAAAATAAACCGAAACTGTAAGAAAAAGTAGGAGGTAAATATCTTGGCCAAAAACCTATTTCCCCAGAAAGTTTCTCATTAAATTTTTAAATTTTATTCTTTCAGTAGATTAGTTATCGTACCTTTACTGTTCCCTGAAAATATTCAACAGGTCTCCCATCCATAGTTAGGAAAAACTAAAATGGCCGCCATTTTTAATTTTTTCAAATAATCTATTTTAGCCATCTGAAAATATTTTTAAAACCTTTCTTTTTCGCATCTGAAGCCTATAAAGAATAATTGTGCCAAGTTTCATGGCCCAAAGTCTTGTGGTTTTTGAGAAATTAAGCTTTGAAAGCTAAAAGTGGCCGCCATATTGTATTTTATAATATACCATATTTAGGCCTTTAGAGACAAAATATTGCAAAATCCTTTCTTAGTACGCATCTAGAGCCTGTAAGAAATATTTGTGCCGAGTTTCATGACTCTAAGCCTTATAGTTTTTGAGAAACTGTGATCAGTCAGTCAGTCAGTCAATGGGTTTTGGCTTTTATATATATAGATACCTCGTACCGACTGCACCTGCAAACACATTGCCTGCTCAAATACTGATGTTACTGGTGAGCCTATTGGGGAAAAGTTGTAACACGCATTTCAAACAAAAAAATTACAATTAAAATAATAAAAACTAATTTATGTGTAGAATATTTGGGTTTGCTATGGTAGCTTTTAATTAGCGATTAACTTATAATTTTCCATCTGTAACTCTATTATTAAATTATTAAAATAACTTTTTTGAAAGTCTTCCACCAAAATTGCCACGAGTTTATTCCCAGAATAACCGCTTCAAAATTGGTGTTGACCCAAGCTCCTCTAAAATTGAATTCCTCTGCCGTAAATAAAATAATAACTCCTGATAAAACGAAAAATTCAGATATAGTACATTACATTCCTTCAACCTCAACAACCCAACAAACAAAACTGAAACCAAACAGTAACGGTTTCTACAAACATATTATCGTTGTTGGAATCCCGGCAAACTCTCATGTGGTGAGATGGAATCCTCCAATATTCGCTGCACCGCCCCCGCCTCATTTAAATGGTGATTCGGCCCGCCTCTTCGCTCACTCACTACCTTATTGGATTGGAAATATACCCTTATTTCTTAAATATCTATTTTAAAACTAATCGTACTATAGTGTTACTGGTGCGTTTATTCTATGTATACTACGAGGGGATAATTCAGGATATAGAAATTAGGTATTTTATAATTTTTAATTAGTATTTTTACTTTCTTTCCCCTCTACATAGTATATACAGAGAGTAATTTGTTTTCGTCGAAGTTTTTAGATCTAAGTTTAAGTGTAAATATGATTTTTAGTGCTCCCTGAATTAAAAACAATTGCCAGGGTATAGCCTTTCCGTGAGGTATCAATTAACTGATATAGCTATACTCCAATTTTCATGATGTCTTGCAAACGGATATCAAACACTAATAACAAGTATTTCATGTTTTTTTGGATTCACCCCATAAACACCCATATAAGACGAATTCCTAAAACATTTTCGAGATTAATAGTTGCCACCCACCCTTCAAAAAACTTTATGATTCAAAGATCTAAATTTCTCAAAACTCTCTGAATATTTATTTTAAAATTTCGTAGAATACAGATAATTGGGCACGTAATAAAGTGACACCATATACATAACCGTAAACATTAATTTTTAAAATTCATAATTCATAAAGTTATAAGACGTTAAATATAAAAATGAATGATGGAAAAAATGAGAAAGTATGTGTTCGATTTATGATACCGTGTTTTTAATTTATCTGAGACTTTCACAGAAGTGATTTGTATAAAATGTTGTTAAAACAAATTTGCTTACTAAACATTTAGGTTTCATCGTATTTTTAAAATGTTGAATTTTATTTTGGTTCGTAAAGTAAAATTAAAATCCCTTGCATTACTGCAAGGATTCCCCCCCCCCCAAAAAAAATTAATAAACCCCAATCACGGAATATATGTTTTAAAATGTCGTACAATACAGAATTGTGGGCACTCAAAATCACGTGGGGGTTTTCCGTCAAGTGTTTGAGAAAAGATACATGTAATATAGCAAGTACAGAATCTCTTAAATTTTAATTTTTTAAACCCAGTTTCTAGAGTATTATGACACTAAAAGGAAGGTCATTGCAAAATCCATGGTCCAATAGTTAGGGTAAATTTTACAGGCTCTTTCAAAGTCCGTCCATGGTCCCTTAGAGTTAATAAGTAGTTTGGACTGAGTGATTTTACGTGAGCGAGTGGTATTTGACTACTAAGTTGTACTGTGTGTCCCAAAAGTCCCGGACCGGTTTAATATCTTTTAAAGTAAGCCAGATATCAAAATGATATTTTGAATACCTTTTAGTACCAAAAAAAGACCACTTTTTAATGTATGTGTCATTTCCGCCCCTGTCCCCAAAGTTGGATTTTGGGGGGTATCCCCAAACTTTTAAATGTAAACCCCCATTGTGTAAACACCGCTAGTTGTTTTTGAGGGGTGGGGGTTTGTCCAACCAATTCGAATATCAACTCACATCGTATAACCACTCGTTTTAATGTGCTGAATGAGTAAAAAAAATAAGCCAAAGCTTGTTTTAACGAAATTTAAAAAAAAACATTAATTATTTTTGTGGCGTATAGTTTGTACTTCATGTATGGGAGTTCTCCTAAAAGATAACGCATAGAAGACCCTCCGCAGGTATCCGCTGAGCCAAAGGTCGCATCAAGGCGGATATCTATAAGTATGTAAGTTAACTTTTTACACTAATAACATTAATTTATTTATTATAAGTAAGGTAACTTTTTTAAATTTCATAAAAAACAAGCTTTGGCTTATTTTTTTACTCAGCAAATTAAAATGAGTGGTCATGTGAGTTGATGATATTGGCGTTGGTTAGACAAATCCCCCCCCCCCAAAAAAAAACCATTTTGGAGAGTTGAGCCTTGATGATGACAAAAGAAATTATTATTTTTGTCTTTTAAGCACTTAAAAGGTGTTCTAGTGGTTCTTATTCGATTTAAATGTGAATTGCCGACACACAGAAAATACTCAATTTTAATTTACGTACGGCATTTTTTAATTTTTGAATGGCCACCATTTTGGACTGGAGCATGATATCGACCTCCAGTTTGCGGCATTGTGTTTCTTTTAACAAGCCCTTTAAAATAAGCAGTCACACGATAGGGGTTTACGTTTAAATTTTCGGGGCTACCCCCCAAATCCAATTTTGGGGGCAGGGGCAGGAATGACACATACATCAAATGTAGTTTTTTTAGTACTAAATGGTATGCAAAATATCGTTTTGGTATCTGGCTTACTTTAAAAGATATTAAACCGGTCCGGAACTTCTGGGACACACAGTATAGGCAACAGTCTTGTTGTATCCATTGCTATCCTATATTCACATCATACCTGTGAAAAAAAAAAAATAAAAGAATACCTGATAAGCAAAACAATTTATCCATTTGATGAATACTATGATCTGTTATTATTAATCTAGGATATAACTAGTGTACATAGTGTTTTTGTAAATATAATGTAACTTTTGGACACTATTGAAATGTACAATAATGATCTATTTTAAAATAAAGATTCTTTTAATTGACTTTGACTTAGTGTAGTTCTACGGTTAGAGTTGCCAAAACGGTGTTTGGAATAGGCTGAAAGGGCATTGCTACGATATTTTAAAACAACTGTTTACAGGTACTATTTTCTATAGTTAAATCAACACAATTTTTAAATATTTTATTACTCTGACCCTAAAACTTTCTCTTAGATACTTCACCTTCCTTTATATCGGAGATCTTCGTAATAATAACTCTTCATAATGTTTCTGCTATATTATTTATGTAAGCTAATCTGAAATTCGTTACGCCTGATGAAAACATTTTGTAAGAGCCTGCAACAAAGATATAGGCCCTATCAAATTCTCCTCCGATGTTCTTATTTCCTTAGACCAATTTTCAAAATTAATTGGAGGGGTTTTCTCGAAATAGGATTAAACCATATCCATAACAATTTAATTTCCTACCCATTTTGGTCTGTACTTTCAGTGTATGGAATGGCAATAAGGTATTTTGGAGTTGAATTCAGTGTCTACTCGTTGTATGGCACGTCATCAATTGCCTGGATATTCTATAGAATGGTTGGTATTCAGTTTTGTCACGTGGCTCTGAAGCTCGGCAACGTGGCCAGCTACGAGAACGATCACGTAACCTCTCAAAGTTGAGACTGGAATCTAGAAACTTCGTCATTCTAGAGCTATCGTCTCTAAATTAATGTGAAATCAAGTAAAACGTCCGACGTCAAACCGAGAATATGTTTTTATATAAAATTTACTACTGTGCAAGCTTTCAGGTAGTTTGCATAAAAACGCAACAAATCAAATCAGTTTTTATTTCCACATAAAAATTATACTTACAATTTTCAAAATATTTATATTAAATTGCTTACATAACCGGAAGCAAGAAAACGACTAAAAAATAAATGTACATAAAATGGCCTAAATTTAAAAAAATTCAATACTTAGACAAAATAAATAGTCAAAACTGTTGTTCCTTGCTTCTGAACAAAAATAAAATGAAACACCAATATTGTGTGGTATGAGTTATAAACAAATTAATTCATTTAAACTGACACTGGAAAGTAAAAACCATATGTATTATTGTTCACAAAACCTAATAGTTTTCTCATATAGTTTATTTCTGGATCAACAATTAATTATTGTCCCACACAGAATTAACAAGACTTGTACATAACATTGTATAACATCACAGGCTAGCCCTATAACAAGTCACCCCTTTATCTAGGGACACATTGGCAGTTTTCTGATCATAAAGAAAAAATAATCATCACAAGAAAATTTAAGAAAAATCACAGAAGCCTAAAAACATTTACCTTAAATATCCACCTCTAACTTTGACTTAATGTGAGTGGGTAGGCAGTGAAAACACTTATGGTGCAAAAAAGGTATGGTTTTTTTTTCAAAATATGTTTAATGTTTGGGTATAGCTAAGTTAGAGTTGAGTCTAGAGATGTAACGGGGTTGCAGATTTGGAAAAAACATCTTCACCAAAAATAAAGGCAATTATAGATGTATAAACAAACATCGAAGAGTCAAGGGGGTTTGAGCAGAAAATGTAGCCCACAAGAATTTGACTGTTTAAACGAAACATCAATCTCACTATCACACCGCAGACGCAAAAGCTGGCTGCAGGATTCTAGTTGACTCAGTACCCCAAATGGTAGTTCCTTAGCACAGAAGTGGATAAATTCAACTCAAAGCAAACAGAACGAAGGATATTTATAAAATAAGGATACGTGAGAAGAACAAATTCCACAACTGACCTTGCTCGAAAACTTTGGTAATATGCTCCAGTAAACCTAAGCGAGAGTCAACTATTAAAAAACAGAAAATTAGCTTGTTGGCAAAATTTAACCTTTGCTTCCTCTATAAGAACACTGTAAAAATGTATTGATCTCAAGACTTTTACGAGAGACATTACTCAAACTAAGGAAAGTAGCCTCATCAAATAGATAAAGATTAAAGATCAACTTCATAGACAAAGTTCTGAATATTATTAATAAACATTATAAAGAGAATCGGTCCAAGGACTAAACCTTGCATAGTGTCACAACCTACAACCGTTTATCCAAAAGACTGTATGAAGGATACTTATTATCACCGAAGTGTGGAATTTCAACAGATAGCGTTTTATCGTTTTGGAAAAAGGACATCCAGCTAAAAGCATTTCCTGGAATACCAATATGCTCAAGTTTACATAAGGTTAAGTGAGATTATCAATATCAAACGCTTTACTTAGATGGAAAAGTCCCAAAGATATTTTTATGATCAGCAAGATCCCTATTATCAATAACATTAGAGATAAAACTGTACATGACATCAACGTTGGAAGCCTTTTTTCCAAAACCTTACTGGTTTGTGAACAAGGCCTGATTTTTCGACCAAGAAGGAATTAAGGCGATCAACGCAATCACAGTTTGTATTAATAGTGTGATTTTATGTCGTATTTTCTTGAATTTTGGCTTTTAAGTGCGTTCAACCACTCACTAACGAAGGTTTTTTACATTGCAATAATCCAATTAAGAAATATCCAAATTAGTCTAACTGAAAATGAAGTTGTCCGAATTGAGTAACAACATGTAAATGTTGCGTTTGATTCCCATTGAGTTGCATTCGATTATAACGTGTCAACAGATTATAGTTTACACGATCGTTGTTAATGAAAGAATTTATATACTACATTTATATACAATTATGTGTGTCCACATTGCTAGGAATGGTGTAACAATTACTGAACCCCCGGACTATGTTGCACCAGTGGCCAAACTCATAGATTCTTTCAGCTCCCCCACCCCCCTTTTAATTATCTGTTTCCAGAAAAATGCCATTTTTTTTTAATACTTTTAGATTAATATACATTGTAACAATAGTTTTTTTTTCAAAAAATTACGTTATTTGACAAAAAGATTTCCTCGAAATATTAATGCCTACCTTCAAGACTTATGGCAATTATTCTAATTTTCCTAATTTTTGAATAAATTAAATATGAAATAATGATTTTTAATAGTTAAAATTAAATATTTATTTATGAGACGGCACATCGGTTGTCGTATCGACTAGTACAAGAGCAAGTATCTTTTTGTTTTAACAACAATTAATTTTCAATTTCTGTTAACTAACGTTTAAACAATAAAAATATTATATTCTCATATGGTCATTTAGCTTTCCTCGTTATTCTACGTTTTTATAACCTATGTGCAAGTTCAAAACGAGAAGAAAACAAAAAGTAGAGTGTGTGTTTATGAGGATTAGATAGCAACATCATCCTTAATGCCAATAGTAATTAAATTCTGAACAATAACTGTAATGAGACCTTTTTTCCTTACGGACTGTTACTCAGATATAAAGAAATATTTTGTTGAAATATAAACAACGTTGTCTCTTTTCCTCTTCATCAAAATCAATTCATGACGTTCATCTTCTGAATAGCTGAATATTTTTTGAAAAATTTTCCTTATATACTCGCTTATTAACTGATTTTGTCCCCCAATGTTATACATGCACGAGCCTATTAGTTATGTTTTACTTGAAGAACTGGAATAACATTAGCCTTTTCTTATTAAATAAATACTGCCTCCTTTCTCGTAGACAGTGAGGTAGTCGAACATATTCTTCTGGTTGTGTAATGAAAATTATTACCTGCTATATACAGGGTGAATTAAAAATGCCTCCTCCCCAAACTTTGATCTACATTTTTACAAATATAAATCTCCGACCAATAGACTACTGGGTGGTCGGGGATTGTTATTTGAAAAAAATTTAGGTAAGAGATGGGGGGAGTGTACATTTAAAAATCACTATTTAACAATGAGTGTGTGTTGTAACTAGCTGGTCAATCCGGTTTCTCCCAAGGAATCATTTCTTGGAATTGTGATTTCATTGTCATCTGTATATTTGTCAAATACCACTGACTTATCATCGCAAAGCCCAAACTACTTAACCCAGAACCTTGACATTTTGCATAAACATTCCTTTAAGGGTGTGAGTATCCGCTACCAACGGGTTTTGAAAAATCCAAATTTTGGAGGGTTTTAGGGGGATTGAGTTTTAAAAACAAAAACTGTACATACTATACGTTTTCATCTTTAGCTTCTAAACCGGGTTTGGACCGTTCTTAATCAAAACGTTCAAAATTGGCACTGCAGAAAAAAAAATTAAAAAATTAAACAAGTGATCCAATTTACAATCTGATTGGAAAACGTTAGCGTGGATTTTATTTTCTACATTTTTGTATTTAAAATGTATTATCTTTATTAGTTAATGAGTCATTTTGCAGTACACAATAATTCAAATGGTCAGAGGGCATTTCGTAGCCTATCTCGGGAACTTCTAAATGTTTGCCCGCCTTGAGGAAGTGGAAGAGGCGTGAGGGTTTAGGCTGTGTATATAGCGCAAGTTTTTCCGGGTTCATACCTCGATATGAGCAGATGAAACTGTAGATTTAATCTAATTAATAATAATTATTATAAGTAATGATAAAATATACTCATTATCATTATAAGTAAGATAAATTCAATTCAGTCAATAATGAACAGTTTAGATCATTGTAATCAAAGGGAATATGTAAGTAATATGTGCTGTTAATGGGTGGTTTATGATCATCTAAATGAGTTGATCTTAATACTCTTTCCCATAATCTTCACTGTTTTCGAGTACAAAAATTATTCCCCTGCTATTTTATACTTTATCTTATATTCAGTATCACCAGCAACATTCAGCTTTACAGGCTTTACTTGGACTAAACTTATTTTCATAAAGAAAGCTAACTTTCAGTTTGAGACAGGTTCTTGTTGGCTTTATTTTGTTGTCAACTATCTAAATATATCCTAAAAGTAATGTGATTTCTTTTGTGAGCTGCTCAGTGTGAGATTATTGGTGCAGTAAAAATTCAGTTTCATTAATTATTTAATTAACGCAACGTGTGATAGATAGTCTTTGAACAGGAAGGGTCGTTTTCATAAACAAGCCTAAACAATCCATTTGTAAAAGAATGGTATTAATATTCTGGAAGTAAACAGAAAATCAACAAAGAAGTTCTACTGATAACTGTAACACATATAAATGAAATATTGTATTAACTACATAGACATTTTTAATGTTCCACTACTCTGATTATAGGTCGTATGAAGGGTTAACCTCTGACCTTCCAGACCAAAACTTATGGACTGGGAAGCCATCTTACATTAGAGTTGTATACCCTCCTTCCGACTGGGGATTCTTAATGTAAATAACTTATTTCATAGGTAAATAAATAGTAAAATTATGGCTTTATAAAACATTAGATAATAAGGAATATAAGGCAAGTGTAATAAACGTAATTCAACATCAATAAAACTAAAAATGAATATTCTATTAAGATTTTTAAAACCTCAAACAAACGTAAACAGAGACTTGGATTAAACCATAACATTAAAGTCTTCTATTTACATCAGGCTAGACAAGAAATACTTAGTAGTTCACCTGATGAGTGCCGTCTGTATTTCTTTAAACGACAGCTTAAAGTTGATAGCTGGAAATATATATCAATAATTGTGAACATTTAGGATAAAAAATTACTAAAGAAAAAATTTACTTTTACGGTATATTTGTGCAGAGCATGTACAGGTATAGCCTTAGATCTAATTACTCGATTTATTCCTCGATTTATGCCTGTTTTCAATACCTCTTTCATTACTTTTGAAGTAACATTTGAAATTACGCGTACCTTACTAAAAATTGTATTTTGAATATTCGTTTTAATGACATAATGCAGTTTTTTTTTACTATCAAATGAGAAATATCATATACCGTTCAGCTAAGAAATATCATACAGCTACACCCAACGGCAAAAGCCCCACCCTGTACAGAGTTGGCCAACGCCTGTTAGAAAGAGGAGTTTTCCTGGACGCTTGTATAATTGACTCTCCCTAAAGATTGTTCCATTGACAAGAGAAGTTTAACCCCTCCCAACTCTCCCCCTCCCAATACTATCAAACTCTTAATTCTACACCCACCACACTATCCGCCCTATCATGGCTTCATCTGTTTGTTAAAACTAATTTTTGCACTTTGCAACCTATTATTTTGCACGTCTTTCTTTTTTTTAATTAACCAGAGTCATTTTTAAAGATAAAATCAATAAACGTTCTGAAATTTCTGGTTCTCAGTGAACCGACATCTCTTTTTTACTCATAGATTATTAGAGTAAAATTCAAACAAGAAAATAAAATAAAAATTCATTTAACGTACATATTAATTAACAAATGTATTAATTAATTAAGGAATTCATAGTAGAGCTTTTCAGCTGTAAAGCTTTCTTTAAACTAAAATTTGGATAATCCTTTTATTTAAATGCTGTGAATACTACTGGATAGAGAAAGCCTTTGCAAGCTGGTGAAAAGAGGTTGATGACAAAGAGGTTCAGTCCTATACTTGTAATGGCTTTTCCATATAGCGACCGATGAACGAAACAAGTAGCTTAATATTTAGTCCGATACTTAGTTCTCCTTTTTAAAAAAGGTAATAACAATGACATATCTGTAAGTAAGTGACAAAATATATTTCATAACACACAGAGGAGGATCACACGAGCCATGAAAAACTGTTAAAAATAGAACATGACCCCTCCGCACCAAGACGACATTGGAAATGTGGCAGCCACATGGGTGACGTCTAGAGGCTTGAGTGGTAATAGCATTTCTGGGCAATACAAAAAGATACCATAAAATAACTATCTTGTTTATCATAACTTTTTAACAAAGTAAGCGTTTTCTGCAAAACGCATTATTTACTGTTTTTTAATACTAATTTGTTTGTCAGTCAAGAATAAGGGAATATTGAACGACACAATTCGCTCTGGTAATGGCTTTCTCTGAGGAGGATCTAGTACTCTGATTGATGTTGTCTCCCTCGTGTGTGTCTCTTCCCAAGACGTATTATGGTTTTTCGGGCTGCTTGTAGACCGCAATAAGAATGTTTCCTCTCATAATCAGAATGTTGCGCGGAAGATTTGCTCCGAAGTTTTTGTGCTCCGTATGCTGGTAAACTTTACAGACGAAACAGTTATCGTTTCAGCGTACTATGCTTTAGTTTTCCCCCACCTTTAATTACGGGGTGGGTGGGGGTCGGGAGATCTGGGGATCGGAAACATAGAAACAAAACATGTTTTTGCGCCTTCAAAGAAAGCTGGACAGAATCATCAAGTTTTATTTGCCATAATAATTTTATATAGGCTAGTATTCTTTATTAACCCCTGAATAATTTGGGATGATTTGGGCTATTTAGTTGCAAGAATGAAATTTTTTTATCATGAATTCAAACTTCATACTATAGTTTCAAAATATTACTAGTTTCAAAATGCAAACTAATAGGTGTTAGCCTATTCCATAAAACTCCAGCATCGCCTGCTTCATGTGTCTGAATATTTTGCGTGTCATCCTGTATACCTAACTCCTAGTAATTTATTGAGTAAGATACGAAACTACCCGCAAATATGTTACTACTCACACTCCGTTTGGATAAATTATTTTAAACCACATCGAGTGGGGTGACTTTGACGCAGTCCTGATGTTGAATTGAAATAACTCACGGATCTCAACAAAAATATAAATGGAAATGTGGCGAGATTGAAAAAAGGCGGGAAGTGACAGATCCATTGTTAGGCCAGCGGAGTGGCGACTGAACAAAACATCGCTGCCAACTATGAAAACTAAATGAGTGTCATCTCTACAACATTGGAAATTATTCGAGGTTGAGTCATGCTAAAATGTGCTCCGTAAAACGGTCTTTTGAAATCTTTAAAAATTAAATTATTGTTAGTTCTATTTATACGCTTACATTTCCCCAAAACTATTTTTTGTTTCATTACATACTATAGGCTATCTTCGCTCCTCCCTTACGATAGCATAGCATGTCTTTGAATAATGCTCCATTAGAATAGACAATGTGTCTTAATAAGTGCTTTTCACTAAGTAAACAGTTCCATATCTCAAAACAATTTGTTTTTCATAATTGAAACATCTGTTACATACGACTAAAATAATAAGACTCAAAGCATGCCACAGCTGTGTTGTTATACTCGAAACACCCCTCCCCCTTCCACCAGTTAAAGGCGCAGTGAGCTTCTCATCAGGGAAAATTAGTAATTAATTTATGAACTAAGCCAATAAAACGAAAACACAATTTTTAAAAGCAAAAATAAATTTAATCGAAGGATTATTTTTTTCAATTGGCTTTTAAATTTCGCCAAAGAAAGGTATAAAATTACCTGGTATACTGTCAAATGGTTCAACGATCATTAGTTTCAGACCTTAAGGGTCTGTTTTCAAGTTGTTATCAAGGTAATTTAATGAAACATTACTTTTCTAAGCTGGTGGTGTTGAAGGGATGTAATCATACTTGGTACAACAAAAACACAGTACGAACATACGAACAGTACAGTATTCATACGAACTGACAGACGGTTAAACATAAATTTACATAAACTTGCGAGTACTTAATAGAACCGCTCATGTGTCGTCGATGGAAAGTGAATCATGACTCACCTTTAAATTAATTACGTATGTATGACCTTTTCAAATGTTTCAACAGTGAGGATTTTATTTCCTAATTAGAATCACTTCTAACTTTGGTTTAATTAAATTATATTCTACATTTGAAAATTTTAATCCACTGTCTTTTTTATATCCTTCATGGAAGACTGCAGATGAAAAATTACCAAAATCAACGCTAAATTTTTCAGCTAGAATCATAATATCAAATAAAGATGAATGTTTGGGTATTTTTAAAATAAAAATTACATTACAATATGATGTTAGCTTGCTGAGTGACCTTTCCAACCAAACTTTGTTGGATCAAAAACACCTACATACATTTTAAAGGTCATTCAAGAACGTTAGTGGATACAACATCAGTACGAGAGCATGAATATTTTATTTTCTTTGTTGACAACTACTTACTGCAGTGAATTTCCCCTACAGGGAATAAGCTATAACCATAGGCTCGTGGTAAGACCGAGGCCCAGATCTTAAATTTTCATTTTGGGAGCCCCAGATGCCTATAACACCTTTCGCCCTTTATCTAATGTATTTCTATATTTCTTTGAGCTCGACATTTCTCCCAAAAAAGATCCAATTATGGTGAAATTTGGCACAGACATGTAAAGTAAAATCGTTCCGGCGATTCGAAAACCAGCTCAATCATTGATTGCAAGGGGACGAGATGATAACCTCTTCCCACAAATAGTTGAAAAAAATAAACGAATCGATTTTTGTTTTGCACCACTTAATTCGGCTGGAAAATCGGATATATTGGACGATTGTTTTATGTCCTTTGGCTTTGGGGGGTAGTTTACCACGATTGTGGTAAACACAGTTTGTTGTCTCAATAGAAACTTATGGGAAATAAATAAAACTCTATACCTCGCTTAATCTTCTCAACATGTTTTACTAAAACTTTGTGAGGCATTAATTAGTTGAGCTTTGCCGGATTATGACCAAAAGTACACCATTCCTACATTTCTCTGGCAGCAAACCTTCGTACTCCCTTCTTTATACTAACCTCCATGGATTCCATATCTTCCTTATTTATTTATAAACGCATCTTTCAGCGCTTATATATCAACCCAACATAAGCGTTAAATTACATTTTCTGTACCTTCCATGAAATTTAACATAGCGAGTGTATGGAGGTTTCATGGAGGTGTGTGAGTTTTGCATTTAATCTTAAAAAGGGCCCCGAGGATTTCCTTTAAAGTCTGAAATTAAATGATTTCTGACTCAAAAAAAAGTTACTTGTAGGTTACTTGGCCAGAGGTTACTAGTAACGTAATAAAATTAATTTTAAAGTCGAAAAAATTAATATTGGGCCCTATGAGTTTCCATGCTAGCAACGAAATAAACAACAAAATGTAAACAAACAAAGTAATCATAACAGCTATTTACAAACTACAGCCATCTACAGAAAATACCTTGTGGAGGTCAAAGTTAGCATGGAATGGTAAAACTATATTTATAAAAATTACGACACTAAAATTAGTCTTAATATGTGATTTTCACAACGAAAAGACTTACGTTGTGAAAAGCCAATTACGCAGTTAGTTTTTGGATGAACTGGTAAACATTAAATAATACCAAGCAAGGCTCGCTCCACCAGGTACTCCACCATGTCCTTATTACATTAGAATATTTATAAATTTCATACTAATTTTACATTTAAAATATAAATAAAAATGATAGCAAACTTTTTTTGTTGCATACAAAAAAGTGAGACTTTATCAAAAACAAAGCGTGCTTTACCCGTATTCATTGATCAGATATCTGCAGCAAAAAGCCTGCATCCATGCTCAAAATCCGTTTTATTCTTACGGATAATTTTAAAAAGTCATATATTGCTTATGATTGGTTAATGTGTATTTTAAACATTTATTTTTGTGAGTACGCAGGACTGCTGCAAAAGGGGGTTTTCATATAATATCCAATTTTTTAATCATTATAGCCGTGAGGCCTACTTGATTTCATGAAACTGCAAATACAATCAAAATTTAATGGATGGCTGTCGACCAATTTTTTTGCATTTAACATTAACTAGCAGATATACCCGCAGCTTCGCCCGCTGAAAGGATAGCTCATTTTAATCCAATTTTATTATGCCTTGTGCAATTTTTAGGAATAATTAACAAATGGACTGATTTATTTGGGTCATGTGCGTGCAATTAAACCCTTAAGATGTAGCTGATAATTCCACTCTAGATGAAAATGAGAAAGTGTAACGCTTCCTCTAAACATGTTCCCCTCATGATTAGCAAATTGGGTATAAATTAACTTCCTCCAATTTCCCAATACAAAGAATGAGGATAACCCGGAATATAAAACAAAGAAGACACTAAGGAAAGATTTTCGACTTGACATCAATCTGAATTTAGCACGTTTTTGAAAATAAACCGAAACTGTAAGAAAAAGTAGGAGGTAAATATCTTGGCCAAAAACCTATTTCCCCAGAAAGTTTCTCATTAAATTTTTAAATTTTATTCTTTCAGTAGATTAGTTATCGTACCTTTACTGTTCCCTGAAAATATTCAACAGGTCTCCCATCCATAGTTAGGAAAAACTAAAATGGCCGCCATTTTTAATTTTTTCAAATAATCTATTTTAGCCATCTGAAAATATTTTTAAAACCTTTCTTTTTCGCATCTGAAGCCTATAAAGAATAATTGTGCCAAGTTTCATGGCCCAAAGTCTTGTGGTTTTTGAGAAATTAAGCTTTGAAAGCTAAAAGTGGCCGCCATATTGTATTTTATAATATACCATATTTAGGCCTTTAGAGACAAAATATTGCAAAATCCTTTCTTAGTACGCATCTAGAGCCTGTAAGAAATATTTGTGCCGAGTTTCATGACTCTAAGCCTTATAGTTTTTGAGAAACTGTGATCAGTCAGTCAGTCAGTCAATGGGTTTTGGCTTTTATATATATAGATACCTCGTACCGACTGCACCTGCAAACACATTGCCTGCTCAAATACTGATGTTACTGGTGAGCCTATTGGGGAAAAGTTGTAACACGCATTTCAAACAAAAAAATTACAATTAAAATAATAAAAACTAATTTATGTGTAGAATATTTGGGTTTGCTATGGTAGCTTTTAATTAGCGATTAACTTATAATTTTCCATCTGTAACTCTATTATTAAATTATTAAAATAACTTTTTTGAAAGTCTTCCACCAAAATTGCCACGAGTTTATTCCCAGAATAACCGCTTCAAAATTGGTGTTGACCCAAGCTCCTCTAAAATTGAATTCCTCTGCCGTAAATAAAATAATAACTCCTGATAAAACGAAAAATTCAGATATAGTACATTACATTCCTTCAACCTCAACAACCCAACAAACAAAACTGAAACCAAACAGTAACGGTTTCTACAAACATATTATCGTTGTTGGAATCCCGGCAAACTCTCATGTGGTGAGATGGAATCCTCCAATATTCGCTGCACCGCCCCCGCCTCATTTAAATGGTGATTCGGCCCGCCTCTTCGCTCACTCACTACCTTATTGGATTGGAAATATACCCTTATTTCTTAAATATCTATTTTAAAACTAATCGTACTATAGTGTTACTGGTGCGTTTATTCTATGTATACTACGAGGGGATAATTCAGGATATAGAAATTAGGTATTTTATAATTTTTAATTAGTATTTTTACTTTCTTTCCCCTCTACATAGTATATACAGAGAGTAATTTGTTTTCGTCGAAGTTTTTAGATCTAAGTTTAAGTGTAAATATGATTTTTAGTGCTCCCTGAATTAAAAACAATTGCCAGGGTATAGCCTTTCCGTGAGGTATCAATTAACTGATATAGCTATACTCCAATTTTCATGATGTCTTGCAAACGGATATCAAACACTAATAACAAGTATTTCATGTTTTTTTGGATTCACCCCATAAACACCCATATAAGACGAATTCCTAAAACATTTTCGAGATTAATAGTTGCCACCCACCCTTCAAAAAACTTTATGATTCAAAGATCTAAATTTCTCAAAACTCTCTGAATATTTATTTTAAAATTTCGTAGAATACAGATAATTGGGCACGTAATAAAGTGACACCATATACATAACCGTAAACATTAATTTTTAAAATTCATAATTCATAAAGTTATAAGACGTTAAATATAAAAATGAATGATGGAAAAAATGAGAAAGTATGTGTTCGATTTATGATACCGTGTTTTTAATTTATCTGAGACTTTCACAGAAGTGATTTGTATAAAATGTTGTTAAAACAAATTTGCTTACTAAACATTTAGGTTTCATCGTATTTTTAAAATGTTGAATTTTATTTTGGTTCGTAAAGTAAAATTAAAATCCCTTGCATTACTGCAAGGATTCCCCCCCCCCCAAAAAAAATTAATAAACCCCAATCACGGAATATATGTTTTAAAATGTCGTACAATACAGAATTGTGGGCACTCAAAATCACGTGGGGGTTTTCCGTCAAGTGTTTGAGAAAAGATACATGTAATATAGCAAGTACAGAATCTCTTAAATTTTAATTTTTTAAACCCAGTTTCTAGAGTATTATGACACTAAAAGGAAGGTCATTGCAAAATCCATGGTCCAATAGTTAGGGTAAATTTTACAGGCTCTTTCAAAGTCCGTCCATGGTCCCTTAGAGTTAATAAGTAGTTTGGACTGAGTGATTTTACGTGAGCGAGTGGTATTTGACTACTAAGTTGTACTGTGTGTCCCAAAAGTCCCGGACCGGTTTAATATCTTTTAAAGTAAGCCAGATATCAAAATGATATTTTGAATACCTTTTAGTACCAAAAAAAGACCACTTTTTAATGTATGTGTCATTTCCGCCCCTGTCCCCAAAGTTGGATTTTGGGGGGTATCCCCAAACTTTTAAATGTAAACCCCCATTGTGTAAACACCGCTAGTTGTTTTTGAGGGGTGGGGGTTTGTCCAACCAATTCGAATATCAACTCACATCGTATAACCACTCGTTTTAATGTGCTGAATGAGTAAAAAAAATAAGCCAAAGCTTGTTTTAACGAAATTTAAAAAAAAACATTAATTATTTTTGTGGCGTATAGTTTGTACTTCATGTATGGGAGTTCTCCTAAAAGATAACGCATAGAAGACCCTCCGCAGGTATCCGCTGAGCCAAAGGTCGCATCAAGGCGGATATCTATAAGTATGTAAGTTAACTTTTTACACTAATAACATTAATTTATTTATTATAAGTAAGGTAACTTTTTTAAATTTCATAAAAAACAAGCTTTGGCTTATTTTTTTACTCAGCAAATTAAAATGAGTGGTCATGTGAGTTGATGATATTGGCGTTGGTTAGACAAATCCCCCCCCCCCCAAAAAAAAACCATTTTGGAGAGTTGAGCCTTGATGATGACAAAAGAAATTATTATTTTTGTCTTTTAAGCACTTAAAAGGTGTTCTAGTGGTTCTTATTCGATTTAAATGTGAATTGCCGACACACAGAAAATACTCAATTTTAATTTACGTACGGCATTTTTTAATTTTTGAATGGCCACCATTTTGGACTGGAGCATGATATCGACCTCCAGTTTGCGGCATTGTGTTTCTTTTAACAAGCCCTTTAAAATAAGCAGTCACACGATAGGGGTTTACGTTTAAATTTTCGGGGCTACCCCCCAAATCCAATTTTGGGGGCAGGGGCAGGAATGACACATACATCAAATGTAGTTTTTTTAGTACTAAATGGTATGCAAAATATCGTTTTGGTATCTGGCTTACTTTAAAAGATATTAAACCGGTCCGGAACTTCTGGGACACACAGTATAGGCAACAGTCTTGTTGTATCCATTGCTATCCTATATTCACATCATATAAAATAATCAAATAGGTGACTGCAGAAAATTTAATATTAATTCCTTTTCTACCTTTTTGCGTTGAACTTCTACAAATATTCAACAGGAGTTTCTTTTGAGATGATATCAGTAACTTTCTAGGTAATGTTTGATTTTATAACAGATTTAAAGTTAGTACAGCATGCTGGTGACGTCAGAGCATATTAGAAATTAATCATGGTTAGTTTGGAATTTGCAGGCAACAATTGCAATTTTACAGTCACGCATGTATTATTAATTTCTTCAAATAGTACGAGTTACAAAAAAAGCTTGGAAACAACTAATGAAGTCCGAGACTGCAGCGGTATGTAAAATTAATTTTAACGTGTGCTTTGGGCCGTAAACTAGTTAAATGTTTCGTTGTACGCAGTTTTTTCTTTATTGTTTTAGCTAAGAAGCAAATTCATCGAAACGCATTAACTCCAATATAAAAATAGTAAAGAAAAGTATTTCGTACATTGTGTTTTACCTGAAGACAAACAGTCGCGAATAAATAACAACTTTAAAAAATGTACTTCCTTGTTACTTTTGTTCGAGTTGGGGGTGTTTTGGTTCACTAAGAGAAATTGGTAAGGGAGTTTGGATGGCTGCTAATAAATATTATAGCAGGTCCAGGGCCATGGCCGCGTAGGATGATGACCTTTTTCATGCAACCTTTCTAAAAGGTCGGAAGTATATGTTCTAAGTTTTATACAATTGAAAATAAATCAACTTATATTTATCTGTCACTATTCTTAGTTAAACTCATACAACAACAAAACTATTAGCAAGTCAAGTCCTGTTGTCATGTCTTTCCAAACATACGTAGTGTTTCTATGTATGGTATGGCACTTGAAGAGTATTAAGATCACTTGTCACCATTTTTTGCTTTGACTTTGAGCTGTAGCTCGAGAAACGTAAAATACCGATTAAAGTAGCAATTATGTAAATTATCACTAACATTAAAATACATCATATTTGTGAATAGAAAACAACCAATAACAACAAAGAAAATAAATTGTCTTGAGATATTTCTTTATGTATTTTATTTAATATTTGCATGTTGTTGCATGAATCAGTTACTTGTGAGGCGATAAGTTGTTTAATCAACATTTTTTGTTAACGTACAATGAATGATTTGTCTAAGAACACGGTGTCAGATTTTTGCTGGATTTACTACTCACTGTGCTTAATATGTCCACAGTACCGGATTATTAATCAATAATAAATAAGGCGAAGCATGTATTAGTCAGTCATTCCAACGAAAATCGTAAGAATTTTTCCTTTAGTTTTTCAAACCGAAAAACTAGAAAAAAGTAACTAAAATATATTTAAAACTAGGAGATTGCTTGCAGAAGATTTTTACGTTCCAGTTAACTACAATTTAAGAGACAGGAACAAGGGTATGATTTTATTTAGTCAGCATTGCTCTGGTGGCCTCATTTCCCACTTTCCCTCTCTAAAGTTTTACACACTTATTAGATAAGTTCAAATCTTGATCCCTTTACAAAAGTAATTTCTAATTTTAAGTAAACGCTGATTTGTATTTTAGTGGCTTAATCTTAATTTGGCCATCGACATAGTAACATTATACATAGCTGAGATTTGTATGTTCTGATGTTTGTAAGCATGATTGCAACTCTAATATAAAGCATTTGCAATTAGTATTTATAAATAGGAATAACTAACTGTTATATTTTTAATTAATCCTACCAGGTGTAAAACTATAATAACACAAATTCATTAAAATCTTAATGGCTTTTAAAAATAATATACTCATTTATTACGTGCGGTTTTCACCCTATCATCAACTCCCACATCGTCATACAAAAAATATAACTCTATAATTCTACTGGAATGGCAGTCGTTACAGGTAATCAGCAGTGAAAGTAATGAGGTTACTGAAAGGAAAGTGATATGTACTAAAGAGACATTTAATTAAAATGAAATGAAACACATATAATAAATTTGTATACCGTTTCGTGGCTTGTAGGAGCGGTAAAGAGGTTTATCTAATTCAACTTCAACAGATGATATTTGTCTTCTATTAGCAACCCTTAGTCTAAGATTATATACAAAATTACAGTAAGAGAAACATTATTAAAATATTCCTGATTACGGCAACGATCAAATTTCTTGACATTTTAACGATTGTATATCCATTTGCTCCATTTCCAACCCACATCGTTCCTCCTCCTACATTGTTTAGATAGCCCAAAGGAGTTGGCCTTTAATTGTACCTCCACACGGTTTATCACAAATAAATGTGACCTTTCAACACGATATCCCACATTATCGCAACCCAAAACCTACACACTCGCAGGTTAATAGGTCAATGCAGCTGGAATATTTTATGGTTAATTGAAATGAATCGTGCTTTGTGATCGTAGCTGATGTCATTTTACGAGTTTTTCGTAATTTTCTCAAATTGCTCAAATTAATGCTCCCTTTAAAAATAATTAATACAGGAAAACTACAAACTATAATGTAAATCAGAGGAGGTTTTAAAGAATGTAAGGAACATTGAATTGAATAAATTAATTAAAGAAAATAATCTGAATCAAGTTATTTACCGTACTCGCCAAACGTGTATACGTATTTATCATATAAATTAACTAGAATACGAGTACTCTTGATTACTTTTAGTACATCTTTCAAGACAAATTAGGGCATAAATTACAATCTGTATTTTTATAATCTTTCCATTATTTTTGGATTTGGTAGTCAAAAGTAGAACACTTGATAGAGGTTTGTGGTAGAGCAGTCTGATATGAAGGTCGCGGTATCAGTTTGTGGTTTTTAAACTTAATCCGTTACAGACTTCAGTAATTTGATTCCCGCCAAGTATTAAACAAACAGAACACGAAAGCTATCACCAATTCTTGTACATGCTAATAGCTCATGGTAGTTTTATTCACCGTATTTCTAATGGTCTCCTTTAAATTCAATATATTGGTATCTGATGTCTTTGTCACTCAAGAACGAAATTTAAATAATTAGCTTGTTAATATTATTATGACTTAGTTTTGTTCTGAAATACTTTTCTTTATAGTTTGTGAACTACATTAAATTGTGCTTGTAATTAAATTGTTCTATTAACATTTTTGAACAACTGAAGTATCAGTTTTACTGGTGAGCATATTTTTTTTAATCCTTATGTACTCATAACTCAAGTGAACGTAATAAATAACTTAAAACTCCGTCTAGTGCGTCTATAAAAAAAACTAATATTTTTAGTATTTAAAAATGCGATTATTATCAATAATGAAGTTTTAATCTTTGTGACTGTTGCAGTTGTTTTTGTTCCTATGCACAATAATATTTTTTTGTATTCTTCATCAAAAACCGATATTTGAAGGAAAATGCTTATTTTGAAATTATAATAATGAAGTGTGAATAAGAATGCTGACACAATTTTAACTGATCGTTTTAAAACAAAATTAGACAACATTTCCTAGAAAAATTATGTAATTCGTTAAAACTAGTATTACTACACCTTGTCAATAACTTATGATTAAGGCCTTTGAAAACGCACCTCAACATTAAACTTAAAAAACATTCGAATTTTCCAACTTTCTAATTATAATTTTTTAAGATACATTTGTAGGATTATGTAAATAGACTAAATTAAATTAAATCTTAAATAGTTCCAAAGTATATTTTTACTACATGGGGAAACAAAACAAAAAATTGTCGACCTCCTCCAGTTTTGTAGCATGAAATTAGATTCCCCTTGTTAACGCTACACCGTGACGGCGCTGCGTATCGTATCTGGTTACGTTCTCTTTGTTTGACAGTTTCTATTTTTTACTACCCGTTTTATCGCTTTACAGGGGTGATCTGAGCTTAACAGTGGAATGTTTTTTGTCCTAAAGAATCAAACCTGATGATAAACTGATTCATTTTACATTGTAGAATAAAAGGCATGATTATTACATTAAATTCATTTCAAAATAAATATAATTTTCAACTAATAGGTAAATATCAAAAAAAGTAGATTGAGCGAATTATTTACACCAGAATATAAACCGAAACATAACAAATTACTAAAATACACATCCTACTCTCTTATAGTTAGTTTACTAGTACAGTGTAATTAGCTTTAAAAAGGGGAAAAACTGGACATTCAAAAAAAAGTTTCTAGCCAGCGCAAATTTGTTCAGTCCACTTCCCCAAATATTTAAACAAAAGTTACACTGATTTGAGCGTCGGGTTTGGGTAAGAAAGGGGTTAATAGAGGGGAAAGTGTAATTTTTTGACTTTTTAGCAAATATCTTGAAAACGGTGCGTTTTTTTTGAAAAGTTATACTTTGAAAAAATAATCGACATCAAATTTCGAACAAAATAATACCATATGTTACCTATCTAACGTGGGCGGTTATTAAGGTAATGAGGGGTAAATGTAAATTTATTATTATTTTATAACAACCAAATGTCTCAAAAGATCCACTCCCCATGCTCCATATTGACATTTTCCATTATTTTAAAAATATTTTACTTCAGGGAATCATTACAAGTCTAGGGAAGGAAGTTTTTGGTCCTTCTAAATTTTTACTCCCTCCATCTAAAAGGTGGGAGGTAGAACCTTTTAAACAGAAATTCTATCACGCTATATATCATTTTAATGGGCACAATAAAAGGAGATGATTGGTAAAAACTAGTGGTCTCTACGTTGATTATAGGCAAAGTTACAGCAAATCAAATGTTTACGTTTTACAAAAACGGCTGCATATTTTCTTAGGATGAACTTAGAGGTATCTAAATTTCACCATTCACCTCATTTTATTATGCCTTTTAAAATGATATATAAGATGATAGGGTTTCTGTTCAAAAGGTTTTACCTCCCACTTTTCAGATAGAGGGAGTAAAAATTTAGAAGGATCAAACCTTCTTTCCCTAGACTTATAATGATTGCCTGAAGTAAAATGTAATTTGGAATAATAGAAAATGTCAATCATGGGGAGTGGATCCTTGGAGACATTTGGTTTTTATAAAATAATAATAAATTTACATTTTCCCCTAATCAATTACCTCAATAACCGTCCACATTAGGTGGGAAACATATGGTGTCATTTTGTTCGAAATTTGATCTAGTTTATTTTTGAAAAGTATAATATTTTAGCAAAAACTCATCGTTTTCAAGATATTTGCCAAAAAGTCTAAAAATTTTCTATTTTCTCTCCCACTAGCCCCCTCCCACCCAAACCCGACGCTCTAATTAGTGTAACTTTTGTTTAGATTTTGAGGGAAGTGGATTGAACAAATTGGCGCTGGCTTGAAACTTTTTTTATGTCCAGGTTTAGGTCTAATTGCACCGTACGCACCGTACTATACTTGTTAGTGTATTTATTTGTACAGTTATCTCAAAAACGGCTTCGAAGAATCCCTTCAGTCTAGGAATAACTAATTATTGTCTCTTAACGTGTTGTTAACAGGTCATATTATTACCAGTGAAACTCTAAATAAGTTTGAATTGAATTAAAAGCTGTGACATGTTTATGTGGGGCCATAATGCTAAATTGGCAACCAAATAATAATGAAATATTTAAAGAAACAAAACTAATGCTAGAGGTATTCAGTCATATTTTGGATAATAGCAAGAAAGATAAGAATTAGTCATTCAGTAAAACAGGGAAATAATTAACTACCGATCAGAGGGTCAACCGGGCATTAAATTATTAATTGGCATTCGTTTTATAAAATCATTTTTTAAAATCTACATAAATTATGCTAAAAAAAGTATATTTTATTTTTATTAATGTTCTACAGCTAAGGTTTACCAACCAATGAAGGTTCTACGAACGTATGGAATGTTGCAATTTTTTTGATTAATTGTCTACGTTGCTGAGCCTGATTCTGATTTAAATTAGTATTTCTTAGCATTTCTTTGAAAATAAACTGAAAATTGTGTAGTCACACCGTCTATACTCTCATCTTACAATCAAAATATCTCCATAGCTCGCCCCTGTGAATACTGTACTTTTCAACTCACGGGTCAAACGTCACGCAGGAATGTCGATGTTAGTGGTTTGTAGGATATCGGCAACGTGTGCAGTGAAACGGTCTGTCGCGCTTCTCTTCGATCAAAATGCTTTATCCAGGAATAACCCAGTACTTCACTCGATAAAAGAACATAAATGTGTTCATTATACAACATTCAAATACATTTATAACACACAAAAAGTGCATCATAGATATCTGTAATTCGTTTAAATATTCTATTTAGTAAATTAGTTAACGATAAACGTTCCCAAAGGGTTTTCCTCCTGAGGCGCTGTATAAACATTAAATGCGGAGTTCGTCGCCTTGCTCACTGCAGGCCCCTATTTAAGAAGCTAAGATCTTAGCACTTATTTTCATTTTCATTTTTAATTATCCCTTCTTGCCTGGAAACAATCAACAGTTTTACAACAGAAGAACCCGTATAAGTAATAAATCGGAAGAGCCAGTCATATATTTCTCACAAAAGGCTCTGTGTTATGACCAGTAAGAATCTAAAAGCCACACTCTATTACGGTGTCACAGTAAAGGTTTGCCAATAAGTAATTAAAAAAAAAAAACAAGCAGTTAAAAATTAAGTTAAGTGGCAAGTTCGGCGCACCGAAATTGCGCCCCATACCAAACTGACGAAAAAGGATCTCTAATCCCTAACCGATATTGCGCCCTGAAGGTGGCAGGTACCTGAGGACCGCAACACCACGCAATGACTCAGGAATGTTACCCTCCGCCCCCCCCCCCACCCCCCGCCTGACCAGTTGATGAACCACCAAATATTTGTACTCCCCAAACGATTTATCAGTTTTGCATAAGACACCTGAGTGTTAGGGTGTTCCATTCATGAATGTAAATTTAATTCATTTTCAATGATTTAATTACTTATTGCAATTACAGTATAATTTTTGTCGACTTAAAAATCATACTGTTAGTGAGCAGCACTAACAGACATCCTCTTTGCCAAATTTGGTAGTTTTTTGTTGACTGTAAGTGTCTCTAACCGCAGTTTATTTGAAAAGCGCGCATTAAAATTTTGTAGCGTTCTGAGCGACGATCCGTGGCTGTTGCCCACAGTCAGGCCGCGGACCGGCTTCACAACAATCAATGCTACGGGAATACAGATTTCCCCTCTATTATCTGTGCTCGCTGCTCTGCGGATTAGGAAGTGCTGACAAAACTGTATGAATTTTCAGATTTAGCTGACTCCGTTGCTCACTCGCCACTTCCCTCCAAGCGGCAACAATGAAGGGTTTTGAAAGAATTCCTGTGTTCCGACCATCGAAGTAAATAAACTTCAATGGCGAGGCGAGGAGTCAGTGCTTGCCTCCCTCATGTGATTCTAGGAAGGGCTGGGGCGCAATATCGATGTACCTCTGGGACAAGATTTAGGGTCGGGGCGCAATTTCGGTGTCTACCTGGATTTTGGGGCGCAATTTCGGTGCGCCCGGCAAGTTAAGTGACAAGTTAAGTGACTATTTATACCTCAGAAGAACTACCCGCTAAAGCCTAATGTATAGGGTGAGATACGTTCCACGTCGCGTCGTCCGTGGCGAATCAAGTATGAAGTGCAGTATCCAAAAAGTAAGCGTTCAAATCAGGTCTACACAAATTCGACATTTGCCAAACTGAACCCTTAGCAATAAGCATAGAGCTAAAACCAACAGAATCCTTTAAAGCTACAGATATATTTCACAAAGGTTAACATATAATTTTATTTTCTTACCAGTTATTATCATAAGCTGTACACTCAATGTCCCCCTAGATAGTACCTGTACCTAGATGTTCACCTGTAGTTTCCTAGATGTTGCACGCAGTTAGATAGCAGAAGCGCAAACTAAGAATTCAACGCCAGCATAAATAGTGGGAACAGCACAGACCGCTCGAATGGCTAGGTGAGGTATTTCAGGCGTCCCACAGTAGCCGTGCAGCCTGCTCGGTTGTTTCAGTGGGAATACAGACGTCTCTCAACCACTCGCACGTCTAGGTGGCTATTTCAGACCGTCTCCGTGTCAGACTCGCACACGGTTGTTCCTATGAGTCAGTCTGGGGTCGTGGTGAAATATTCATCTAGCGACAAGGCGCGATAAAAATAACGGCTTCCAACCGATCGCTGCAACCGTGACAGCTGTTGCATCAGATGCGATGGTGGGAACGTCTACGTGCCTGATGGAACTATACTCAACAGAGTTTGTTCAGTGAGTTTCCAGTAAGTGCTCCTATGTTCTTTGATTCAAGTGTGAAATGGAGAGCGATTTCCGATACAATAACCTCAAGAGGGTAGGGTGAAAATTCAATTTTATAACTTATTCAGGGTGTCCTATAAGTCTCCGTACTAATAATAATATTGTAGAGTTTTTCTTTAGGTCAAGGCAAATATTTTTTGCTATGTTAGTGTAGGTCTCTCGAGCGTACCCGTCTTTCTATCGGTACGCGTTTGTTTCGACTAAAGGAATAACGCCATACAAAATATGTAGTCCAGTGAGTTAAAAGACAATCTGTATATTACATATTACAATAATACGAGTATATTAGCAATGTTTCGTGGCTTTAACCTAATCACGCAGCTTTCCATTCTCTAGGGTGCCTATTCTTATAGAGTAAAAGTAAAATGTTATGGTTACCGCTCATTGCAGAGTTTGTGGCGATAACACATGGCATGTAGCTTTAGCCGGTTAACGCCAGTCAATAGAATACACTAAATACTTATTTGTCCATTTGTAGCAAACCATGAACTCTAGCCCCTCCGCAATCACTCCAAAGAACAAGCCAAAAGTTTTTTTCCCACTAATTTTCAAATAGATCCTATTAACTGATTTCATGACAATTACAGGCGTTCTAAGTCTCTGAGTATGCAGATTTGCCGCAACTGGTGTATTTTTAAAAAGTATTGCAGCAGTGATGGACGGACATAATTAATTTGTGTAAAAACCCAAGTACTTTGGGGACTGACGGTCGCAGTGTCATCGGTTTGTTTAATAGGTTGGAGTAATTTTCCACGACACTCCCAACACCTCCCCTCTCAACATCCCCCTGCACCCTTCACGAGCAGATTTGGTCGTTTGTCTCTTTTCTAAAAGTTTAGGTCATCAGAGTTAATATAGCTTAATGTCGTTTTTTCTATTTTTTTTATTAATAATTTTTTTTATAATCCCTTAATTTTTTAATAACAACTCAACTCAAATTTTGTATGTTTCCAAAAAGGAGTCGGAGTTTTATATACATAATTGCATTACATTGCTACAAGAATTTATGTTATTTATTATACTAACCTTAATTATAGGAGGAGAATACTGCTAACTTAGCGGGGTATCTTTAAAAAAACCATTGTTGAAAGTGAATACCAATTTAAATCTTGAGAGATATTTTCGACGGTCGGAAGATTTTTTTTAACTGAAATTTCATTACTTTGTTTTTTTTCATTGTTAATCATAAGGCCAATGTTTTTTTTTTCATCTTAAAAAATTAAAGTGTGTTAAAAAAATCCATTTCCATGTTTTTAAAGAACTGTACAATCCTTATCAAATTCGTATAAATATTCCACCGACATTTTGAAAACCAATAACTATAAGAAGAGAGGAATCAGAGATGAAGGCCTCCGGCCCTCACGGCCTCTGCTTTGCGGTATTATTGATCTCTCGTCGAGGGTGAATGACATTTACAAGGAAGGAGAATGACAGTTCCGACCTGTTCACGGTTTAGACGGTTTGGAGAAGGATCGCCATTGATTCCTTTCATGTGTGGACTTATACAGCCAACTGTTCATACAAAAACATTATCACCCATCCCTTTCCTCTGGGACTGTTTACATTTAACTCTTTATAAAACAGGACTTTTCGCGATCTACCCTCCACTTGAACTGTTTGAAGGTAAGTAACTGATTGATTATACCAATGCCAAATACAACTCATCCGATCTCTATTAGGACTGTTTACAACTAACTGCTTACACCTTAGCTAAAGATTATAAATGATCTCTTTTCCACTTGGACTGATTTTTCTTCTGCTTTTAACAATACGATGAGGGTTCTTAGCTCTCATCTTTATTTGGAAGCTAACACCTAACACACCAATCTGTTCTCTATTTGGATTGTTTACATCTAACTGTTTACACTCAAAACTAAGAATTATCACACATTTCTCCCCAATTTGGACTCCTTACAACTATAATACGTATCCCTTAGCCAAGAACTGCCACCGGCCATCGACCTATTTTCCATTCAAGCAGGATACAAAAGTTATAACCGAAGATCCATCCAGCCCCTAAACAATTTACGATATTATCTGAAATTAAATTAGTCATATAGACTTATTGTTATGTTATTCATAAATTTTATATATAAATACATTCTTTATCATATACTTTTTTGTATATAGTCTTATTTTCATTATTGGAAACAAAAATAAATTGACAGAAAATATAAAAAAAAACTGTGTATTATGATATTATAGAATTTACATTTGATATACTTACACTGATACGTAATGCTATATAAAGTTGTTTTGTTTGCAAGAGTTTTAAAAATAGGAACAATTCTAAACTAATTTATCAATCATATATTTAAGGTATCATTCCTATCAGAGAACTCAGCAATGCAATGTAATCCCCAATTGTGTTTGAAAGCGAATTTAAATAATCAATCGGATCAGCTTGGTGATCAATATCATACGAGAATTCCGTTGAGTCTGGGACATGTGAAATGAACTGTTATGGTTTGAACTATATGCTGACCTACAGAAATAAACTTTTCGATACTATGGGTTTTGGAACATGGATCACTTTATGGCATGTAACTTAACAATAATAATCCTTAATTACCGGTATTATTGTTATTTTTACGACACTAAATCGTAAAAATACTAGCTAAATTGAGAAAAGACAAGTAAAAAATAGTTAAAATTTAATTACAGAAGCTCCTGTTTTTTATTTATTTATTTTTATTAAAGTATTATTGTTTATGCCAGCAGAATTTATACCGGTGTCCCAAAACTCTTAGATCAGTTTAATAAATTATTTCGAAACCAAATATGTTAAACATATTTTGCACAAGAAATGCAGCCAACAAGTACTACTGTGTTTTTAGGTCTGCCTCTCTCCAAAAATGTAATTTTGGACACAAACAAAATAAAGATTTGGGATGGGAGTTGTCTTTATCAAACAAATATAAACACTCATCAAGTGACCATTTATTTTGAAGGGCTTGTTGAGCACGAAACGACTGTATATACCTGAAGCAGATCCATGCCCAAAATCAAAACTATCCATGTTTTTAAATTGACGTATTTATAAAATATTAAATTTTGAGAAGGTTGTAATTTTGTTGGAAGGGCTGGAAATCGATTTGGAATGAGCACTGATGAGTTTACTTGACAAGCCTTTCATTCAACTTAAATGGTCACTCGATTGAGGTTTAATGTTTCCAATATGGTGAGGAACCACTGGCCCAATTTTTTAATTCCTTGATTTGAGGATATCAAATCAAAATTCAACTAAAGGGACTAATTCGTGTTTTTAAATATTTTTCACCAATTTTCGTCAAGGTAAGAAGCCATTTATGTGACAAACCTGTCCTGTCATACTGGAGGTATCAGAGTACTTTCCAGTACAAATGTTTATGTTATTTTTTCTAATATGGTTAATATCATTAATAATAATAGAGGGCTAAATAATATTAAGCCTCTAAATTTTTAATCAGCCTATAATTTTTTTAGCCTATAAAACTAAATTTTTCACCATACTTGTATACATTCATAGTGTACATTCATGATGACATTCATTGATAAATTTTCATAAGAGTATTATTACTTGAAAAGTTGGCTCATTATGGGGTGACTGGCCTGACACTCGGGGTATACCACCTATTTAAGTGACCAAACAACTACATCAATTACAACAATTGGTACAATTGGTGTTTTGTTATTATTTCATGGAATAACGAAACACCTCAAATATTACCTGTCTTTGATAGTGTGCTTCGGGGCTCTGTCCTGGGGCCCTTTTTGTTCTTAATAATGATCTAGCTCAAAGTGTGATGGACAGTGGCCTTCTCTTTGCAGACGACACTAGTCTTATGGCATGAAAATAGAAACTTACACATTGCAATGGGGCTAGCTAGTGACCTGCTTGCTTGATCAATGTAAGCAATGGTTCGCCTCTATCCAGTTGTCTTTAAATGAAGCTAAGACCCAAATCAGGACTTTCGATCTGCTAAATTTTATTGACTTGCCTATGGCAAGGTTGTTGGGATTTGATTTAGACCCAAGATTAAGCTGGAGGTGTCATGTTGAGACAGTGTGCAAGAAATTGTCACGGGTAACCTACCCGTCTTAAGGAAAATCTCTTCTTAAATCCATTTTACAGTATAGATGAATATTTTGATGATTGCTATTCTTTTTGTTGATATACATGTAGACCTTAAGTGCATGTTGTATTTTTATTGTTTGTTTTGTTCTAGGCACCATCTTGATCTTTAAATGAGAGAATTGTTTTGTAATGTTTACTTCTCATGATGCTGCATCACTTTGCTATGCCTTGAATTCGAGTAATTATTATTGTATTTATTCCATGTTTCTGCATGTAGGCCTTAGTGCTGTGCTGCCAATTGTATACGAAATTATTGAAAAATGAAAATGTCTATTGCATGTATATGTCTGTTGACTGAATAAAATATTTATATTTATTTATTGAAATAAAAGCCCCTAGTAAATAAGTAAATAAAATCGAAGTGGACTTTTCATCCTAAAAACAATTTTTTTTTCAAAATAACTTAGGGATCCATGCATTTAACCAATTCGGCGAAGACCCAACTGGGCGAGGTGCGTTGCATCAGGAAGATACGGTGGAGTCACAGCGGCCTTGGTGTGTTGTGGTACACGCTGTCATCGATTATTGATCCTAGACGACAAACTACTGCTGATTGCAGCATATTAACCTTTCATCAACTGCAACTCCTTTTGTCAAAGAAAACCAGGCTTATACTTTCAATCTTTTAGTAGGTAGGAACGATTTTAGGGCGTTGGCTAGTTTGTTTATACATTTGTAAAGCTGAACTAATATTTGCGACACTTGATCATGATTTGAAAAAGTCTTTTGCGTATTTTAATGGTTGGAGTATCATAGTTGTAAAAATTTAACATATTCCCTTGGTAAATAGTTATGACCGACCATAACTATTTACGTTTGAAAAAAGTAAAAAATTAAGTAAATCTAAATCCACGGAGATGTACAATGACAATATCAATAATGTGGTTTACATAAATAAAAACAAAATCAACAATTTCAAAGCATTTCAAACAAATATTTTTTAACATTTTTTTATTGATGTTTTATTGCTTACATACTCTATAGTGGAATTATTCTTAAAGAAAAATTCAAACATTGTATAGCTTGTATATATATGGTAATCATTGTCTACACATACCTATGTTATTGCAAACGTGATTGAATTGAATTTTTGAGCAAATATTGATTCACTGTAATCATTAATTGTAACGTTTCAAAAACAACTTTAGCAGTCAGACTGCAAACAAATGTCTGAAATCGCTTATGAAACCCTCTGCTCAATTCCAACTAAAATGCACTTAGCATTTTGTTTTATTTTACAAATTGCCTATTCAGATGTTTTTGTGCATTTTTAGTTGTTTGTTTATTCTGCTCAACATAGAGCCAGCGGTATTGGGCGACACTGCTTGGATTGCAGACTTAGGTTTACTGAACAGTATAGACACTCCGACAACTCTTAACGACCAAGTGATTCATGCTTCGACCCATTGGAGATAAGAATCTCGTGAGAAACTATACATCGCGTGCGATGCTCGAAGAACATATCCACTAGTCAAAAGTCCATCACTTGCCCAAATAACAAAGCATATCCTAAATTATGAGTGGTTTTGAATGAAATAATAATGTATTAAGTATACATCTATACCTGTGGTCATCTCAAGCAACTTTTAACCAATGTGCTTATCCTCTCAATCTGGTGAACTTTTGTGATTAGCATATCTTCAAAGCAAAATACGAGCTCTTAACCGAGCTCCAACTCTTGTGAGTTTACAAATACTGTAGATATTATATCAGTTTATAGACTCAAAAATCTAATGTTGTACCTAGTACCCTGAATCCATTATAGGTTTACTATCGGCTAATATAAAGCCAAATTAAATGTAACTGATTGGTGAAAATGGATTCCCCCTAAATAATCATTGCTACAGTCCTTCTTAATAATGTTCACACCAAACTTTAATCATAAGCCAAAACTAATAAAAAATTATTGAAATTACTAATTTCCATGGGGAAATGTAACCAAGTGTAACTTTATAAATGTATAGATTTACAATAGCTAAATTAAATAAGATTAGAATCTGCCAACGAACGTTATAAAGAACTATTTTTGAATTTTATTAACGTTTAAACTTCTAAACAAATAAAAATAACAACTCTGTAAACATAACGAAAACTGTTTTAGGATTAGGAGTGGTTACTCAAAACAGCAATCTATTGTAAAAGACATTTATTAGGAAATGTTATTTAAGAATTAATATTTTGGAACAAAAGTTTGAAATATTGACATCACGTATCTTAAATACCACTCGCAAGTAATGTATATCATTCTAACCTAGCTTTCCTAATTATCAATTTTCTTTTAAAGCCTAATGGGCCTATATACTTTCTAATCACAACCACTTCACTATAGCCTAAATTTCTACTGATAGCATACTGATATCAGTTAATCGGTAAGATAAGGTATCTTAGCCATTACAAAAATGGTTATTTAAGTAATAAGTGGTTACTACATACGACAGATAGAAAATCTGAAGATGTATAAATCTGAAGATGTATCTAAAGATGATTAAATCTGACTGTTATTTAGGTAGAATTATTATTGCTAAGTTATTATTTATGGGAATTATTGGTTGGAAGTGGAATCATTATTATGAATATTATTATGCTTTCTTGGATAAACTTATGTTCATATTACTATATATTTATTTACAATCAATCCAACAAGCAACCAGCAACCGGCAATCGCTGCAATCGGTGTCAAAGCTGCAATTGCATTTTTGTAAATCAGATTGATTTTGTTATAATCACGGTGTTAGTTATAGCCTTATCATTGAACTATTAAGGTAAAATAGCAATACTGATAACTAGTTACTTGAGTATATCATAATTCTCGTGTGCTATATCTAGTTCTCGTGTGTTACCTGTATTGAACTTTTACTTTTAAAATCCAATTACTGTCATAGAATTATCATGTCAGTTACCTGACCTCCCTTTACTTTTTCAATCATATTGTCTTAATTCGAGAGAATCATTATATCTTTTAATGTACGATTGATAGTACATTGTACATTATACTTTGTAATGTTGCATTGTTACTGTGCTGGCGGTACTAATTTACTTGGAAAAATATTATTATGGCAACATACATTTATCAACTAATCATGAAATTAAATTCATGTGTTTGGTTTCTTAGTGAGCAACTTTTAGGATAATGATGTTAAACTTGTAGTGCAAGATAAGAAGCTTGTTTCAAGTGATAGAATAATATACCAAATCCAAAAAAGGTTTGGACAAATAGGGGGCCATATAGGATGTAGCGACTAATGAAGAAGCATATCTTAAAAACAGGTGTTAAATCTTAGATTCTTTGAACAGCTCTGTACAATCTATAAATTGTTACTCTGACGAATTAACATTCCGTAATGTTATAAATACACTTGCAACCACATATTCGAGAGGACATTATGAATCGAGAGAATCAACAGCTCAGTTGCGCAGGCGCCTGGGGTTGTTTGATTGGTTGCAAAATAGCCCTCGATGTTGTAGCCCCAGGTGTAAATAATAACAACGCTGGGTGGAAGTTACAATCCGCGTGGAAGGTGTCATCTTTTGTTTTCCCCCCGTGGAAAGCGCACTCCTCAAAAATCAGTTTGTGTTCGATTGGGTTATTTGATTCTGTTTCAAAAACGTACATACATTAGAGACTATGAGGCTATTTTTTTGTAGAAGGTACGTAGAGAGTTTTTCGAAGCATTTTTATATTCTCCTGACGCAAAATAAATATTTTAACCCAAAAATCGGCGGCCCAAAAATATTTTTTTTGGAAATTCAATTGGGTACTGTATATCGTTAGGGTCTCCCCTCACACATTGTAACTAGGGTTTGGCATAGTATTTTTTATTTTTGTTGTAATTTTTAACTCAACTATGAAGAACTTTAATTTAATTTTGATTAAATTACATATATATTGGGGTTTTCCTCAAATGTTTTGTTATTAGCCACAGACACCCCGCGGCTACCTCGGGGACCCCGGCTAGGGCGCGGACTCCCCCTGGCTGCCTACCTTGTGACGTAGCGCCTCCTAGCGACATCTAGGGAGACGTCTCACCTGCGGCGACCGTGGTATTCCATGAACACATCTCACTCTCACACGCGCGCGGGTCGCCACTCTCGACACATCGTCTCACGGGCTCACGCAGGACTGGGCAAGATGGCGGAGCTACTGTAGCTGACAGCGCACGCCCGGGCCTCCAGCTGACGAACCATTCATCCTCCCCCTCCCCCCCCCCCCCTCTGTACCGCTAATTAAATGTTTTCCCCCGATTTACATTGAGACCTTTTTTAAGTGTTGGGTGGGTTTTTGGCGGTGATGAGTTAATTTAAAATACGTTACTTGTGGGAAAATTTTGAGTTTGGCGGGGCTAAGTTTTAAAAATACTGTAGTACTTACAGTGGACAATTTCGGAAACATTTTCTTCATTACATTGTTGATTGAATTGTTTAATAGTCAATCAGCTCTTTTAAGTGTAAGAATTGGGAAGGAACTTGGAAGTTGGATTTGAAAAACAAATTTAATTAATTTTGAGACAAGAAAAGTTATTCACTTACGACATTTCTTGTTATTTTTGTTTTTGTTTTTTTTTAAGGAAAAGTTTAAATTGTTACACAAATTGTTGATATTAAATTTCGATATCAATAGTGTTTCCATAGTTAAAAGCTGTTCAACTGTGTGTATACCTATTCGAGATTAATTTTTGAGTAAACATTTAACTACATAGATCCAACAACATTCTTGGAACGAGATAGATCTTTTATCTTAGAACAACTTTTTTTGTTATTAAAAATGCACTGTTATCGCCTTTTGCTCTAGTCAGGCAAAGGTTTCTCTCCGATCCACTTTTGGATTTTAATTTATCAATTAATTCCTATACTAACTATCATGCTTTTGAGTTCTCTAGTAAATAAGGTTTTCTAGAAAGTTATTTGCAATACAAATTACTGCCTTGAGTGTGATGTGAATTATCTAGCTTGTACATTGGGTAAAATATACCTGATGCAACTTAATCATTGAGTAGCAGTAGCCGCGGCTTTTGGATACTTGCGTGTTGAATGTTAATGTTCAAAATCAACTCATCAACGCACTTTCAGGAAGGGATTTTAATAAAAATTTAAGCCCCGTTTTAGCATTGAAAGTGCTAAACGCGGTGCATTAGTCCTAGACGAGAGAATTACTCAAAAAATGTAAGGGGGAACTCCAAAGTTTTGCATTAAATTCTCCTTTTAGACCAATAAACATCACAAAAAAAATACTGTAAATCTGACCATATTAATGACATAAATTTTTATAGTTGGTTACTTGACTGCTTCTTGGATCGATTTCAATGATTTATGTGTTGGTGGAAATAGCTCGGCGTAAAACTTTGCAGGAAATCAAATTTATGAAGATTATGAAGGCTAAAGAGAAGAGCCATGCCTTAGTATAGATACTTTAAAGTTTAGTATTTCTCTATAAAATTTATAATATGAGAGTAGAAATTTCAAGTAAACAACTGATGGAAGGAAACACGGTTTTCCAGCAAAGACATGTGTCATTTGTTAATAGAGGAATCATTGTTAACGTCATTCCATCCAAAGCTGCACTAGTAATCTGGTTAAATAAAATACCCTTCGCCAGAAACCGTGTATAAATGAGGGGACTTCGTAGGGGAAATCTGCATCGGGACCTTTTGTAGGGTTTGGCACCACCGAACACGGGTGTATGCCATTTTAGTCAAATAAATAGTATATTGCGTTAATAGGTCGGAAAGAACTGCTTTACCGGATGAGCATGATAGTTCCCGCGCAAGCCGGAGGCGAGTGTGGGATTTTCATGCGAATACGGTAAAACCCACCGGCCGTGTAACGTAAGATACTTTTCATCATACTACTCAGGAAAAACATATTTCAAATTATAACGCATACGCATTCCCTGCATAAACCACTTTGATTCTCAATTCTTCAAACCTACCCTACAAATTATAGGTTAGGTTTGGAGAATTGAGATTCGAAGTGGTTTATTATAGGCTATAATAAACAAACCTAAATCTTCTACTGCTGCCATTGCTGCCACTACATTCCTCTAAATTTTAACCTATTAACATGCATTAAATGTAAGTTTACTGTAAATCAGCTGGTATAACTTCCGTTTCTTGTAATCATAGACTGGAAAACTTTCCGGCCTAGGCCGGGAAGTTTTCTGGACTAGTTTTGGCAACGGCTAACTTTCGGCCCAAAAAAAGAAACAGAAAATAGATGTTTTTATTTCAGTATGACGAAAATATGTAAACATATTAGTGACGAGAAACGTCGCTATAACTGCCTGTCACAAAAATATTATTGAAAAAACTTTAGGATGTAATTTACGGGGAAATACAAGCTGGGACGTCAGCTGCCGCGATCTTAAACTCGACGTAACATTTTATGAGTCACCCTACATCCCTCGTCTTTCTTCGACTTTAGGCGGAGAACAAAACTATCAAGATTGTCACGAAAGTTTCCAATCACCAAGTATTGGTTAATGTTATCGTCTACATAGAGTTTTTCAATCATTTCAACCCCTGGTAATAACGTTACAGTGTATGGAATTGATTTCGTTTCCTAAACTGCAACTAAAAAGACTATATTAAAACATTCCCATTTTTATTACCACGATTATTGTAACTGCTCGAAATGCACCCTTTTCATTCATTCTTAATAAGACAGGTACCTCATGGAGGACGTTACCCTGAATATGAGTGAGGGATGAGTGTGATGATCGTGATGATAGTGGCGCGATCTTATTAGTACTTTTTAATTTCCATAAATTATGTAAAAATTAAGTTTCTGAATTCAAACTGTAATTTTAGACGTTATGTGTATGTTTTTTCTTTCACCATCAAAACATCACAAGTTAAATTTTTTTAATTCGTAAACCAGACCGGCTTGCCAACTAATTTTGATTCTGGATACATGTGCTAACTTGAGGCACTTGTAGAAGAAAAGCTTACAAACAAACTGTAACCCTCACTGCCGATCTCTATTCCAGTTCGACACGAGTAACCGGTTACTGTTGGCTGCAAAGCCATCATTTCCCGCAAATATCTCAACTGAGGGTGAAGGTTGTCATGAAAGAAACCAGAAAGTAAGATAACCTTATTTATCATACAGCAGCTCAGGATTCGCTTCACGACATTCCAAGGAAACATGAACATGAAAAAAATAATAATTGTATTTAATTTGTGCAAGACACAAAAAAACCAATTCAATAGTAAGTAATTGAAGAAAATGATGGTAACATAATTATTTATGACACAAGCATCAATAAGAAATTCGTATACTATGTTTTGTTGAATAATAACTACCTAAAAACGAAATGTAATGTTACATAAATAACTGCAATGCGCATATTTTTACCAGAAATCAAAGAAAATATATGTATGTGTTATTAAAATTATATGAAGATAAATTAAACCTGTATATAAGTAATAAAAGTGATGTTTGTTTGTGTAAATAACTATTTCTACAAAAGATTTGAAAAAAGCTCTTAAATTAAAGGCACTTTTATACTATTCCGTTATCGAATTCAACATTCTTGGTGCTTTAAAATATAACTTTTAGTAAAGAAAATACTTTTCGCAACACTACACTAGTAAGTAGCCGATTTCCGCTTCCGTTTCAGTATGTGGGAAGTCGCCGTTTAAAAAAGAGTACGGCAAATATCAGCTGTAGTTAGGTAACAAATCAGCTGGAGTGCGGTAAGAGTTTGCGTGCGGTAAATGCTCAATGTTGCCAACTCAAGAAAAAAAATTATATCACACAATTTACATACATTACACATAAACACAACATACACATTTTAACTATGACGACCATATCTCAATTGTAACTGAACTGGTTTCCCAGGTTGCGAGTTAATAGCGATAAGGTAATAAAGAGCAGTACTATTTAATTAATTGTTGCCGTCTGTGTGACGATAAGATGTATTCCTAGAAAGGCTTAATCGGTCGCTGAATAGCAGAATAAATAACGCTTTTTGTTATCTCCCCCGCACAGATAAATGTAGTTTTGTACATATTTTCTATATACAGTTTATTTAATATTCTTTTAAATCTTTTAACTTTCATAGAAGTGTTGGTTTTTACTTACCCTGTATATATTTTGCTGGTAGTGCCGCAAAAACCTATCGTACGCAACTCAACCGGGAAGATGTTTACGTTGCTCGCAAACACCTACTTCCCGCATTAGCTGCGTAATATACTATTCTGATTTTAGGACAAGAAAACTGTCCGCAGTTCTCAACTTAAATCTTTAAGAAGTTTGAGCATAAATTAAACTTTGACTGTAGTAGTATATTACGCTAGTAGACCGGTAAGTACTCTTTTACCGGACGAGCATGATAGTTCCTGTGAGTACGGTAAAACTTACGAGGCGTGTGTCATATACAATAATTTGCATCATACTACAGAAAAACATATTTAATGACAACGCATTTTCTGCATAAACCACTAAGTTTCTCAATTCTTCAAACCTAGCCTATAAGAAACAAACATTTGCTAATGTTACCAGTGCTGCCACTACATTCCTATAGAGTAAGCTATTAAAACATGCATCAAACGTCAAAGTCCTGCAATCAGCTGATTGCTTTGATTGTTTACTACTGTTATTTCCGTTTCCTAGTGCACGGTAAATTTACTGTACACTACCCGGTAAATTTACAAATTACCAGGAAAGCTTACTTTAACAAACATTTCATCCAGGAATCTGAAAATCCTGTCATTGGAGCATGGAAGGTGATAAATAAGAATAGGCCAAGCAAAAGAAAAGATTCTAACGATAACATAGTTCTCAGACTAAATGACAAATTGATAAGTAACCCTGAAGACATTGCTAGCGATTTTAATACCTATTTTGCCAATATTTCTGCTATAGTCGACCCTAGTCAGGAGGAAAATCTTGGTAACGTTACAGAAATTGATGTCAAGAAGATAATTACCAAGTTTAAATCCAAGACTTCCGCAGGACAGGATTGTCTTTACACTAAAATTCTGAAATCGTGTGTCAACGAGATCTCCAATCCAATAGCCAATCTTATTAATAAATCTTTTGAAGGAGCAGTCTTCCCCAATGAATGAAAGTTAGCCATAGTTAAATCTCTCTTCAAGAAAGGTGACCGTCAAGACATGAAAAACTACTGCCCCATATCGCTGTTACCTGCTGTCATTAAAGTCATAGAAAAAGTAGCCTGTGAAAAACTAGTATATTTTCTTGGAAACTCAAACTACTTTCTTCCTCGACAATACGGCTTCAGAAAAAATAAATCTACTCTTTGTTAATAAATGTATTGACCATATTGAAAATGGAAAGACGGCCGTCGGAACGTTCATAGACTTGGCGTTCGACTGTGTGGACCCACACATAATAACCGAAAAACTGGCTGCTGTGGGGCTGACCAACAATGCCCTTAAATTTATGATCGCCTACATAAATGGTAGAAAACAAGTCACATCAATCAACTTCAAAAATCCCTCTAATGCCATCAATAAACATCTCTCGGAAATTGAGGAAGTCACAAGAGAAGTGGCCCAGGGGCTCAATTCTGGGTCCTGTCCTGTTCCTCATATATATCAACGATATTGGTGACCATGTCAACCACAACTACCTCATAAATTTTGCAGACGATACCACCCTGTTAACTTCCGGCAAGAACTTGGACGACCTAAAAATTTCTACCTACATACACTAAACAGCCTATCGCAATACTTTTCAGACAACAAATTATCCGTCAACCAGACCAAGACTAAATATGTACATTTTAAAACTTCTCAGTTGGACAGAGGAAGGCCCAGTTTTGGCATAAACCTTATGCTGAACGAAGATCACATAAATGAATATACAAACGCTACATGCCTGGGCGTCACTCTCGACAGCTTCATGAACTACAGGACCAACAGGTTGAACAAGTTTTTTTTTTTCAAATTGTCCACAAACTTGTTTGTCATTAGAAGCCTAATCAATCTGTTAAATTTCTACTTTCTAAAAATGGCCTATTTCAGTTTATTCGAAAGCCACATTAGATTTTCTATCATTTTGTGGGCAGCATCATGTCAGAAGATTTTAGACAAGATTTTTAAAATTCAGAAAAAAACTATCAGATGCGTTACTCAACAGCCAGCCAGGACACCTTGTGCTCCACTTTTCAAAAGACATCAAATTCTAACAGTTCCATCTTTATATATTCTGGAGTCCGAACTTTATGTTAAAAGCCAAAATATTTCTCACCAACCTAACCATAATTATAATACAAGACATAGAAACAGGTTTGCAACTTCTCACAGACTGGCTCTTTCCGAATTAAAACCAAATTGCAATCCCCAATGGGATTTAAATTCTTTGACAATTTGCCTGAATCCATCAAGAGCATACATAACAAGTTTTAACAATTCAAGAATAGCCTAACTGCTCACTTAATAGATCAATGTTACTACAAACTGCCTACAAATGGATGAATTATTCTCATACCGCCAATGAAGGGGAATGAGGAATGACACGCCACATGCTTCGCAGAGAAGTCAACGTGGTTCAAAGGATAAGTAAGGAGTAAGTAAGTCGTAAACAGCGTTAAAATAAGGCATATTTCGTGGGATTTTTAATGGTATAAGTGAATATATCTTAGCTCGATATGCACTTGAGTTTTTAGGTTTCATAGGCTGTTGGAATTCAAAGTTTTACAATGTATGTACACAATTTTGATTCGAAATCTTACTGAGCATTTGGACTAACTAAACGTTACTAGGTACAAAAGAACAGAAATTTAATAGGGTTTTATTGAAAAAGACGATCAATATTGGGGCAATTATTAAAACCTTAATTTTCACCTGAAATTCCATAGGTTTCTTTTTTATTGGAATAGCGCTAAAACAGCATTCAAATGTAAGTTATCATTGGATTTTTCAGTTATTTAGAATAAAAATTGTTGTGGATTTGTCAGTTCACTCCCTCATAACTCAAAACCTACACAAAAAACATTTAATTGGACATGAGCATGCAAATATTCTATCGAGCATCTTCTTTCGTCCCTGAAATAAACATTGCAGGATTGAACGATGAAGTAAGTTTAAATTTTAAATAGTGTACTTATGTATCAAACACCTTGTGTATCTTAGTAAATAAAACAATTCGTAATACGTTATCCAACTTTTTTGAGATTAAAAATGTGTTTCCTCCAATTTACTCTAGTATCTAAAATTAACCCAAGATATTTAACTTTTTTTAATCTTTTTATTTACTTTTTTGTTTTAGTCGTATACAAGCATATAACTATACAACTATAAAAGTGTTAAGCTTTCAAACAGCTAGTTAGACGTAACTACTTACCGTAGACACAATATGGGGCGATAAGTAAGCCCTAATACGCGGGGTTTTGAGGGGGCCATTTAAAGGAAGAATAAAAATATCACCCTGCGGTAGGAGGTAGTCCAGTCATTCAATATTAAATCCATATTATGAAGTGCAGACTGATACTATCAAATAGAAAATCTGTTTGACTTCGGAAACGACGACTTCATAATAAATCTTAGTAATAGCCTTTAAAGTCTTCAAATACATGATTTCAGCCCCTGAGCTGCATCAATAATTGTAAGAATATATCACTTACTTATGTGTACGACAATTCGATTGTAAATATAAATGTACTGTATTATGTTGTTTTTAATTTTTATGACAAGACCATAAAATGTTATGGTATGGTACATTTCGTTACTAGTCCGGAAAGTGGCAATTATCGGTACGAGATAGTGTTTCAATTACGAGGTGAAGCCTTTTATATAATATTTTAAAACTTGTTAGTACGTTAAAAATGTTGGTGATTATATTAGTGTTATCAATAATTACATTTCTGTTGTTTACTAGCTAAACATATGATAATTCATTTGCTCTTTTTAATATAGATTCAGGCATATTTGAATCAACCATGTTTATATTTGCATGTTTGTAAACACTCCTTAACATCACTAGTGCTTTTTCCAGTTTTATCATTACAGTTTACACAATCCACCTGGTAACGGTTAGTTTCTATCACAGCTGAGAGTATTTGAAACAGTAGTTTAACGCGATGGAATGATGAAAACTAAATTTCATGTATAATACCAGCTGAAGATGATGTTTTCACATTGAAACATGGTCTGACCGATCAAGAAAATTATTGAGCTATTTAGACATAAGTAGTATAATCTTTTAATTTAAACTCTTACTGACAGTATGAATGAATGAATGAAAATACTTCTTTATTGAGGCGAACTTAGGACCACATGGTCCTTTCTTACAGCTAACCTCTAATACTAATATACAAAACCAAAATATGCTTAAAATTTATAAACAAAGTTTCCTAAGATATATAAATAAACAAAAAAGTATATAACAACAATAATAATGCCCTAACATTCGCACGCACTCACACATTCATTCGATGCCACAGCTAAGCCTAACGCACGCCATCCCGCCACGCCACGGTCATCCGCTCCAGATAATGTTTCTTCAGCGCCACCGTCAGCCGTACACGATTTTCAACGGATTTTATTTCATGGGGCAGAGAGTTCCAGAGGCGGCAGGCTGTTACAGTGAAAGATTTATTGAAAGTTGTGGTCTTGTGTCGGGGAATGCGCAGCGTTGACGAGCCAGAGCGGGTGTTTCTTGCGCCTCTCTCACTTAAGAATTCAAAATTTGCCGCAAGATAGTTTGGGATTCCAAGGTTGATTACAGAATGAGTAATTTGAATGATTCGAATTTGCCTTAGATCTGACAGTTTTAAAAGAGAAGAATGAATGTAATAAGGTGTGATGCGATCATCTCGTCGAAGATTATATAAAAATCGGATGCAATAATTTTGAACGCGTTGCAATTTTGTCTCCAAGGCCACAGTCATATCATTAATTACAGTAGAGCAGTAATTAAAGTGAGGAAATACCAGTGATTTGATAAGTAGCAGTTTAATGTGAAAAGGTAAGAGTCGCTGCATTTTTTTCAAAGTGTGAACGGCGGCAAAAACCTTTTTACATGTATTCACCACCGCCTCAGTCCAGTCCAGTGTGTTGTTTATCGACAAACCAAGACTCTTAACTGTATTGTAGTAAGGCAAAGGTAGGCCATTAACTGTAATTTTTGGTGCTTCGTCTAGTTGTAATCTGTTTAGTAACCGTGAATGTCCGAGAATGATTGGCTTTGTTTTGTCAGGATTTAGTTTTAGTCCGTTCTTTGTTGCCCAAAGGACAATTCTGTCAATGTCGTCATTCATTAAAGTAATTGTTTCATTCAGTTGGCTGACTTTGAAGTGAGCGTATATTTGTAGATCGTCAGCGTATGAGTGAAACTTAGTATTGAGTAAAACTGAACTGATGTCGTTTGTGTAAATAGTGAAAAGTAGTGGCCCAAGTATAGAACCCTGGGGAACACCACAGGAAACATTTTTGAAGTCGGAAGTCATTTTGTCATGACACACACACTGCTTACGGCCTTGAAGGTATGATCTCATCCAAGTTAGTGAAGAATTTGAAAACCCTAATAAATTGAGTTTGGCTAGAAGAATTTCATGATTTACTGTATCAAAAGCCTTACTGAAGTCAAATAATGTAAGAACTGTACACTGACTACGATCCATGGCCAATCGTATGTCGTCAGTGATCTTTAATAGGGCTGTTTCGGTGCTGTGGGAACGTCGGAAACCTGATTGAAATGGGTTGAGAATATTATTATGTGAAAGAAAATCGGATATTTGGGAATGCACTACTCTTTCGAGGGCTTTAGAAAGAGCAGGGAGAATGCTGATCGGTCTGTAATCCTGTGGGAGGGAGGGGGATGAGATCTTATTCAGAGGGCGGACTAGAGCAAACTTCCATTTATCTGGGAAAATACCTGTTCTTAAAGATGTATTGAAAATGTGAGTTAAAGTGGGGAGGAGAGCAAACAAGATTCGTTTGATTAAAGAAATTGAAATATTATCGGACCCTGTAGCGTCAGACGTAATACGTCGTACCGCCCTTAAAACATCAATTTGCAAGACAGGTCTAAACAAGAATTGAGCATGGTTACGATCTAAGTTACTCTGGTCCTTAAGTTCGGTCAAATAATTTTGTAGGGCTAAACTATTTGTTGTTGAAGAAAAAGATAGGAAGTGATCGTTTAAGTCATTTAACGGTAAAGAAATTGGAACAGCAGTTTCTTGCTTCCCAATGCCAAGTTTTTTTACATTACGCCAAAGAACAGTGGAATTCTGTTTTTTGTCAGAGAACAAGCCATGAATATAACGATGCCTGGAGTTACGGAGCTGCTGCTTAACTTGGTTACGCAACTGCCGATATTGGGCCATAAGCCCGGGATCACCAGACCTTTTAGCTCGGCGATGAACTGAATCCCGCCGAGCCATTAACCCAAGGATCTCGCTAGAAATCCAGGGGACAGGGTGTTTCTTACTGATTCTGCGGGTAACGATTGGGGCATGCTTGTCGTACAGTTTTAAAATAAAATTATTAAGGGCGTCCACCATATCGTTTACTGACTCCAGATTGTGTATGGAGTGCCAAGGAGTTGAAGTTACATCTGTTAAAAAATTTTCTTCATTTAAATTTCGAAAATTTCTGTACGTAACAATTTTTTGTTTGATTCTTGGAGCTCTCAAGTCAAGGGCACAATAAACAAGGTCATGTCGAGAGATGGCAGGGATTGGAAGTTGCCCGTGGTGGACTGAAATTTGAGGGTCACTAACGACCATTAGGTCTAAGATGGTATCGGCTTCAGCAGTATGATGTGTCGGGTCCAGTGGGAGTATAGTCATGTTGCATGATGCAAACATGTTAGTCAGTTGACGGCAATCATACCGTTCTAGTTTTAGTAAGTCACAGTTGAAGTCACCCATAATCAATACACGACTGTAGCCTGGCAAGAGGCGCAAGAGTATGTTTTCAAAGTCCGCCAGATGCCCAACACCTGGGGGGCGATAACAAATCCCCAGGAGAAGAGCATCCGAGCAAGACGAGCCAATCTCCAAAAAAATGAATTCAGGTTTCGCCGAGTACTCACCAGGAGATGAATACAACTGCCTGGTTTTTAAACCTTCCCTAACATAGGCGGCGATCCCACCTCCAGTTTTTCCTAAACGATCGTTTCGAATGAGAGAATAACCAGGCAGTGCAACAAATCCACACGAAATACTCGGCTTTAACCATGTTTCCGAAATTGCAATAATTTCAAAATTTTGGTGCCGAAATATTGCTCTGACTTCGTCAATGTGTTTACTGAGGGACTGGGCATTGATGTGCGCGGCTTTGAATTGTTTTGAGAACGGGGCAAGGTCGTTGATAAGGATCTGAGCGTTATCAGTCGGCGGCGGGGGAGGGGTGGCTGAGGCGACGCTGTGCAGGTCAGCTATGCTGGACCTGCAGCCCGGACCCGCGACACGGCGACGACAACGCGCATCGGCGTAGCTGTAACAGGCACACTCACACACACATTCACCCCACGGATACAAAAACTTGTAGGCCTAACTCCTAGTATTAAATTAATTATTCTAACAAGGTTCATGCACATATTTTCTTTTTTTGACACGCTTGCTTTCAGCTCCTAACATTAGATTTCAGCTAGCAAATTAAATTTAATTATCATATTTATTCATATTCTACAAAAATAAATAAATAAACATTCTCCAAGGATTCCAATTACATGCAAATTCGCTAAAATATTTACAAAATAAGTGATATAAAATTATTTCAATGTTAATATCTTTCCTGGTTTAACATGCGTCCTCAAATCAACCAATTATAAATAAATTAATTCAAAAATTTTTGCCAAAAGAACTAAATAAATTAAAATAAACTAAATAAATTAAACTTCCCTGACATACTAGAAACAATGCGATTCAATTTCAGAAATACAACTATAAAATAATTAACTTATTAACTAAAAATAATTTGTTCAAACCGTTTATTGTTGTTGTTCAGTTAGTTAAATGTAATAAATCACAGACTCCGAATACTCTTTGACTTTGTTAAAACAATTTAAGAACAAAGCGATAAAAAAATATGTAGGCTATATTTATTTATAAATATTAAGACAATTGCATAGCAGTTTAATTGGTTGCGAGGAAATTAACACGAAATAAAAGTGACTGATACGACATAAAACAAAAATTACTTCTCATGCATTTAGAAAGCTGAAATCATTGTGAAAAAAATAGTACTAATACATATTTAAGAACTGTTGAAAAAAATAAAATAAAATAAAGTAAATAAATAATTTAGTTTACTTGATTCACCACTTCAGCCGTATGTAGATATCTATGTCGTCAGTTCTGTCAGTCGAGTAGCGGAGCCTCGGTTCCCAGCTTGGTCCACCCACAGCACCCTGCCGTCGCGGGTCCAAGTGTTCCGCGGCCCGTAGATGGTCGCTGCCTTCCGGAGCACCTCGAGTCGGCGAGCTGTGAGGTCTTCCTTTATCGTGACGCCTGTTCCCTTTAACTTCTTCTTCGCGTCGAACACTTGTCGGCGGTGCTGGTAGCTGGTGAAGCGCACGATGATGGGGCGATATCTCCTTCTGCCATCTGCTGCTGGTCCCGGCTGCTTCCCCACCCGGTGCGATCTGCACACGGCGGACTCGGGCAGTTGTACGTTCAGCTTCTCGCTGCACAGCTTTAACAAGCTGGTCGGTGTCTTCTCCCTGGGCCTCAGTGATCCCGAAGATCCGCAGGTTGTTTCGGCGTTGGTACTGCTCCAACTCGTCCGTCCTGTCGGCTAGCTTACACTCTAGCTCCTGCATCCTGCCCGTCAGCTTCGTCACCTCGCCGCGGAGACTGGCCAGCTCTGCATTAGCCACCGACATGGCGGCTCGCACGGCCGACTCCACCACTTCCTTCACCTTGTCAGTGAGCCTGGTGATGAGGGTGTCAAAGATGCCGTGTCCCTCGAGGTAGTTTGCGACACAGGTCTCAATGAAGGCAGGGTCGATGACGTCAGGAGTGTTGTTTTCCTTGTCCGCCATTGTTGTTGTAGGCTCGGGCTCGGACGGTGTAGACGGAGCAGATAACGAGTGCACGAGCTTCTTCTTATCAGTGCGGGCGAGCGATAACGGCACAGATTTGACCTTCGCACCGGACCGAAGTTTGGGCGGCGACCGGAACATTAAAATCTTACAACTGCCGTAAAACTAAAATAGTTCAATGTTTCGAGATAGTAGGTAGAAATGTACACTGGTATGGCAATTATCTAGTCACTGGTATAAATTAAATGTAAAAACTTCAAAAATAAACCAGGAAAAACATCGAAAAACGTGGAGCCGAAACGAACACGTGTTCACGCTACAAGTTTCATCCCCTCTCCTCCAGTACAATTGCAGAAGCATCTAATTTCACAATTTCATCTCCTCCCCTCTCCAGTACAATTGCAGAAGCATCTAACTGGTCTAGGACAAATGTTTTTTTTTTTGGTCATGCAGAAGGTAAAACCCAAGATCTACATTTCAGCCGTAGGGATCATCGACCACAAAGTAGAAATAGACGGAGCATAGCTATCTTACTTGCATTACAGCAAATCAAGCTTGGGCCGCCATATTGTCTAGATATAGAAACATAAAACGGAGCCTAAAACCGCATAATCTGCAATGCTCATGTTTCAAATAACTCGTAGTTTATACCATTTAGCATTGAGGCTTAAGGTTGAAATTTTGCATGTGAAGAGTCCTTTAGTTTGGAACAATAATCGTATCAGTCATATTTCCAAAATCTTTTTCTATTTTAAAAAATTATATAAAGTCACAAGTTCTTATTCAACTTTAAAACATGACATGAAAAAAGTAGTCGGCTGCTACCTTTTTATTTTTTTGTCAGGTAAAATAAAAAATGGTAGGAATTGTTGCTAAAGAATTGAATTTTTAAATCATATTTTTTGAAAAAATTAGCTGACGTAGTTTGGTAGATAATTTAGTTACTGCGGGAGAGTGTATCCGTGCGACGCCTGCATAAAAACAAAGGAAATGCTAAACTGTTCTTTACAAAAATATTCTCGACTACAAAAATGCAAATGTGGTATCAAATTAAAGGTCTGAATCTCACAATTTCTATGGTTATAATTGGTTTAGAAGCAGTTTACACATTATAGGAACAGGAACGTTACATGTGTATTCCGTGGCGGCAGCTTCTTTCAAAAAATGTCAGGTCAAGCTTCTAGGTTATCAGTGTTTACGATGGTAAACTACCTGTAAGCCATTAATACTTGATACTCAGACCTTTAATTTGATACCATATTTGTAATTAGCGAATTTCCCCTATAGGGAAGAAGCTATTACCGTAGGTCTCATGGTAAGACCTAAGCCCAAGACCATAATATCTTTTCGTTTTAGGGCCCCCAGAAGCAAAAAACACCATTCATTCACATTTATATATATATATATATATATATATATATATGTGTGTGTGTGTGTGTGTGTGTGTGTGTGTGTGTGTGTGTGTGTGTGTGTGTGTGTGTGTAAGCACGATAGCGCTCGCAAAAATGGTCCGATCGGAATGAAATTTGGCACAGGTGTGTAAAGTAGTAATTATTCGGACGAGTTCGTGAACCAGCCTGATCGGACCACTGGAAGGGGGGGGGTAAAGCAGGGTAAACCCCCCAAAAATGGATTTTTCGAGTTTTTTATATAGAAAAATTAAATTTATCGAATTTTGGTTAGCACCATTGAGTTCAGCTCGAAAAACAAACAATTTAGTATTTTGAATTATTGCTGTACGTCCATTGGTTACCGAGATACTGAAAGTGGTAAACACAGTACGTTGTCCCAATGTTAACCTTAAGTAAAGTTCTATATCTCGCTTATTTCTCAACATATCTTAATGAAACTTGGTTTGTGGCTTCATATAGATGAGATCTAATGTATTTTTGTATAAAATCCCGGATATTACCGTTTTTATGGCAGCAAACCTGCATACTCATTCCCCATGTTATCTTATGGGAAATAAAAAAATACAATATCTTCCTTATTTCTTAATATATCTTGATAAAACTTGGTGTATGGCTTCTTCTAGTTCGGATCTACTAAACATTGAATTAAAACCACCCAGTTTTAAAGTACCTGTTGCAGCAAACCTGCATACTCATTGATGTTATTCTTATTGAGCTTAAAAACGTGTCAAACCTCGCTATATTGGATTGAAATATGTACTTTGCAATTGAAATTCGCTGAGTATGCAGGTCTGCTGCAACGGGGGTATTTATACGTACTTTGTTTTGTCCATGCATAGGGACTAGAAGCAAATTTAGGCTTCTAGTCGCGGTTTCTTGTGCTCCGTCTATTGTACTATGTGGTCGATGGTAGAGATAGGGATCCATTGAATTCAAAAGGTCCAACTTGGGTTGAGTCTTATGATGTCTTAAGACGAATTTCCCCTAGGGAAGAAGCTGTTACCGTAGTACTCATGGTAAGACCTAAGCCCGAGACCATGATAACTTTTCATTTTGGGGCCCCCAGAAGCAAAAAACACTATTCTTTCATTTTCATAAATATACAGGGTGTATCCGAAATACACCGACAAACTTTGTGATGTTGTTCCTGAGGTCAAAACAAACAAAAAATTCCATATAAGTATATATCCTATCTCGCTCCGTTTTCCGTCTGCCGGTCTGAACGTGTTTTTTACATGATTATTCATAACTTTTGAACTATTTGAGGTACCAACTTCAAGCTTGGTACACATATGCTGGCTAATAGGACCTTTCTTTGTGCTGAGTATCAAGGTTCTACTTTGTACCATTTCAAAATGGCGGCCGTTTTACTTTTTCAAAGCTTAATAAATCAAAAAGTATAAATTTTCATGAAAAAAAGTATAAAGTATGAATTTACACGAGACAAAAAAGGCGCGAAATTTAATTTCCTAAAAAAAATGTACAATTTTAATAGGATCATAACACTAATAACGGAGGAAATTCAATTTTTATAAAGTTACAACTTGCTAAATTATTTTTGCCCAAATTTACGGTTAAAACTTCAGAAAATTTTATTTTTCCCCGTTATTTGTGTTATGACCCTGTTAAAATTGTAAATTTTCTGAAAGGAAATTACATTTTGCATCTTTTTTGTCTGTTGTTATTTTTCATGATATTCTTTAGTTCCTGAGATATTAAGGTTTGAAAAATTAAAACGGCAGCCATTTTGAAATGGTAAAAAGTAGAAACTTGATACTCAACACTAAGATAGGTCCTGTTTGCCAACATATGTGTACCAAGTTTGAAGTTGGTACCTCAAGTAGTTCAAAAGTTATGACTACCCTAATCTTGTGAAAAATACGTTCAGACCGACAGACGGAAAACGGAGCGAGATAGGATAATATATACTTATATGACATTTTTTATTTGTTTTGACCTCAGGAACAATATCCCAAAGTTTGTTCGTGTATGGATACGCCCTGTATATATCAATATAGCTATGTCTCTGAAACGTAATTAAAACATTTTAAATACAGTTGAATTGAAATTAAAACTTGAATGAATGCAATTAACCCCTTTATGAAAAGTTATCTGAAATGTATCGAGTCAAAACTATGAATGCATCGAATCTAATGTGTAAAGCAACGGCAACTGTGTGCACGCGCCTGAGCCCGACGGTTGTTGAAACGGAACTCGGGTTTTTTAAGGGTTGAAGCGAAACCACGAGATTAAGAGTGGTTTTTGATGCGTCTGCGAACACCACTCCTGGTTTCTTTAAACAATATTCAGATGGTTGGTCCAACAGTTCAAAATGACATTGTCTCACTCTTTCTCAGGTTCAGAGCTCATAACATTGTGATAACGGCAGACATAGAAAAAATGTATAGAACACAGTGGTGTTGTGACTGGGCCTGGCCAAAGTCTGAGCATATTAATGGCTAAGTATTAGTAGAGACGCAGGACTCGTTGCAGTCCTTCTTTTCAATATTTTACCCTGCAATTATGCTTTAAATGCCGTAGGAATATCAGAGGGTTTACTATTATTTTAAGAAAAGGAGCAATAATATGACGTAATTATTGTTAGTACACCTCTCAAATCACGTCACAAGTTTATCCATAACTAATTTCTTCCTGAAACCCACTGCATTTACGACATAGGTTTATGGACGAGAACTTCAAATAAACCCAATAAGATTTAAGTAAAAGCTGTCTGTCTACCTTGTTTTAGTTCGCACTATACTGTAGTTTAATCTTGTATTTAAATTTTTTTTAATATTTTTTACCTAAACTTGATTGAATTTTCATCTAATGTCCTTTGCGTTAGTTTCATGATTTTAGTTTAAAAATGTATGTATTTACAAATGTGATACAAGATTCAATTTTAACGTTTCAATAGTAACGTTACTACAAAACATATTTTATTAACGTTTGTTATTGATTTACTTACCGAAGTACAATTGACAGTAAATACAAATAAAGAATAAAGACTAAAGAGTAAAGAAATAAAGAATATTAATTTTCCATTTTTTAGAGTAGAAAAAAGCTTTGATTTTTAAAGAAAATCAGATCATTTTATTTGTCAGCAGCCATCTATTCAAATTGAATTTTTGATGTAAAGGAATGGCAAGGACACATTGATCAGTTTAGTCCAAAGTACTATTTTATCTGCTTAAATCTTTACATGAATAAATGTTAAAAAAACAATAATTGTATTTTTTTTTTACGAAAATCTACAACAATTTCGTTGATAGTGATGAATGGAATGTCCTTTTTAATAACCAACGTATTTTTAGCAAAGATCCCAAAGTGTCTTTAATAGCATGAACAGTAAAAAAAAGAATGCAGGTTGGGTAAAACCCTGCAAAGCTTTGCTGCCACCAAAAAGTGTATTCAATAAATATAAATAATTTTGTCACTGTGGAGAATTATCATAAAAATCTTTGAATGTATATGTTTATAAATAATTCTAATAATCACTGCACGATTGATTAAAAAGAATATAGAAAATATACATTAAAAACAAACGAATGCTAAATATCTACGGAACTAAACGAATTCTAGTTCTGAAGATGAGCGCAACCCGCAGCAGCGCTAGCGCCCTACGACCACACGATGCAAAGTGTAGCTCTTCAGCAGTTAGTTGCGGCGATTGCTGCCAGGCCGCGCCGCGAGCGCTTCGACTCCATCGATCTACTCGGTAATGTGAGCGAAGAGCGCTACAATAGCGGAAGCTGGAGTCAAGGTTCACAAACCGGAAATACAATCCATGGATGGCTTCGGGCTTGCGCTCTCGGCCTAACAACTTGCGGCTTTTTTGTGTAATTATCCGATTTTTTAATCGGGTTTGGTTATTTTACTTGAGTTGGGATTATAACAATTAATTTGTGATTAATTATTCCAATTTACAAAAAAAATTAATTAAGAATTAAGTATTAAGTAACAATGAAGTACTCTAGATTTTTCTTTGTTTGATCTAACTTCATCCCTGGTATTTATTTTATTAATATAAAATCTTACAGTTGAGGACCAAATGTTTTATTAGTAATCTACTTTTAACTAATTTTTTTTTAATCGTCTCCCCATATACAATTATTATTAAGATAGCATTAAAATAATATATAACACCTAACAGAGGCACTATAATGAATATGTATAGTAAATATAGACTAATTGGATTCTGATACAGCAGGAAACCGCTTATTAAGTAGCAAATTCTGCTACTGTATAAGGGAATGCCCAAATTACTAATACTGAAATGTAAATAATTTTTTCTTTAATGAAGCTAATAAAATTGCACCTTAAAAACGTTAAAAACTAATTTCCAAGCAGCAAAATTTGTTTTAAAAACCCTGAAAAATAATAGCTAAAAACAATATCAAAAACGAACAAAACAACAAAAACAAAAATTATAATTGGAAGCTGCAATAAAATATGTTAAAGAAAATTACTCAGATAACATTTGCACTGTTTTGTTTATTCGAGATGAAGCCTTCAAAACCGGTTAATTTGTCCCATTTTTTTTTTGCAAAACGAACGGTATTATAAGAAAATAATAACCTGTTTGTATGCGTATTTTTGCTTTTTTTACATTTTCCCCACACTTTTAAGGGTTGATATAGATGGTTAACTTTGCAGGCCTAATACTTAGTTACCATACCAATTAAGATACCTCCCATATCCCCTAGCCTCTCTTGTACATGAACTTTGTTAAGTTTTAAAATAATATAGTGGTCTTGGATGCCACTTATATTTTTAACGGACTTGGGGATCACTTGGTAAACAAGATATCTTTATAAATATCCTGCCACTCATAATTTAAGACTCGTGTATTCTCGCTCAAACCTTTATTAAAAAAAAACGCCTCCTCCTATTTTTATTAACGTGTTTTTTATTAAGAGAAGCTCTAACTTTTCCAGTTCATCATCTGTATAGATTAATTTTTGATAGAAACGCAATCTTTTTTAGGAGAGGAATTTTAAATTTACATTTGTTACTAGGGAGCTGGGCTGTGGTGCTATGTCGGTTACGGAAAAATAAAGGAAGTTTGAACAATATAATATCTATACAAAAACAGCGTTCGATCAGAAGCGCCTCCCGATGCGCTCCGGTGTGCATTCCTCTTCCTCAAGTTTTCGAGTTTATTTTTAAACCATCACTTTGTTGGAGATAAGCAGCTTTATGTTTTATTAGATTTGCCGAAAAGACGACCTCGCGTAATCGGGGATGGCAACTATGCCTCAAAAAATGATTGCGTGTAATTGGCGCGAGAAACTTTGCTGAAAAATGTGATCGCGTGAAATCGACGGAAGTAGGATAAATTTGCCACAAAAGATCTAGTAGTTTTGCCATTAGAGACAATCGCGCATAATCGACGAGAGTAAAACTCGAATTGGCTCGGATGTCGAGCTGTTCGGTCAAGTCTCGAGATATGTCTGACGAGAGCTAGAAAGGCTTCAAAAACTCGCATAAAGGTAAAAAAGTTGAAGTTTTACATTTCCTGTTGACACTTAGTCAATGTATTTTCATTTTATTAACTTAGAAGTTTGAGTCAGTAAATTTGGATTACTCGAGGGTTGAGTTGGCGGGCAAGTTAGACGGGTGGAGTCAAACTGGGCGAGTTAGCTAGCTGTCGAGTAGGTTATTTTCGTCACTCGTCCAGAAAGTAGGGAAGGGGTCAGTGCTCACTGGGACACACCGCCCGGTACGAGCGTTGTGGTGCACGACTGTTAACGCTGGAGTATGTCATTGTAGTTCAGTCACCTCAATTTCTACAAATTTATCACATTACAACTGACTTCAATTGTCTTCAAACAGAGTGGAAAAAACATCAAGATGCAAAAGAAGTCAAAATTACATTGAGTAATAATAATTACTCGAAATTGTTTTTAATTATATTTATTATTATTCAATTGGTCCTCTTGGCACTAAAAGGGTTTGGCAACATATCCGTTGTCAAGTGATCATATACTTGAGTACTTGATCAAGTACTTGAGTGTAAAAAAAGTCAAGTGAGTGGGTAAAAAAAGTCCGTCCCCCCTCTTTAATTTTTTTGTTTGTAGAGACAAACAATTAACTTGTGGGGAATGATACTAACTGAACCCAAATTATTTTTTGACGTTCGTAAAAATTTTGAGTGTTCCCCAAAAATGGGGGATTTTGGGGGCAACTCAAAATTTTCAAATGCAAACCCTTTTTGAGTGACCCCTCATTTTAAAGAGTTTTCAAAAAGTAGATGAATAGTGAAAGTTGGAGGTCTCTAACGTGTTTCTATCCAAATTGACAGCTTTTCAAAGTTTTGAATACAGCACATCCTTGAAACATGGCGTCTAGGACGTTTGGAGTTTTAATTCACCTTTGGTGACTTAAAAATGAAACGACCCTGGGAAAAATGTTATTATATAAAAAAAGTGGTCTCTTTTGGAGATATCAAAAAATTTGAATGTCCCCTAAAAATGGGGGATTTTGGGGGCAACTCAAAATTTTCAAATGCAAACCCCTTTCGAGTGAGCCCTCATTTTAAAGAGCTTTCAAAAAGTAGATGAATGGTTAAAGTTGGAGGTCACTAACGTGTCTCTATCAAAATTGGCAGCTTGTCAAATTTTCAAGGAGTCGTATTCAAAACTTTGACTTTGAATCAAAATAATTGACTCCAATGATTGAAAGTGGAATGCAAAACAATCGCTCTATTATTCAAATTTCAAGTCTAATTGAATCAACTTATAAACTATATCATGCATAGTAAGCAATCTCCAGTCTTCCGGAGTCAAAGAGATTATACAGCAAGACTGTGCTTTCAGTAGAAGTTAGGTTATAATAGCCTATTCAAAGGAGCGCGAGCGAAACTATAATAAAAACCAATAACAATTTATAAACAAGAAATAAAATATGTTTGCCCATATATTTTTAGCATAAAGAAATACATTAAAACATACATAGCATGTTTAGCTATGCACAAATATTATCATGACTCAACATTTTATTATCAACACAACAAATATTATCATGACAACAGTACTTAATGGTTTTTAATAATCTTATGTAAAATGATGACGTAAAATTCAAAGTTGGAAAAAATTTAAACTCTTTATGATTCTTTTGAATGGCTCATGCATTGTTTTTTTTCGGTGGTGTCTTCAATAATGGCCTAAAAACTTTAGAATATATAAAGAAAATTTATTTACAATAAATTTACACCTTCTTCACATTTGAAGCTGCTGTTAACAAAGGACTTTTACATACAAATTTGGTTATTTTTGTTAGGGTTGGTGTTTAATATATTGATGATGATTATGTCAATTATTGTTTAGTTGATACAAGTGATTTCTTAAAATAGCTAGGCTGAATTTTGTTGTAGTGTTTGCCAATTCTTGAAGTTTTTCATTATTTAATTTAAATTTTTTCCAAATGTCCATCAAAAATTTTGGGATTGTGCCTCTGGACCTATTAATAAGCCATCCACTACGAATTAACTGAAGACAAGATGTTTTGTTTGATGAGAGATTTAACTCTCAAAGCGTTTATAAATTAGATATTAGTGGCATATTCTCTGAAATTGCGCACGTCTCTATACGCGATCATGCAATCATTCAGTAGTAAGGTTTCGGATGTGGTTAATGGAAACACAAATGTTTCTACTGATAAATTATTATGAAATCATAATGACCTCCATAACATTCCGGCTTAAAGATTTATCATTCGCCTGGGACAACCATACAACTCACAATACTTAGGGACAAGATTCGAACAGCGATTTGGTTATGTTGACAAAAGACATTTATTTAAGATAACCAATACTCTAATAATAATAATAATTTTGCAGCTACTATTGTAGAGTAAAAATATAAATTAATTTATGACTGTCCGTTTCAGATTAACATAGGTGGAATGAAAATAAAAACAACCCGAAGAAATGTTATGGTATTTTTATTGTGATTAGTGAGTCATTTTATTTGACCGGTTCAGCGAGATTGATTACACGACGCGAGGCTGATCGTGCTGTGCTGAGCTGGGCAGCTCGCACTTTCACCCCCCGACCCGTCGCTAGGCAACACCCTCCCCCACTCACCCCCTCAGTCACGTGACTCACCCACCCAGTCGACGCGGCGGCCATTTCACCAACAGTTTGCTCCGTATTTCGGTTTTATAATTTGTTATTTACGTTATTTACTCGCAGGTAAGTGAGTTCATCGATTACTTTCAAAATATTTTCGCGGTGAAGTGTTGTTTGGAGTTGTTTTCGTCTGTGTGTTACCGAAGTGACTGTTTTTCAGGGGTGTAATTTTCATCCCCAGAAGCTCGGTGACGTCTGTCGAGTCTTACTGCTGTGTTGTGAAAGAATTGGTTTATCTTAATTGAATATTCTGGGTCGCCTCGGCCGACTAACCTCGGACTCTCGAGTATTAAAAATTTTAATTCAATTCTCTACAATTGAACGCTTTTGTTTTCAATTGTAAAACCAAACAATCCATAATTTGACATTCAGACTGAATAGAATGGAATGAATCAATAATACCACTGGATAGGGTATGCTTTTCCTTAATTTTATACGGCGTGGGAATCACCTCATTGTTTACTCACAATAATGTTTATATTTTCCATAAAAAAATATTAAATTTTTATATTTTCTCTCTAAGTTATAGATTTGTCCTTATATAGCATTAAACAGATTCATAACAAAGGCAGCATTTGTGACTAAACTGATCAATAGGATGGGGTTTTATCTCTTAAATCATCACTTATCTAGTTTATCGTCCTGAAAACTGGTTATTTAATTATTTTTATTTGCTTAAATAATAACTCTAATTTGAATGCTAACAATTAATTCATAAGATTGCTTATTATTATTAAAGACTTATCATAATGTCATAATATTCTTAAAAATACAGTAAAAATAAAATGTTTGAATAATAATGACATAGTATTTTGGGGCTAGCCCAAAATCAACCAAATAGTTTTATCTAGATTGTAGTTAAATAAAAATTATATACAATTTAACTCTATGTTACATTGTATGGTAACTTTGAATATTATACTGAATGTCAATATTATTTACTTTTTCAACATCAAACCCAAGTACCGCACCATGGCTAAACTTTACTTCTATTAACTTTCTTTCAAATAAATTCTTCTCTAAAACCAAGCTAAATTTCAATACACACGGCCGTGTTTTTTTGTTTTTTTTCGCTAGGTTTTTTATTATTTTACACAGTGCTTTAAAATAATATTTTAATACAAATTCAATTTTATGTTGCAACACTAAAACTTAATTAATTGTAGTCTATAATTACTTTTTGTAATTAAGTACATTTTTTCTAGGAGGCAATTTAATTGTGTCTTTTCAGACAATCTGTTCATTAAAAAGTCTTTATGTACATATAATACAGTGTTATAGGAATTGTTATTGTAATTTTCATTTGCTTCCACAAATGTATCACATATTATATTCAAGTCTTATAATCTCAAATGTTTGTTTACTTAGCCTTGCTCAGACCATGCTGTTATAAACATGCAGAGCCAAAACAAAGTAAATTGGCCTTTCTCCTCTGTTCTATTTTTAAACGACTACCTGAGAATGTTAAAGGAAAACAGGATCTCTAAAGAGAATTTCTGAGAATCTCTAAAGAAAAACAGTAGGCCTAGCCATAAAGTTATTTTAGTTGAAAAATATTTCTATGTAGTTAAATTTAAATATCTGTTGAAAGATTTTTTAAGCAAGCTGTGATAATATGTAAAGAGGTGAGGTATACACACCATGAGTTTATGGAAGTGGAGAATGCTAATGAAGTTACTGATTATCTCTCTATACCATTTCATTCCTGAGGTTTTTTGTGATCAAAACTCTTCCTACAGGTCTAAAACAATTTTTTTTAATAATTGTTGGTTGCAGAGTGATAATTTTTGCAGGAAACACAACATTTATACAGGTCAGACTTTAGAGAAAGGCCACAGACGCCTTTAAGTTTTTTGTTTTAATAGTTCAAGAGCACACAACATTTTCAAATTAATAGTAAAAAAATATAAAATAGCTCCAATTTTTTGTTGTAGGCCTATTTTTTTTATTAACTCACGTCCACTTTTAGACACTAGCCTAATTAAAAAGGTTTTCATCCCTATTTCCTTGATGCCCTTAAACTTTTAATGCTTTGTAACTATAGTTTTACCATTGACTAAAGACAAATGGTTTATTTACATTAAATTGCACAGTTTCAATATCATATTAGGCCTAAATGTATTTTATTTGGCAAACTATCAAAAAAATAGTCCAATGATTTCTAATAATACTCTTAAAATCATGCTTGAAAAAAATTGATTACAAAAATTCCCAAGTAGGACTTGTAAAAAAATAAACTGCTTAATTAATCTTTGTGGTTTTATTATCAAAGCCATTTTTATGTTTGTACAAGAACTCCTAACTGTCCCAAAGTTTCTGGGCAGACAGACAATGCAGCTGATTGGTTGGCAACAGGAGGTGAGTGGGTGTTTTCTTGCTAAAGCTATTTCTTGGGCTTTCTTCAACCTCCACAATGTATTCTAGAAATATAACATTCCCCAGACCTGACATGGTGAAAGTCCATAGTTCGTGAGCAGGCCCGGCAACAGGATTTTCGGGCCCCTGTGCAATCTTCAACCCCAGGCCCTGAGACCTGATGACCTTTTTTTGTTTTTTACTTGTTTTGTGTGCTTTTGGGCCCCTTTTCAGCTGTTTCGGGCCCTTTTTTGGCGTTCCCGGGTCTTAAGCATTTGCCCCCCCTGCACTCTCCTGTCGCCAGCCCTGGTCGTGGACTCTTCTGTATATAATTAAAGGCTGCTCAGAACAGCGCACTTACTAGTTCAAATGGTGAAACTAATTACATTACCGTGTGTTCAAAAAGTCGAGGGCAACATTTGTATTTTTTTAAATGTAAAGTATATCCATGAAACTTGGGGAGATATCTTGTGGATATAAAATACTATGTTGGCACTTAATCGGTGACCCCCACTAGCGCAAAGTGAGAAGTTTGAGTGAGAATAAACTCTAATTGTAAGCATAGATTGATATATACATCAGATTAAAGGTTTTGTTGATCGTAATCATGTTAATTTAAACATGTTAATGTAACTCCTAAGCATTCAAGTAATATTCTCTCATATTGGTCCCATCTGTTGTTTACTGTAAATCAGCTCATGGGCTCAATTTCAGCATTTCAATCTATAGCCTTTCCATATAAAAATATTATTCCAATCTCCTCCTCTCCCTTACATAAGTTACTTAGAATTTGTAAAATGCTGGGTTTAGTGCAAAAGCTTTGAGATTTTATGACCGTGCAATTTGTTCAAGAGTGTCAAGGAAGACAGAACGACTGGGAGATTTTATGGTTGCAATATGATCGAGAGATTTGATGACTGTGAGCGACCAAAAACTAACAAAGCCCCTGTGCAACCAACAATTCCGGCTATGATTCAACCATAATTTTCCTCTCCCACAATATATGACATTGAAACATTTTTTAATCACAGTGGATTCAACAGAATTTTCTTGTGATATAATTGAGAGATCCTATCGTTAGAATCAAGATATCTGTCTAGTAGTACTACCGAAGGAACTGAATGCTGCGATGCAACTACGGGATCCCGCGATGCAACTATGGGGTTCAAAGGCCAAGACACAAGAGATTCATATCTGATGCAATTTGACCGGGATTTTTGGTCACAATACAACTCACATACAACCAAAAAATGCTACTCTCACAATAAGACAAGGAAATTTGCCGACTACAATAGATTCCAATGATTTTGGTAGCTGTACAAATGAGAAATTGGCCACCACTGTATTACATACGACCAATTAACAGACATTTATCGACAATGACAACAAAGATTTTGTGGCCGAGAAATTATCAATAAATAAGATATATTTGCCGATGATGGTAGATTTTTCAGTTTTGAATTGGAGAAGTCATTTTCCTTTATTTATTAACATGTAATTTATCCAAAATTATTGGGGGATCGAGGCAACTGCCCCCCATGCCACACCCATATTACACCTATGAATCAGCTGAATCTGAGGATAGGTTTTTTTGTGTTATCAGCTTTTGCAAAGGGACTTGCCAGTTTGAAGACTACATCGTATCACTTGAGATGACTTGGTATAATACAACACCAAATCCAGACTCCAATGGATGACAATCGAAAATGGCAGCTTATCAATTTTTTGCAAAATGTCACATTTGTCCTCATAAAATAAATTTCTTATGAGTGTTAAAACTGTTAAAGAGTTTTCCTTTGATTCAAGATGCAGTATGCAGCATTACGTTTTGTTTGGCAATAAATGTTTTGTTGGCTGACCACTCACAAGTGTAATACGGGGGTGGAGAGGTGGGCAATTGCCCCTTCCACAATCATTTACATAAATTAAAATTTAGTATATAAACCAAAATGACTTCTGTAATTCATGGCCGAAAAATCCTCCATCAACAGCAAATATCTCAATCGTTTTGATACGATAATTTCATGGCCACCAAATCTCTGTTACCATTATCGATAAATCTGTCCGTTAGTGGGTCGTGTATTACACAGTTTCTTTATGAGTGACCCATAAACACAACTCTGCTAATCGTATTTTTTGTTTGTAAAAATATATGATTTGATATACATATTAAAATGTTCCTTTAAGAATTTCTTCTGAATCCCTGTGGGCTATCTTCTTAGTAGGAAGGACCATGATTCATACCTTCTCTTTAGTTTTATAAATGAAGCTGACACTCAGGGTCGGACTGGGTCCTCTAAAAAAATGTAAACCTCAAGTTTCTCTGAGGGCACCCCACTAATATTGAGAGGGGAGGGATAGTACAGACAACACAAAACAAGACTTATTGAATAATATATTTAAAAACTATTATACCAAGTTTTTTTTATGTAGATTCATAAAAACTAGTGGACACGAGCTGCTTAGCAGCTTTTTATGGGGTTGATGGTCACACTTATAGTTTTCTCAACAGTTTTTAGGTAAATGTGGTTATATATAGATGTCTTTAAACAGCAAAAAAGTTGCATATTAATCTTTAGCATAGTATAGGCCTACTCTCGTCAGTTACTTGCCATTGGTAAATATGCACGATAATCTTTCACGGCCATTCTCGCCTTTTGCATAGCAACTCCCATCTATCTGTAGTTGGTAAATCTTCAAAATTGTCTTTCACGACTGTTCGCGTCATTAGCAAAGATTTCTCCGTCGTTTTCCCACAGGATAAGTGTGATTTTTTAAATGGCGTCTACGCTATTCACAGTGAGGTACTCCTGTCGTAGTGTACCCACACAATCGGAAATGCCCTTATTTTTTTATAGCTGTTAACAATCAAACTATTAAATTTGCAAGCATTTATTTCTTGTTTCGTTTTAGTTAAGATAAATAAACTTTTTTATCTTTTTGAATTTTTATTTTTACAAGAGTCATGGAAGGATATATCCAATATCTCCATGATCACTTCCCCGGGACACAACTCTTTCTCTTGGCAACTGTGCATTAGCCGATGCACCGCTGACTGGACAGAGGCAACTAAAGACAATGAATATAAGTAGATCCAGAGTCGGATATTTTAGTAATAATTACCTTTAGGACAACCTCTCCACTGGTGCGCGCTCACCTCTGGTTCATCAAGCTCCACACACTTTTTGGAGATGTGGCATTGGTTAACTTTTCCGAATTTTATTCGTGACCCCAGAGGGCATCTGCAGGCGGGCAGTTGGGCAAATGGCTCAGTCTGAGCTTGCTGACACCCGATGGAGTTGTGGAATTTGCGTTCATTAACATGTTTTTACAAGCATCGAAGCATACCATCTTAAGATGTAAAATACAAATTTTTTTATTATTTCATTTGGTTATTTACGGTATACTACCACAGTTCAATAACCAATCGATAGTTTACACCTCAGCATATATTATTTACCATGGACTACACAATTAAACTTTTGTTTCAGGTTTTATTTACTTCAGACGACATCATATCAGATGCGAGCAATGACTCGACTACGGAGCAGAACCACCTGGATATGACCAGTGTGGGGATGGACTGCTACGAAGATATGTTCAAGGAAATTACTAAGAAACTTTACGGGGAAACTGACATGGAGGCTGGCGAAACCATGAGGATTCTGCAAGAGTATGATGGAGAGACTTTCAAGTTGGAGGAAGGTCATAATTCCTTAAACGCCTTTGGTCTCGCTGCACTGGTCCAGAATGGATTTCCAACGAATACTCTATTCACTCTGTCTGCACAACAGGAGCTAGAAAAGTTGCGTGCTGAAGAGGACACTTGGGTAGCAAGTGATGAATCCATACCTTGGACAGACTCTAAAATTGCAAGTTATAATTCCGCCCAGAAACTTTTCAGGTGTAATGAATGTGAGTGTGTTGGGTTTCTATCAAGGGTTGCCGAACATTGGCTTGGGACACATGCTAATCTTAGGGTTTTCCAGTGTCCCCAATGTCCATATGCTAGTGCTTGGGCGAGATGTGTTCGAATGCATCTAGCACGCCAACACAATATTTGTCCCGATCCAAATCAAGAGTCTCTCACTCTGTGGAAAGAAAATCCAGTTCTTGAAGAAGTTACAAAATATCTGGAAAGGCTTAAAGATGTAGTGGAAGCAGAGTTAGCCAAGAACCAAGAAAAAGAGGATTCAGATGAGGAATCTCATCAAAATGCCATATCCACCCAAACCTCAACACCTCCTCCAGAATCACCTCTTGAGCAGCAATCCCTCTCTCCAGTAGATGAAGCTGAGGAAGCAGAACTTCAACAAGAACAAATGCAGGATGAAGAAATGCATCAACACGAGCTTCATCAGCAACAACTTCATCAACAAGAGCTGCAACAACAAGAAATTCATGAGCAGGAAATGCAAGAACAGGAACTCCATCAGCAAGAGCTTGAACAACAAGAACTTCACCACCAAGAAATCCACCAACAGCAGCTTCACCACCAAGAACTTCACCAACAGGAACTGCATGACCAGGAGCTTAACCAGCAGGAATTACATCAACAAGAACTACACCAACAAGAACTTCATGAACAAGAACTGCATGATCAAGAGCTTCAGCAACAGGAATTAGAGCAAGAATATCAGCAACAGGAAATCCAACAGCAAGAACTTCAAGAAATAGACCAACAAGATCTTCAGGGTCAAGAAATCCAGTTACAGGATGGTCAAATCACTCATGTTATCGAAGAGCACATTCAAGTTCCAGAGGAAGTCGCTAACCAGTTACAACAAATTGCAGCAGCACAACAAGGGGATGGTCATCCTCAGCTACAGATTGTAATTACTCAGCAAGAAAATCAAGATCTCCCTCCTACAATACAAATACAAATAGCTCCGAGTGCAGATCTGGCTCCCCATTTAGTTTCTGATGCCCAGCATACAATACCTCTTCAGCAGGCACTGTCTCAGACTTTAGCCACTACATTGTCCCAACATGTAATTGCACAGGCAGCACAAACAGTTGTAAACCAACCGATTACTCGACAGGTAGTCGTCCAACAACCGACAGTAGTCCAGAGTGCAATAACCCAAACAGTAGCTCCTCCTCAGACCCCCACCACTTCCCCCTCCTCCAGAAGCAAACACACACAGAGTGAAAACTCCACTTCTTCGAGTCTTAAAAGATACAACTGTACGTTTTGCCACTATGCTACTGATAGGCGAGATTTGTATACTCGCCATGAAAACATACACAGGGATGAAAAACCGTTTCATTGCTACATCTGTCAAAAACAATTCAATAGAGCAGATCATGTGAAGAAACACTTTTTAAGGATGCATAGGGATACTCCTTACGACATCAACAAGATCAAAAGGACAATATCCAAAGACAGTTTGAGCAAAAGCACAATTCAATACTTCCCAAAGCCTCAGCCCAGGCTACCTCCTGCAGAACAGTCAGTCGCGGTTCAGAGCATAAGTGTTCCAGGGTTTACGACCCAAAAGCCTGAAGACAAAAAATCAGCGAAGAGAAAACCTGGAGAGAAACGTTACACTTGCTGTTACTGCACGTGGTCAGGTATGGACAATTGGTGTTTGAAAAGACATCTGAACACCCATTTGAAGCCGTACGTGTGCACACTGTGCGAGTACAAGGCCGCGCGGTCGGAGCGACTCGCCACACACGTGTTCAAGGTGCACAACAAGCGGGCGTGCTCCCGGTGCAGCTTCCTCGGGGATGACCAGTCCCAGCTCCAGCTCCATCAGCAGCAGAACCATCAGTGAGTGAAACCTGTTTCTTTATAAAACTAATATTTAACATAATAATATAAATACAGTAATAATATTTTACACTATTTCACATCAGTGCCGGATTTACGGCCACTGCGGCCCTAAGCCCTGATTTTTGTGCTGCCTCCCTACCCATAAGGCTCATCAAAACCAGTGACCTTTTTTGTTTTTAGCTCAATTGCATTTTTGTGTCTTATTATCCCCTCAAATTCAATCTAAATTCCTTATTTTCTCTCGTGTGCGACCCCCTATTGGCTCGGCCCTAAGCCCAGGCTTTGTGGGCCTAGTTGTACATCCAGCATTGTTTCAAATGCAAAAGATTAATGAGGAGAAAGTTAAACAAATGGTGCAATGCAAACCCATACTGAGTTCAAAATATACATGACTCAAGTTTTTATTGAGTTTTTTCATCATAAATTTTGAAAACTCATCACTGTTTTGAAATTTGTAGTAGTGAACGGATATTTTTAAGCTGTCCATCATGTCCTAACATTTTAAGGGCTGGAAATGCCTCAGTGGAAATTTTCTAAATTTCCTCTGTTAATCAAATGGACTAATGGACATAATGTGTTCATCAAATGGAAGAATTTTGTTTATCTTTGAAGGACCTTATCTCAATTGACCATATTTCAACTGAAGGGAATTCATTTTACTCTAATTTTGTTATATGATTACTTTATGAAGGATGCGTAGTTTTTTATACATGTGGAATTTTGAAAAAAAAACACCAGAAAATGTTCCACTGGGTCACTTCGAGGTAAAAACTTGGATTTTATGCTATGAGCCCAACACTCATCATCATATCCAAAAGTCACAGCTACCCGACCTTTGGCACGGCAACCCCATAACGTACACATTTATTGGGCTAAAGAGCTAAAGAAAAAGCTTAAAATAGGAAAGGAGAATCATTAGAATTTCTTTACTAAGTTTCTTAACCTTAATGTTATCGGTTGTATTCTAACATGTTTTACAGACATTGATTCTGCTAACAAAATTTTCATTGGTAGATATTTCCTGTTTTATAATTGAGCAATATCTTTTTTCCATGCTGCTTACAGCTAGGAAGGCAAGTATTTAGAGGACTCTGATAAAATTTTGTATTTTTTTTATATTTTAACAGTGTGCATTTGATTTTACTTATATAAGTAAAATTAGAGTTTTAATTTTAGTTTTCAAATAATTTATGTAATTGCTCGTTTGTGTTTTAGATGTAGATTCTTTTATTTCATTAAATTTGCATCAGTGGTTAAATTTAGTCATCAGAAAAACAATAGGATAAAGATAGCATAGTTTCCCTAGATATTTAACTCAGGAGACAAGAAATCTGGAACCCGAAATTGTGTTACTAAATTTTTATTACACTTGAATTAATACAACTACGAGGCGCGAGAGGGAGGGAAATTTATATACTTGAGTGAAAATTTTTTATCGTGCCCTTTTAAGAAAAACATTTGTGAATTTTTTTTCCTTTTTTTCAAAACTATTTTTTCATTTGATTGACATTTGAAGATTCATAGATTAGCCATGTAACGCAAAATCTTGCGTATATATTCAGTGATACAGCATCTTTCATGTAAGAACACGAATTTTTGTCACTGACCGCAACCAACATAAAAATGAAGATTAAAAATATTTAATGTGATTTGATAAATATGTTTTGCTGTATATGATTTAGTGTTAGTGCAATATTGCAATAAACAGCTCATTAAGCCTTTAGTAAATTTGATATTTCTAAAAAAAATTTGAAAAAGTAAAAAAATCGAAAAAATCTAAAAATTTTCTTAAAGTTTGTCTAGCTCCAAGCAGTCGTTTCTGATATATGAAAAATCTTTATGTCTTCATAGGGGCGTCTTTTTTATGTGTGAATATAGTTTTATATGATGATATATCAATTTTTGTGTTTTTAATAACCCAAATCATGAAAGGTGCGGTCAGGGACAAGGGGTATGGTCTGGAAAAAATGAGAATCGCCAGTCGATTTACTCAATTTATTTAATGCCATTGTTTTAAATTATCATTTTAAATTATCCGTGGCACTTTAATGGGCCAATACCCTGGTTAATTGGGAGTTGACTGTATTCTATTCCACGCAAATTTATAATAAGATATAAGCATTACCTTCAATATTTACATATTTCAAAAGCTACAATTTTACTTTTTCATAAATCCTTCAATTGTACTGTTTAAGATAAAATTGTGTTTCACTTCAATTGAATAGTGCAGCACAATGATCACATTAGTAATTTATAATGATTTTCACGACGGCACCCCAATACAATCGATAAGACTATTATTGTGGTCGTAAATAAAATGGTTGTGGTCGTGAGAAAAATGTGGTCGTGAATCACAATACTGTATTTGGCTCTGTTCTGGTGGTAGCCCTGCAACTCGTGTTTGAGAAGACAAAGTGGACTTCTAGGTTAGCGTAGCAATTAAAATATCACATCAACAAAAATTAATACGAAGTCTACTGTAACAAACGACTAGTACGGTCTTGGACACATCAAAATTACCAAAAACACAAACTCACCTTTATCAATCTTGATATTCTTGAAAACAAATAAAAACCTCTGGAGCAACCAAAAGCACGCATGTTCACAGACTGTCTTTCAAAACAACTGACGCTATCGTCACCAGGCTCGCCACTGTCGTGTTCCAAAGTTCCAAATTTTGCCGTTGCGGTCGGGACTTAAAATCGAGGGACAGACTTATTTTGTCAATAGTCAGTTTGCAATAAAGAAAAAATTATTAAATACTCTTTTTTTGTAAGTTTAATAATTAATAGGCCTAATGATATAAAAATATAGCATTATTTATTTTAGCATGCATAATTGTTCTAAAAATAGTGTGAAAGTTGAAGAATGGACTCTAGGTACAAGTAACGGTTGTGAGATTCGTGACTTGGAAAATACGGACAAAATACCTAAAACCCATTAACAACCAAATAAATATTTGTAAAATGTTGCCCCCGTCCCAAAAAATATTAAAACACATAATATGGTACTATAAAATCAGTATCTTCGAAATAAGAGGCCAGGGACATTAAAGGGCACAATAAAAAATTTTCACTCACTTATCATTCGCCAGCGACAGGCTAACCCCTCGAAGATAGACGAAAACACAAGAGGAATTCAGAAATATCATAAAATTTCAAAGTCTATGTGTTACTATCTAGCGGAAAATCAATAAACTTTTAGGACAAAATATAAACAACAACAAACCAAATGAATGAACTATAGGATGAACATAGGAAACGACGTCCAATGAACAAAATGCTCCGGCCAGTGATACACTTAGCGGGATCTTGCGAATAATACTCGTTGGTTTTTGTTTGTTTTCTGAGGGATATGCCTGGCGCTGGCGAACGATAAGTGCTATGAAATTGCCCTCCCTCTCACGCTTCATAGGTGTATTAATTCTACTAAACAAAATATACATAAAATAGCAGGAAAACAAATTAGGACATTTAGGTAAATTTAGGAAACATTTTTAATCATTAGGGTTTTAAACTTCAAAATACTTAATTTCCAACTTACTCAGTGTACATAGAGTGCCAAAACAGTAAACAAAAAATACGTTGCATCTGAATATTATTACAGGTTTTGGTTCATTTGTGTTTTACTGCATGTTTTTATTAATTTTTTAAGAGTTGTTCATTAGTATTTTTTTTATTAAATTTATTTATTCTCAATATATTGTATGAATGCATTGTATGTTGTGCTCTGTAGATTGTTTTAGATGAGTGATGTTTCCCAGTGGCATAATATTAATAAAGGATTTACCAAACAATGTTTTTTGGCCAAACAAATTTTATAATCATAATATGGCTTTAGATCCAGCGTTATCAAAACATATTAGTGGCATATTAATGATGGTGATTAATAATGCTTGTTTTTATTTATTCAAAGCAAACAAAACTTTGCTCATTCAGACAAAATGATTACAACCTCTTAATAACAAAAAATAAAACACTAATTTGCATCAAGGTTAGTTACTGCGGTACTTAGTGTGTGTAGTGCTGATTTGTAGAATCAGCCAAGAACAAAACAACCAAGATATTTTGTGACTGTACTGAATTGCAAAATAGGTCAATCCTCAATGCATTCTTTAAGAAAAACTCTAAAATCTTCCACAGGAAGAAAATTTTATTTTACTTTTTTTGTACCACCACATCAATTAGAAGAAAAACATCATTTAGTAGATAACTAGGTGGCCATGATTATTAAAATGCAAAAATTAAACCTTATGTGATATCAAAACAAGATCTAATACCCTCATCTCACCAAAATACTCATGCAATTTTTAAAGGATTATTTTTTATATGTGAGCATATCAACATATGATAGACAGAATAATGTTTTAATACTTCATTTTAAAAAATCACTAAAAAAGCAAATTTCATTATCCATGAGTTTCAGACATAAGGGAAATGAACAAGGAAATCACGTTAGTTTTCATTACAAAAACACATACTTTTTATTTTTTTTAAGTAATTCTTAGTCTAATAATTTTTAATAAATCTATTCTTGTGAGCAAATGCAATCAATGAAATAAAATCAATCAAATTAAATTAAATAAATACACCAACAAATTAAATTGAACAATTTGATTTGACTAATGGTTTTAAAATCCCAATTTTTATGTAAAATTGTCGAAAGATTTTGAGATTCACTCCAGAATTTATACTATTCTACTCCCTTGAGAGAAATTTAAAAATAATTTTAGACCACGTATTGCATTTAGCTAACCCATTTTCTCAGTAATTTATCAGTGTGGCAATGATTAAAAATTCTAAGTGATATTTTTTTAGCTGAACTCAATTTTAAGCATAAAATTTGTATCAAATCAATGAAAAATATAGAATTTTGAAAATAAAATTTATACAGCTGAAAAGCTTTTTTAGACTAAACCGATTTTGCTGGATTTCGAAATTTAAATCATGTCTGGCATTTTACAAATTCTTCCCACATTTGATTCAGATCGTATGTTTTTTTATGAGAGTTTTTATCATGTAGGTAAAAAACTTAACATACAGAACTTGCCAGCAACAAACAACAAAACATACCATGCGAATGCATGTTTTTATATTCATTAGTATATATGAATGTACAAGAATGAACGAATTGTGTTTTAGGTTAAAGTACCTCAAAACAAAAAAATAACATGGTCCCCCAGGGCTAAGCCTCATCATGCCTATGATAAGAGTTTCTTCCTAAGAGGAAGAAATTCGCTAAAAACTCGTAATATATTAATATTTTAAAGGCTTTTGTCTTTGTTTTCAGTTTCAATCACAGCAGACCACAATTGTTAGGAAAGCAACTTCCAAAGGGGAATGAAAACATTGACTTCAAGTAAGTGTGATTATATTAAATTTCTTTACTAGTGCCCAAAAGTGATGCTTTTTTGTACGAGGTGACATTTAAGACCGAGGCTGTGAGCCGAGGTAAAAATGATTAAGAGAATAGTCCAGGCAACGAATGCTCAAAAAAAGGTATAGAGGGTAATGCATGGAACACAATTTTTGACTTTGCAGCTTTGTTTGGACTTGTTAGGCAGTGAATATATCAAAAGTCCCCTTCCGTAACCCTTGAGCGGGGTGAGGGAGGGGGTTCTGAAGGTACCATTTTTAGGTTTTTCCTGAATATCTTGAAAACAATCAACTTTTACCATTTCTTATTGAATTAGAAAATTAAAGAAAATTAAATTTTCTGTAAGAAAAGTATATAATACTAGCAGATATACCCGCAGCTTCACCCACTGAAAGGATGACTAATTTTAGTTAAATCATACTATCCCATGATTTCCATGTGCAAATTTGAGGAATAATTAACAAATAGACTGATTTATTTGGGCCATGGGCATGCAATACACCCTTAAGGTGTAGATGTTACTTCCTCCCTAGATGGAAATGAGAAGGTGTAAAATTTCCTTTAAAAAATTTTCCCTTATGATTAGCAAATGGTATTAATTAGCTTCCTCCCATTTCCCAATACAGAGAATGAGGATAACCCGGAATTTAACACTTTGAACCCTGGGCGCTAAAATCTCTTTTTACGTGCGTTACTGGCCAATTTTGGGGTTCAAATTAAAATTCGTAGCTTAATACATATATTTGTTACCCATATAAATTATATATCAAAATAAAGAGAAAAGTATAACCTTTCAAATGATATAAATTTTATTACAGTTACAACAAACAACAATTTTAGGATTCCACATAAAACGGACATAAAAAAATGAAGAAAACAAAATTGCGACGGTAGTCACGTACATCACTCATATCAAATATATCTCTCATATTTTACACTAAACATGACAAAAACATTACGTAATAAAGTAATAACAAATCCTATAACTAAGTAAGACTCAAAACACTTGTAAATATAAGTAAAATCACACTTAATTGGACGCCGAAACAAACGTAAACAAAGTCAGCCAAGCGCTTTGTTGTCTGTTACACTGCAGACAACAAAGCGTCAGGATCAGGATCAGCTGTAGACATTTGGATTTATTTTTCTGCTGCTAAATAGATGGCTTTTTCGAGACCTTTGGATACTATAAACAATGCCAGATGATCAAGGAAGAGTTCCCTAGCAACGATTAGCGAAAATACGTCGAATATACGTTGCTATGGAAATAAATTTCGCGGCCCGACCTATACTCGGGCTTCGTACACGGCGACATATGCCATGCCCCGAGCTATACTCGGGCTTAGGGTCCAAAGTGTTAAAAGAAAAAAGACGCTAAGGATGGATTTTCAACTTATGTCAATCTGAATTTAACACATTTTGAAAATAAACCGAAACTGTAAGAAAAATGAGACAGTAAACTTGGCCAAAAACCTACTTCCCCAAAAAGTTTCTTATTTAAAATTTGTCTACATTTTATTCTTTTCTTAGATTGGATCTCGTACATTTTCTATCCCCTGAAAATATCCTACAGTACTCCAATCCGTAGTTTTAAAAACTGAAATGGCTGCCATATTATTATTTTCTCAAATACTCTATTTAAGCCATCTGAGAAAAAATATTTTTGTATCCTTTCTTTTTTGTATCTAAAGCCTATAAAGAATAATTTTGCCAAGTTTCATGGCCCAAATTGTTGTAGTTTTTGAGAAAGTAAGATTTGGAAGCTAAAAATGGCCGCCACTTTGAGTTTTACAATATATCATATTTAGGGCTTTTGAGAGGAAATATTGCAAAATCCTTTCTTAGTAGGCATTTAGAGCCTGTCAAGAATATTTGTGCCAAGTTTCATGGCTCTAAGCCTTATAATTTTTGAGAAACTGTGATCAGTCAGTCAATGGGTTTTGGCTTTTATATAATATATAGATGTCTATTTTGGTCCAACCATTCACAAGGTAAACACTAATTATATTCATATTTAAAAAAAATATCCCTTCCATAAGAAATACGTGTACATTTTTGTGTAATTTATATGCCCAATGAGACGCTTTTTTACCTAAAGAAAAATAAACAACATTCATGATACAGTGACAAAATTTCCATTAATTTGACACTCAATTACAAAAATTTGTGTAAAATGAAGGTGTATTAACAAGAACAAGAATTTGTATTAACCACATATTAGTAAAAATTCCTTCAAAAATAAATTTTTATGAGCTCATCAAGACGTTTAATTTGGACAAATTTTTATGACTGAGATGTCAAATTACTGGAAATTTTATCACTATTTAATGAATTTTGTTTATTTTTTCAGACGAAAAAGCGTTGCCCCATTGGGCATATATGTTACACACAAATTTACATGTATTTCTTATGGAAGGGATTTTTTTAAATATCAATATAATTAGTGTTTACCTTGTGAATGGTTGCAATAAAATCGTCATATTATAAACTTTTCTTATAGCAAATTTAATTTTCTTTAGTTTTCCAATTCAATAGGGAATACTAAAAAGTTAATCGTTTTCGAGATATTTAGGAAAAACCTAAAAATGGTACCTTCAGATCCCCCTCCCTCCCCCACTCAGGGGTTACGGATGGCGACTTTTGATATGTTCACCTCCTAACAAGTCCAAACAAAGCTGCAAAGTCAAAAATTGTGTTCCAAAAATTTCCCTCTGTACCTTTTTGTTGCCTGGACTAAAAGCAGCTTCAGGCCCGTGTGATAAACTATATTTTTCTTTTTACCGCTCAATAAAACAGATTAACCAATAAGTAAACCAAAATATTATCTTTAAAGATATCTCCCAAAGAAGTTTTCATCTTTTTCTTGCTAATTAAAACAATTAGCTGATTGTCTGTTCCATTTCTGTTAGGTTAGAGTGACAATAAATGAACCAATGTATCAAACGCTAATGAACTATCGATTGGTGAAATGAGCGAGTTTCACAAATCGATTAAACCAATAACATTGCAGCAATGAATTACAATTAATAAAAACTAATAACCACTACCACTCTCAATGCAATTTATTGCTCACCATCGGCACTGATTTGCAGTTTTAGTACATTATAACGATGAGGTGATGTCCTCAGTTTTAGTACATTATAATGAAGGGGTGAAGATCAGGTAATGTCCTCGACATCACCTGATTCTTTTTCTCCCTAGGGTGAAAAAAGCTTCTTTAGGCCCATAACGCATGTAATGACAACTGCTGTTTTCGCAGCGGTGTAGTGATGAAATAGTAAGTTATCCAGAGTTAATTGCTTAAATCAGTAATTTATACTAATGCAATCTGGTCTTAAAGTCAGAAAAAATAAGCCATAAACAAAGAGTTTATAAATGTTGAGTTAGTGAGAAGAAATTAAAAAGCTTAATAACAAAGAACTTATATTGTTTAGTTTATATTGCACGGTAATAGTAACGAGTGAACTGTAATTTATAGACAGAAAGGCCTTTTCATGACTGACAGTGGTGTCATGTTGGATTTCCAGTGCCTATGCAAAGATCCCCCCCCCCCATGACCAGCGTACCAGAACCCATTTCCCTTTTACTGAGGTATCATTAAAACCTCAGTGCCTAGAATTATTAAAAAGTTTGTTTTCAGCGCCCATGCAAAAATCAAACTTGTCTCCCCTACCCCTAATCAACCATTTACCAGAACCCCCATCAATACTAAGATAAAACTTGATATCTTCTACTATGAAGAACATCTGCGTTGAGGAATTACTTGAATCGTGAAGAGTATGTTCAAATATTAAAAACACACTTTTAATTGAGAGCTTGTTCCATTATCTAACGTTGTCCGTCACACCACAATGATACATTTTTATGACATTTAAGTCTTGAGTTAAAGTCTTGATGTAAAAATGTAGAAGCAAACCATAAGTTTTTCTTATGAACATTTTGTGTGTTGTCAATCATATTTCTTCAAAAGATAATTATATTTTTACATTCCTTTAAACTTGTTTGATAGCGATTTTTAATTTTAAATTGCATACACATTGAAAACAACATAATAATCACATGTTGATAGCAAAGCAACTTTGGTAAAACAATTTTCATTACCTCTTTTATTACCCTTGTATGGAGATTATGTAAGCTACTTCCTATTATTATATATCTAATTAACTGTTTTCCTCCCCCAGCTTCACCGATAACCAGCCTGGCAGAAAAAACATTTCCAAGAGCATTCCTTCGCATCTACCTCCACTAGAAGTACAACGAATCCTCTCCTGTATCCTCTGCGGGATGCAGACGAGTAGCCAGGTGAAAATGTTACAGCACATGGAGTTTCACTCTCATTCAGAACGAATAGAATCTAGTGGCGAAGATGAAGACGACATGGAAATTCCTCTCCTAACGATCATCGATGAGGATGTGGATGATCGGAAAAGTGACTTCAAAAAAAAGTTATGGAGGAAGCATAAACTTGGAAGTATATCTTCTAAACCGAAGTTTTGTGGTATTTGTACGAGTACAAACTCAAATGTCTCCCCTCGTTTTAGCCAGTCTGGCTGGGCCCGGCATTATTTATTTTGTCATTCGAGAATGGCTTACAGTTGTTCATTGTGTAGTAATAATTTCAGGCATAGATATCAAGTTTACTTGCATAAGAAGTTGAAGCACAATTTAAATTTTATCAGGTTTATTGTACCTTAATGAGTTATTTGAAAGTTACTTGTTTGATGGCTTTCTTTGAACTAACCTCGTACAAATTTGTTTAGGCTTGCTTAGTTACCTCAATTTGTTGTTTAAAGTTTATCGAGTGTTTATTTTTTTACATTTTTATGTGATGAGTTTATATTTATGGTTACATTTACGTGAATTATTTTAGATAATATATTTTTATTAATACCTCAGAAAACTTTTGATAAAAGAGCCTATGGGGTTATTGTTTTAGGTGCAAACCATTGATGCATGTTTTCTTTTTATTTGTTTTCATTTTACCAAAGGGTGTCTACAATGTTCATAACTTAAGAAAAATCCATTATTGTTTAGGTATACTAGATTTAAATAAAAGAAATAAAAACTCAGGAGGAATCAAGTAGGTAATTAAAAGTTCTATTACAATTCTTGATTACAATAAAGAATACTCTTATGAGTTAAGAATACTCTGTCATAAGATAGTCTTAGATTTTCTATAATATATTGTTCTTAAGATATCTGAAATAGTACAATAGTTTTCATCTCAAGGAGAAAAAGCTTTTGTTTTTGGTGCCCAATCAATTTTTAACAATGAAACGATACAAAACGGACACATTTTCTCTGTTTGGTAGATAAAGTTTTTTATCTACGACCATTGCAATAAGCACCAATTATGGTATTACAATAAACATTATAATGATATACATTAAAACACCAAAAACCAAGCAGTTGCATAATGACAACTTTATGATACTGGAGTCACTTTAGAGTACTGGTTCTAGATCAATACTCTAAAGCTCTCTGGAGAGCTCGGCATTTGACGGAAGTAGTGTCATAATAACAATTACGCAATTCGCACATTAGCTGATTGTTGCATTACGATTCATGTTTGAGTTTACTTATCCCATCAGCTGATTGTTCCACAACGATTCATGGTTCAGTCTGCTTATTTGCCTAACCTCAAATTTGAGTTGACCTATTCCATCATTAGTAATAGTCATGAGTTTTGTTTAACTTCGGAGGAAATTTTGTCGTATATTGTTGGTCGTAGATAAAGTAGTGTATGCAACGATTGTATTATGCCTTTAAGCCACTCGTGAGATATTTAGAACACATCTCACTCGTGGCTTACAGGTATTCATAATACAACCGTTGCATAAACTACTATTTTTTAATTGTACTAAGGAGGTAAGCTTCAAACCTAAAATTATTATAATAAAGTTGTTTTTTTTAGGTTTACTATTACAATGATATTTACATTATTTTAAATTCTGTTATTTACCAACAATTGGTCACGATTCATAATATTGTGAGCAATTTTTCTTCTTTCGAAAATGCTGAACATATTTTTAGCAATAAGCGATAGCACTCCTAAAAAATTTTGAACTAATTTTTCAGTGTGCTATTCAAAGGGAGCGCTATAGAGTGATTCTACAAACTTAAAAAAGGAAGATTCCAAAAAATAGATTTGAAAGAGGCTGTTTTTTGTGCAGTAGACTAAAATCAGGCTTAAAAATTATATACAATTTTTTTTATTAAATAAAATATCAAGAATTTTTGTTGAATCAATTTACAATCCAGGATAATTTAGTAGTGTTTGAAAAAAAAATCCTCTACTGAATAAGTGTTTCTTAAAACTATAATTGTGTGTTTCTTATTAATTACATTGTCATTACCAAATCATAACTTACTCATCAACGAAAATATTTGAAAATGTGCTTTAGTGTATTATGAGAAATGTTATACAGACACCCTAAATATATGTTTTATTTTTGTTCCTGACAGTGGACCTTGTAATAATTCTTGATTGTAAATTCTCTTAGCCAGATGGTTACTTTGCAGATGTGTACTTTAATTTATCCTTTTTTGTACAAAACATGTCCTAATATATACAAAAAAATTTTTTAATTGTGGTTTTCATTAAGATAGCAATATTTTTTTCATTAGAAAAATTTGGTTCGTTCATTTTATTTTATATTTATTATAAAACAATCAAAAAATGCTGCCAAAATGTCATTATCTGATATTTTACCACAATATATTTATGGTTTTGAACGATATTGATGCAGGTACATCATACAGTATTTTTAAACTTTCCATTGTATATAAAACAGGCTGCTAACGAATGTAAGATAGGATGTTTAAATGCTTTTGTATATACAAAACGTTTTTTTCAAGAATAATGGTTCATGTCAGTGTAAATCATACTCAAGTGTTGTCATAAAAAATACAAAAAAATTGTATGATAAATAATTGTACAATAGGAAATTTAATAAATAATTTTGTTACTCTTGTTAAAAATAAAACTGTAGCTGTTATTAGTTTCCCAAGTTCTGAAAGTTATCATAATAATAACTAGGCGACAAAAGAAATTATATACAATACAAAACTACAAATACAATACGGGCTCATTGTTCCCGTAAAATTTATTAATAAGATTTATTAACCCTTCCAGGGCTAAATCGCGGGCTTGGGCGTAATTTTTTCAAACCAAAGTTCAAAACATAATGTTGTAATATTATTATTTTTTTACTAAAATAATTCATATGTTATAAAACAAATGTTTTTGATGCTGAAATAATTTTTTTACATATGTTAGAAGGAAAATAAAATTTGAAAAGACGGATACATCTGTCTTTAGCCCGCAAAAACTTAGGGTGACGTATATATCAGTCCGCTGCCGCCAGGGCCGGATTTAACATTTTGGCGCCCCTAGGCCCAATATATTTTTCCTCCCTTAAGTTTTAAGGGTGGTAGTCAATAAAAATTACTCTTGAAGAGTAGTATTATATGTCACTTGTCAAGAAATCAAATTATACCCAATTTTCTGAAATTAAAAAAAAATAGCTTCCCCGGGAGCCGTCGATTTGCCCCCAAAACACACTTTTTGCACTTTGAAAAATTTGAAAAGGGTCCACGGGAACGGCAAACGCCGGCAAAACATTCGTTTTGTACTTTTAACAATTTAAAAAGGTTGCGCGAGTGGCGGCAACCACCGGCACTCGCATTTTGAGCAATTCGGAAGGGCTCTACGGCCGCTGGCAAACGGTCGCCACCAAAACGAAAATTTTGCAAGTTGAACAATTTAAAAATGCTTTCCGAGCGTGGGAAAACGCCGCCAAAAGAAACATTTTGCACTTTAAACAGTTTGAAAATGATCCACGAGTGCTGGAAAACACCCCCAATACCATATTTCGAAAGTTGAACCATTTTAAAAAGGCTTCCCGCGTCGGCAAACGCTGCCAAAATAAACATTTTGATTTTAACAATTTGAAAAGAATTAACGGGCGCTGAAAACGCCGCCAAACGAAAATTGTGCATGTTGGACGATGTTTAAAAGGCTCCCGGGTGCCAGCTAACTCCGTCAAAACACCATAGAACTTGTGCAAAACACACGTTTGCCACTTTGAACAATTGTTGCGGATGCTACTCCGTGCCAGCTTTGCCGGCGCCCTTCTTGTTGGCGTCCCATTCAACCACATGTTCCACATGCGGTTTCCATCGGCCCTAGGTATAAGCATAAAAACTAAATGCCTTGGTATTTTATTTTTTATTTTTGCTTGGAGGTGCGCCCCCAGGCAGCTTGCGCCCGTAGGCCCGGGCCTCCTGGGCCTATTGGAAAATCCGGCCCTGGCTGCCCTGAACGACGATCATGAAATATGAAAACTGACGATAAATTTGAGTATTACCGCGGGCGGAAAATGTATAATTCCATCAATCTAAGTCATTTCATTGTTTTTTTACTTCCTATCATACTACTGACCTTTTACTCCAAAAAACAGTAAAGAAAACAACAAAGGCTAAAAAAATGCAATGTCCACACCCCCATCAAGGCTAACACTATGTAGAGATCATGTGTCAGTTTCATCGCTCTCCACGCCAAAAGTACACCCCATATTAGAGTCATTTTCACTGCCAAATATGAAATCTTCCTCAGCTGCACCTCTATTTAGCATTTCTATTACATCTTCAGCGAAATTTGGGTCGTTAGTATTAGTCATTTTGAAGTAAAGCTCATTACAATTGCAACAACAAAAACACTCATTGTCATGTCCCAGCGCAACCAGTTTCACGCTGTAAAAATGTGTTGTTTAGGCGTGAAACAGCTGGAAAAGTCACGGGAAACAATATTGCCAACTGTAAAAACTAAATAACCCATCCATAAGTCAATATTATTATTACTTTATGGTCAATTCAATTTTTATTGTCATAATGTATACAATGTATGTTCTTTGTATTTTGGACGGATATATCCGTCTTTATCCTGGAAAATAAAAATGTTAAGACAGATATTTCCTATTTCAGCCTGAACGAGAAATTGCGTTCAACGGAATATCTGTCAATAACCCAGGAAGGGTTAATACTTAAAACATCATCTTCAACACATAAGACCAGTCAAAGTTGTAATGTTCTTTTTGATTACAAGTAAGATTTTAAAATCACATCTTTGAGTAAATTATTTATTATTTCCACTGAAAAAAACAAACATTAAGCACAAAAAAAGTACTATCAGTTCAATGGGTCAAGTATACAAGACCAGTAAACAATAATATGAAATGCTCATTAGGTTATTTCATAAACGCAACACCATAAAGGATTTTTCCAATTTCAAAGAAGACGCTAAGGAGCGAACCTCATTTAACACTTTGGGTGTGGGCCGGTCACCGAGGACCGTTGGCGGGATGCACGCGCCGGCCGGCCCGGTCACGTATTCCCGGCCAGTTCCCGGTTAAATGAATCAGCCACAGTAGTGCGACCTTGTGAAGCAGTTCGGAGTTGTTGCCATGGTAACCTGCCTTGTACCGTGTGTGTGTCGCCCGCTGTTCCCAGGGGCCTGAGCCGGTCCCCTGTATTACGTTTTATAATTTATTATTTTAGTTTTGGTGATGGTACGGACAAACCAGGAATGTGTATTGGTAAAAATGCTTTGAGCAGTTCCATGATGCACTGTGAATGAAATGACACTGGTTGGGAGGGAGAAAGGGGCTGTATATAATTTTAATACTATTTATAGTGCCATATTTAAAATTCTTTTTGTGAAAACCCATATTTTTTAGACGAAAAGTGGGGTATTTATGTCATGGCGCCTACGGACTCCTTCGCGCGGGCCGGCCCGGTCACTGGTGACCGGCGATTTTGGACATCATTTTTTTGGGAAATACCATTAGAAACTCAGTTTGCGACCATTTTCCTAGCTTCTGGATACAAGAGGTAAGATTTTGTCAACAAAATTTCTGGCCCTAGGAAAGGTCTACTGAATTTTTACCGCAGCCAAAGTGTTCACTAATTAAGAATGTTCTTTAGGAACTTAAAGAGCCCTTATCAAATTCTAATCCATTGTACTTAAAAAAATAATGAGCCCAAGTGTAATTAAAGACTAAAGGTGATGAAAAATATTAATGTTTTTACAGGAATTCAGCAATATAATAAGATTCCAAAGTCACTTCCGATTTTGGAGAAATAATTGTTTACTGATTTCATTGGGTTCATATAACATTAGGGTTAAAGTGAGGATGCCAGTTAACAAATTTGACCTTGAGTTTTTCAAGTGAGCTTGAATACCAAATTTGGTCAAATAGTTTTAAGTGCTCTCGAGTTATATGAGCAACAGACATTTTATTTCCAAGTGAATTTAGCTAAATAAGCCGATTAACATTGAAAACTGTATATTTAAACGCAAGAGTTCATTTAAACCCTTCAAGAGCCAGTGCCTAATTTTTGAAGATTATGTGGTAATGCAAAGTGACATATGAATGGTTCAAAATATCTTATGTAAAAGTTTGCGAAGAATCCACTGTTGTTACCAAATTTCAACGTCACTTCTGGTTTCGGAGACAATTTTTCACTGATTTTGAAGGGCTCTCATACTGTTTAAGTAAAAGCAAGGTCTTAACTCAGCTCTGATTGGGTGTGGACATACTCTCTCCTGACTGGTGTTAATTCTTGATACTTGTGACTTCTTTGTTATTTTGTGTTCTAGTTTTTGTTTTCAGCATAGTGTTTTTGTGACTGCTTTTTCAGTTCTGTTTTAGCAATGTTTTTGGTATAAGAGATAGACAAAAATGTGAAATGTGGAAGGTGTAGAAAAGGTAATTTTATTTTGGAGATTGGATTACTTGTTCCACGTAATCCAACGACATGGAACAAGTTGAATTATGTGGAACAAATAATCCAATCTCCAACTTGTAGGAGGTGAAAGGTACAGTTGAGGGCCGTAACTGGGCCTCAGAGCGCCAGGGGCCTTGAGCGGCAGCGAGCACCTTGGCTCCCGACCGAGGAGGCTCCGCAGGAATGGCCGCAGCCTCGGTGCAAAACCAAAGAGGCCAAAACTTTTGGAATTTTTTTTTGATCCCCGCTCAAGTCCACTTTTGACCATCTAGAGTAGAGTATCCATAAACATCACAATTTACAATATATGAATAATTCTTCTTGATTTTATGTAATTTCAGTTTTGGCTAGGGAGGGGAGAATTTCTGACTTCGGTTCCATGGCTCAACTTCAACCTCCCCACACCCACCTTTAAAATGTATTATATGCTGAGTTTGTTGAAAAAGCTTTGTAATTTGACTGCTGCAAAATGACCGAGAGCTTTACCGACAGCGACACAGCTTAGAAGTTTAACGTGGTTGCAGTACCAAGAGATTTTCCGACTGCGGAATCCCCCTTAAAACAACCGATTACCGGCCACGGTACAACAGTGAAATTTTGTCTGTGTGAAATAACCGTGAGAAATTTGGCGATCGGTGCAAATCCTAGATTAGTTTTCTGATACAACCAAGATTTATTGGTTGAAAACAATCAAGTATTCGTATTAAAATTTTTTAAACACAATACAACCTAAATGTTTGACGCGGCTATAGAGCCTACAGATTTAATGGACAATATATGATCAAGAGTTTAGTCATCGTTTGGTTTTCCATTATTCAACCGATTTTCACTGGCCATGATACAGCCCAATGAAGAGCTGTAATTGCCATAATATGACCGAGAAATTCCCGAATTTCAGAACAATCCACAGCAGGGCAATACCATGCTGTCCCCTTGAACAACATAAAAACCTGAAAACAAAGTGAATCCATATTTCACATTTGAAATTTCAGTCATTTCCCGAGCATTTAAAAAAAAATACTGGCCATTGAAAACGGCCAAGTTGCCTCCTAAGACGAATACTTGAGCACAACCTTTGTAAAATACAATTATTGGACAACCGCAATGCAACCGAGAGACTTGCTGGCTGCAGAAACATCGGGCGATTTTCCGGCCACGATTTGACAGCTGCGGAGCCGCGATGCAACAGAAAGTTGTAACAGCAATGAAAAAGCAAGCGATTTTCAGATGTAAAGGAACCCATAGATTTGCCAGCTGCGGTATATATTCCGGCTAAAATGTGGCCAATTGATAAGACGACCTCGAAAAGAGTGTGAGATTTGTAGGCCGTGAAACGACCAATTATTATATGCCTGCCAGCCAGCAGCCGATTTATCAAAGACAGATTTTTCCGCAACGATATGGCTAATCAATGTGATGGTAATGAGAAGAGCGAAAAATTAGTCGGCCGCACTGCTACACTGCGACCAAGAGATCTGTCAGCTTAGAAACAAGAGAGCGATTTTTCAGCCACGAAATGAGCGAGCGATTGCCTGGCCGCAATACGAGCAAGCTACTTTCCGGACGCAAGATGAGCAAGCAATTGTCTGGTCGCGTAACAAGTGAGCTGATTTTTGGCCATAATACCAGCGAGAGCTGTGATGGCTAAGAAAAGACAGGCTCAGCGGCCGCGTGGCCGCGATAAGAGCAAGCTATTTCCCGGACGCAAGATGAGCAAGCAATTGTCTGGTCGCGTAACAAGTGAGCTGATTTTTGGCCATAATACCACCGAGAGCTGTGATGGCTAAGAAAAGAGACAGGCTCAGCAGCCGCGATGCGACAAGAGATTTTACGCAGCAATTCTGCTGAGAGATTTTCCAGCCAAGAAACAAGCGAGCGATTTGCAGGCCCTGACAATACCATAATATTATTGCTTTTCGATCGAGAGATTTTTTGACCACGACGTCAATAACGACGAAGATGGCTATTTTTTTCACTGTATCACCAGATTTGAATTTCCCGACCAAAAGTTTATATTCATTACTTTTTCTCGAATACTCCCGACCTTTACCTCACTTTTCTCGAGTTCCCAACTGCCTGTTATTCAAATTTGTTTGTATATAGGAATTCACAATCTCATCTCAATCTGGCTGTCAATCCGCGCTGAGCTCGTTTCGGTCGTAACGGCGCAAGTACAGTAAAATGAGTTGCAGGGTGCAAAGTGCGGCGCGCGGTTGGGTGTTGGAGGGGCGGCACTATCTGGACAGCCTAGGGGCGGCAAATTTTCAAATCCACTCCTGGCATTAGAAACCATATAAATAGGGAGGCCTCAGAGGTCTTAGTTACGGGCCTGGTACAGTTATATTTTTTCCAAAATTAAAAACTCTCTAAAATGTTGATAAACCCATTCTAAGCCGATCCTAACATCCTAAAAGCAATATCCATGTAAAATTTCAAGGATCAGGGTTAAGTAGTTTTGGGTATGCAATGAAATGTGAGTAGTATTTGAAAAATATTCTAAATACTGCAGAAGAATATTTTCTGGTTCTAGCAGATTAGACCCATTTCAAAATTTAATATCGCTGTTAACACTGACATGGATATTTTTTTGTTTATAAGGAAAGAAAAATCGTGAAACCAACTTCCCAATTTCTGAAAGACCCTCAGACTTCAGAATCCTTGTTTTGATTTAGAAAATGGTTTAATATGTAAATATAAAAGAGGAATTGGATGGTAAATTCCTTTTCCTACCACTGCATGGAAATAATCACATTGCCACACCTGTAAACAGTACGCAAAACCGTTCATTTCCGCTATCATTTCATTCTCGCTCGCTAAATCAGGGTTATTTATTGGGTTAAGGTGGCACACATTAGAGGTAACTATGACGTCAAACACCAAAGACCAGTTTCTATTGATCAGAAATCCCATGACACTCACCATATTCTAAATTCTAGTTGCCTTGCTCTAAATCAGCTGATTTCACAGTCGGCGTTTCTATCTCAACTTCCGGTTCGTTCCAATAGAATATACAAACATAACCTCAATGAGCTTTGGTGTACGGGTTAGTTAATAAGTTAAACTGTTTCATTAATGGTGGTATGAAAAATATTGTGTGTGGTGTGTATTACGAGCACAAATAGTCACTGCAGCTCGAAATGTTTGGCCATCTACAATTCTCGAGCGGCAATAACGTAATTTGCGCTCTTAATACACAAATAGCTATTTTCTTCTAACAATTTAACTTAGTTAAGTTTTTTGATTGGCCCCTAATTTTAGTATTTAAGGTAACAATTGCATATTTGAGCTATCTGATGATGCTATTATCAATGGTAAAATCAGTAGGCATCTACAAGTATTACCTAAAATCAGCATAAACATTATAAAATCTTTGATAGGTGGACGATCTAATCAAAAAACAAGTGAGCACATACTTAGTGCAGTCATTTTGTCAAAAAAAAACAAAAAAAAAGTGGATTCCAGAGATGAATTCAGCTTCCAGCACTTGAACTAAGAAAGCAATATCGATTTCAGGGATTGCACAAATTAAAAACAAAAAATAATCTCAACTATTTATTGTTTTTAAGGCGAGATACATCTTATTTCTTTTCTTACACAACCAATACACCATCAGTAAGATTTATGCAAATCAAAAAGATTTATCCAATACAAAATAGCTGAAAATCCTGTAGCACATACTTGGAAGTACTGATTAAGCGAGTCTTGTTATTTAGTGAATTTTATTAGGTATTTGTGATCCGTAAAATCAATATGTTTGTCTCTACATTAAGAACTGAAATGGTCAACTTGATTCAGAGGAAAAAAAACTTTGGTAAACAGGTTATGTAAAACATTGAGTTTAAAAATGTAAAACAGTTAGGCAGTTTTAACCCTCCAGGTACCTATTTAACAGTGAGACATAAACTTCAATGTATACTCCTGTTGTAATTTTTTTTTCTGAAGCTGTTGCGATTCCCAAAGGAATTGTAGATAAATAATTTTTCAATTTGTCTACGATGCCAAGATCACAATGTATACGACGCTATTATCACAATGTAACATTGCAACATCAAACTTCAATGTGTACAATGGGTGAATTTAGCAGCTCAATCATTTCAAAACTTCTTTTATGATTAATAATAAGTAAAGTATGAACATTCAAAATATTTGCATTAAGTGCTGCTTTTGATTAAGTGTGAATAACTTGAACTTTTTCAGTAGAAAAAAGTAACAAGTCTTTTGAAGCCCAAACGTTTTGTCCAAATGGTTAAGAAATAGTGATTTTTTTTAATATGCGGAATTTGCAAAAGGTATTTCAATTTTTATCATTAAAAGCAGTAAATTTTAATTTTAAATAGTTTTTACGAACGTTTTCTAGATATTTTCAAATAGATGTTTTGTGGATGTGTATTTTAATGTGGTTATTTATGATTTGGTTTTTAAGAAATTTTTTATGGATCACAATCAAAAACTTTTTCTAATAAATATTTTAGGAAAGACCTTTTAAAATATTTTATCTATACATTTTCAAAACGCCATGGTGAAAAATACTAAGTTTGTTTATTGTTTGGTTAAAATAATTACCTTCAAAAGCGTAAATTTTTTTAAATGGCATGATATTTGCATGTAACATTAGTTCTTTCAAATACTAAATGTTATTTTTCCAAATTTGTTTTGGAATAGCTATGCATTATCAAAAGTGATAACTTTTACTGTGTTTTGCAACACAATAACAGAGGATTCATTTACACCCAATTTTACATAATATGTAAACTGAGTTTAGTTGAACATATAATGTTCAACTGCTTTAAGTATGGTTTCACAGTTAACATCAGTTTAAATGCTTCTGCAAGAGAAGTCACATAAATAATTTAAACAGTATACAATCATCAACAATAGAGTACATAACATTACAGATTAAAACAACATAATCTATTATAATACAACTAATACACAGTGTCAGGACAGATTTAAGATTCTGTACAAAAATATTGTACATTCTATAGCAGAAATCAGCAGGGCTATACACTAAAGAAATTCAGTCGTAGAAAATAATCTATGGGATAAATACACAAAAAACTACCCCACCAGCCGATTATTTTCCAAATAGTAAGCATATTATTGATACAACTCCACCAAAAACTATAATATGGAGTACAAAATATTTGGCTACTACTAGAGGATTCATTTCACACAAATTTGTTTGATAAAACAATCTTAGAGACAAGAAGCTCCTAAAACTAGCCATACCAAACACAGCATCACAAAAGTCAAATATATATGACATATATGGCTAGACACTGTATCTCATAAAACCACTACGATTTGAATTACATTAAAACCAAAGCTGTTTGCAACCCAAACTTGTGTTTGATGCTAACTTTATGAGTACGGTTTTATTTATCAAAAATCTTTCTTTCAGCCATCTACTAATAGTAAAAAGAAAATTCTAAAAAATGAGAGAATGTAACTTCCTTAAAAACATTATTTAAGGTTTTTATTTTATGAGGTTACTTCACAGGTATTTTTTTATTTCATGAGCCTTTTACAAACTTTTTACGAACTCTAGAGTAAAATCAATATCATTCAGGATTCGTTAAGCAGCAACGTATATGAGTGTTGTTTTTAATTATGGACACCAAATACAAATCTTTGTTTTGTAAGTGCAGCATTTGTTTTCTTCTTATGAACTGGTGTAACCTGTTACGTATATACTATCAGCAAAGAATGGAACCTCAATAACCAATAGATACAATAACAAGACAATGTCAATAACAGTCTGTTTTTAACCCTGTATAATTATAATGATGGTAATACAAATTACAAAGTGGTTAGAACTGACATCAGGAGAACCTAGAATACAACATAGTCAATTTATAGTCATAGTCAAGTTTTTGTTCACTATAACTGAGGATCTGTGGTGCAGATGAAACACAATAAGAAAATAAAATATATATTTTATTACATTGATGACATCAATGTATATGTAAACTAGTGTAAAAAAGAAACGATACATTTTCCCAATAAAATAAACCATATATAAATAGTTACAGAACAATTCAAAAAAATATCTCCTCTTTTCTTATTTATGACTACAGATTAATCGAGTTTCAGCAAATTACTGATAAATTTCCAGTTGTTTCAAAATGTCTATGAGCTACCATTAAAAAAATCCACCTAACATACTTTTGTATTTACAATCTCTATAAAATCTGTTTTTAACATGTTTTATGCACCGTGAGTTATCTAACTTAAGCATTTTAAAGCTTGCAAGTTACATATTTACTGTTCACTTGACACATGTCACAATCCTAATACATCAAAAAAAAACTTTTCACTATAATAATGTTCACTATGTTAATGTTGGAGTAGGCCTCCAATCTAACTATTTAAAAAACCAGTGAATAGTGACTATCTCGTTTTGTGATGCTGTGCTTTCGTCCGATGAACTCCGAAGTATGGAAATGAAAACAGACGCAGAGAGAAGAGTCAATAAACTGGAATGTGCGAGTGAAACTCAAGAAGATGAAAAGCAAAAGAGATGTGAAAATCGGTAGTAAAAAATACTGATCAATATCGATGCCTGGTAGACCTTATCTATTACTTCCTGAGTTGAACAGTGAACTTACCTAGCCGTGTCATTCAGTGCGGCGGGATTTTACGAAAAACTACAAAATTCTATTGCCTCGAACTGCTTTCCAAATCTGTACAAAAATTCTCGCACATCCCTCCAAACGTCACCCCAGTCAATGTACTTGGACCGTAACCACAGAGCACCCTGAAGAACATTTGACACGGACGTTCACTTCTTGCGTTTCTTGGCGGCCGGGGGGAACGAGGGGCTCTGGGGGACGAACTGCGGCGTGTTGACCTCGGCGAAGGAGTCGTCGGTCGCCGCGAGCGTGTCGCCGGGGCTGGTGGGTAGGCTCCAGTCGCTGCCCATGAGATCGGCAAAGTCAAACATCGGGTTGCACGTCATCAGCTCGTTACCTGCCACAACACAATGTTAGTCAACTTCACAATTATAAAAAAAGTTAATGGGTTGTAAGTGTGTGATTGTTAAATTGGTTAACTAAAAATGTTATACAATTTTGCTTATTTCAACCGCTAGATACAGTTTTCTTTCAAATGATCCATAATTCTATGATTTCATATAATTGACTGAGAGTAGATAAAATCTTAAAAATTTAAAGCAGCGATTAAGAGAATTAAGCACCTTCAACAGTTGAGGCTGCAGATATATCCCCCCCCCCCACATGCAATGTTTAATCACTTTTTATAGCAATGGCAATAACATTGAAATCAATAATTCATTAATTGAGTGGCTTCAAAGACATGCAAACATGTTGCAGCTCAACAGTTTATGGGTGCCAACAGCTGATTAAATGACAATGAAACTGTACAACAAAACCGAAACAGCTAAAGGTTTGTAACTATTAAGGTTTTGAGAATTTGACAATCAACTCCCGTTAGTTACATTTGTTTATAATAATTATTTATGTATTGTGTAGCTTATTTATTTTATAGGTGGGAAGAAAATGTAATCAAAAGAACATTCTCTTAGGAGACAATCTTTCACTTTACTTCCTTAATACACAAAAAAACCTATTACAGTAGACCCTATCTAATTCAGACACCTCGGGAGCAGACCCTGCCCAAATTAGAAAAAGTCTACATCATACGAAAGTTCTTTTTCAGTACAAAAAGCAAAGCAAATATTCAATAATAAATCAACAAACTACGCCAAAACAAATGCTTTCTTGATTATTGATGAGTTATTATTTGATTTTTCACTACTCATCACTTAAATTATACAAAAAACTAGGGGTGGGCGAGTACTCGACAGTCGAGTAATTACTCGAGTGGTTGCTACTACTCGAGGTCGAGTCGAGTAGTTCCAACTACTCGACTAAAACGAGTCGAGTAGTTAGCTACTCCCGCCGTTTACGCGGCAGCCGAATTTACGTGCGATTTACGTTTGTGTGATCAAATTTTACAGACGATCGCGAGTTACGCAAAGCTACATCTGCCGATTATCCGCAATCGGCAAATTGTTTATCGCAGCTTCTCGTTAGTTTCACAATAAAGCAGCATTTTCTGTTCATTTGTGGCCGGCAAATACGCGCGACTGACTTTTACGGCCGATCGCTAGTTTCGCAAAGTTGCATTTAGTTTATTTACGATCGGCAAATACACACAATCGTTTTTCGCGGCTGACCGCGACTTTTCAAGGCTACATTTGCCGATTTTCGGCGATCGGCAAATACGCGCGCTCGTATTTCTCGGCCGACCGCGACTTTAGCAACGCTAAATTTGCCAATTTTCGGCGATCGGCAAATACGCGCGATCGTATTTCGCGGCAGATCGCGAGTTTTGAAAAGCTACATCCGCGTTTAGCCGCGACCGATAGAAATGCGCTATCGATTTTCGCAGTCGTCCACGAATTTCTCATCACAGTAACCTCGAAAATATTTCATTAATAACTCATAGAAGAATGGATTTTGACAGTTATCTAGAAATACCAGATTCTGAGAGATTCGGAAATTGAAAACTTACAGCAGCTATATTTAGCTCTGACCTACTTCAAATTTGTAATTATATTTTATCTTTGAAATGATACTCAGCCTTCATTCCTGTCTCATTTGATTTGTAAAAATGAGAAGAAAATTGTGGACTTTTTTTGGTAAAGTGGACTTCATAAAACAATTAGTTAAGGTTTCATAATTTTTGTATTGGGGGAAATCTTATTCTTATCTGGTCGCAGATGTGTCATTCATGCTCAAGTGATTGGATGTCAAAAACAATAGTTCAGCAGTCAGGCAAGGGGGCGGGGTTGGGTTTAGAGAAGTAAACAAATAACTGGGCACAGCTCTCCTCCCTGATGTTTTTAGTTCTTTCTTCCACATTTTCTCTGCTAAGGTTTTAATTAGGGCCAACAATTATTTTTAGGTAAAATATAAAACTGTTTTTGATTGTTTAAATAGTAGGCTATTAATTAAATCTTATTACTGCTTAAATTTTACAACTATGCATATTCTACATAAATTTATTTTGTGATCCTGTTACATTAACTGATTTGTGATTTTGAGTGATTTTTTGGCATAGTCAACTTATTTAAAAGTAGGGTCTATGCAATGTAGGGGTATTACAATATTAGAGTTTTATTTTTCCAAGAAATATATAAAAACATAAGCTTAAATAAAGTAGACCAATTTTATAAGTAAAATTGAAGAAAGATTTTAGTTGAAAAAATTAAAATTTCATTACTTTTCACAAACAACTGCTCGACTCGATACTCGAGTTTTTGGCTTAATACTCGACTCGACTCGACTTCATAATCCACTACTCGCCCACCCCTACAAAAAACAAACAGTTTTTAAAACAATATACTTCGGTCTTGTTTCAAAAAAAAAAAAAAAGAAAAGAAAAGAGACCGAAATATACTGTTTTAACAACTATTTGTTTTTTTGTACAATTTAAGTGATGAGTAGCGAAAAATCAAATAATAATAATAACATCACCAAAAAATCATACCGTCATGAGTTATTGATGAGTTATTTGGGCAAGACATATCTGTAGGATTATGCAGTGGTCAATTCCTCTGCATGCAGATTCTCGCTGACGACTTACTTCTAGGACGCCATCCAAACCACCTGATTCTGAATGAGAGAGCCTAGTCTAATTAATTTGCCTGGAGTAAAACTATGCATACATGTACGATGGACTTACCACTGCTTTCCTTTTGTTCTTCACCGTTCATCGGATCTGACATATTGTAAGACAAAGGATCATCATTGAAGTACTGAAAAATTTATAAAAATTAAAAATAAGAGAATTTTTTTAAATTTAAACGCTAACAATTTTTATAAAACTAAATAAAACTTCTGTAGACCACATTTTTAGGTCATGTATCATCATCACCTTTTTAGGTTGAGTGCCAAATCCAACACCTAAATACTATGGTGTACTATTATTACTACATAAAGGAAGTGATTTCTTGCCCAGTTTTATTTCTATCTGATATGCTCTGCTGATAGATTTATGGTTTCTAAAAAAGAGGGAAAAAATACTACAAGACGATTCAGAAAAAGTGCTTTAAATGATTGCAAAATATACTTGATGCTGTTATTGGGAAATGCAATTGACAACTCTGCATTCTGCGAAACTTTGCAAACGGAAGAGAAGTAATTTTTAAAGTTGTTATGAAGAGTAATGTGAGCTAGTTGTCACTGAAAAGATCAGGTACGCTGACCTCTAACTGAACAAAATACACCGTGTTTTCAGAAGCATAAGTCGACTAAATGATCAAAATTAAAGTTACCACTAGGTAGAATACAATGCTGTTGACAAATAATCAAAAGGTTGAAACTGCAGAAAATCACTCTAAATTTATACAAAATTTCTGAGCACTGAAATGTTTAGTTTGTTCCTTATTTGTGACAATACTTCTGAACATAGTTTTTCAAACAGACTGAGGCATTGTAATAAAAATATAAATCTAGTTTGAAAGGATGGATTGTAACACTACCTTTGCATTTTTAAAATATTTTTATATCCAATATGAATCTTAAGATGGCAGCTGAAAATTATCAACCAGTAAATATAAAGAACTTGCTGATCAAAAACTGTTTAGGAGTGGACTGGGATTGATATTTTAGCAAATATTGGAGAAAAGCCAGGATATTTTAAACTTTCCTTGTCCATATACTGCGTGAAAAACTTTAAATTTTGCCATTTTAGATAAAATAAACTTTTTGGTCAGGTTTTAGGCATTTTGTTCTCCAAATTAAGGTCTTAATCAGAGACACACTTTGTATTAATCCATGCTTGTATTCAAGATTTTCTCATCCCCTCAGCATTGTATCAAAACAGAAGGTTATGATTTAAAAGGTTCAGCATAGAATTCATACTTCATCAAATGGCTATGAGTGGGACAGAGTTCCATGGGCCGGTTAAAAATGTCCTGATAAGAGAAGAATGTTAACAGGTATCTGAAATACAATCTCTCGGAATTCCGAAATTCAAAACTTTCAGTTTTATTAAGCTCTGACCTTGCACTTATTCAACTTCAATCACATTTTTAATCATAGTTTATCTCTTGAACAGAATGATGTGCAGACTTCATTTCTGTCTCATTTGATTTTTGAAAAAGAAAGGGAAATTTTGGGGGCGTCATTTCTTTCATATGACAATTAGTTTAGGTTTTGACATTTTTAAACGAAGGGAGATTAAATTACACCCCTTCCCTTTCTTTTAGGATAAGTAATTTATGGCCACCAACCAAAATTTTAATTTGCTGCCATTTTCCTCTTCATCTCATATGTTAAGTTAATATTTATCTCGTATGTTCCTAGTAATTAAAGTTGGAGTTTTATTTTCTAACCAAGGAGTTTTTAGCTTTCTTTTAATTTTCTTTTTGAATTGGTAATAGAGCCTCTTACCCCCAAAAGTGTATTGGCATCCAAACTGATTCCCTCACTGCGCAGAAGTTCCTTTAAGTTGTCGAGATCATTTTGTACTGAGTCAATATGACTGTCCATCTCTGATCTGGAAAATTAAAAAAATTAATGATTAAAATAATTATGCCCACTAATCAAAAAACCTCTCAGAACTTAATTGTTAGCGGTGTGTTAGGTACACTAACTGCACAGACTGCATGACTCACTATTTCAATTGAAGGTTAAAATGTCCATCACCTTATTCTATGAATAAAGAGTAAGGTGTTTTACAATGTGTAGAGGGAGTTAATTTTATTTGGTGGAAAGCTAATTAATTAGTGTGTAGAGTATAACACACAAGAGGTAATACCCCAGTTGCAACAGACCTGCATACTCGAATGCTGTAATAACAAGCCTCATGTCTAGGAATTTCTCATGTCCATAAATAAGCATGTTAAAATATTCTCTATAAGAATAAAATTGGAAGTTACTATGCAGGTTTAGAGCCCCAGAAATATAATAAGTGAGGATTTTAAGCCATTAAAAAATAGATCTCATCCAGATGGAAGATCACCAAGCTATTATTAAGATACATTGAAAAATATAACTTTTTCCCAATAGAGGAAATTGTTAAAACAATTTATATTTTAAATCACTGCTCCATGTCTGCTGAGCAATGATCATCAGTGCTACCAAGTTATCATCAGTGGTAGACACAAAACTTGTCCCAATTTATATCTTTTGGGAGAAATGACAATTTTATAACTGACTAGTTTCTCATCATTTTTTAATAAAACTTGGCATCTGACATACTGTTGAGATCTACTGTATTATGGTATGAAATTCCCCATTCATATTGCATGGCAGTAAACTTGTGTATACCCTTACCAATGTTAACCTTATACTAAATTAATCAAATTTAATATCATCCTTTATTGAGGGCCCGAAAGGCTAAGTGGAATAACCCCAAAAAGTCATTTTTGAGATATTAAGAGGTAAAGTTTAAGTCATATATATCACTACAGAAATTGCTCTTTTGGATGATAGTTCCACTGTATGATACATAACACAAATAAAATTTTATTGTTGAATAAGTTTTTGATTTATTTTTATTTTTTTAGTACCTAAAATGGCTCCCAAAAATTATGAATTTGCCTTACATTGGATTGCCATATGAGTTAGTCCATTTTAGCACTTAGTAGAGGTGTGCGGATATCCGAAAACTCGGATCGGATTCGGATCGGATCGGATATCCGAATCCGATCCGAGGGTTTTATAACTATCTGTTAAGACTGACTAGATATCCGACTCTATCGGATAGACTGCATTTTTTGGGGTAAATTGTAAAGAAAGATCAAATTTTCAAGTAAGGAAAGTCTTCCAACCAAAAGAAGTCACTGCCGACGAAAGTACATTAGTGACAGAAAACATCGCGGAGCAAAAACGACGCTTTGAAATGCGACGGTTGCGATAGCGGCTAGAACAACGCCTCAAACCAATGCGATTATGTAGTGGTATGCATCAAGCGATGTATTTCGGTTGCCGATATTGCGACTCGTGATAAGATCGAGAATCGAGATCGTTGTATACGATCAGATTACTGCGCAATACCCGACACGATAACAAACATTTTCTTAAGATAAATTCTTGTATCGTAGAATTAAATCAGTTAACAAATAGTAGTACATCCTGTAATAGTTCTGTCTCGATTAGTATCCGTTACCGACGAAACATCGATTGGTATGAGGGAGAATCGCAATCAAGACAAATCAGTGTTCGCCATTGACCGACAACCGGACAACCGACAGTGTCGACAGTGTCCAACAGTCAGTCGTCTTGAATTTCCAAAACAAAATATCCCGTAAATACCCCATAAATAAATAGTTGTGTTGATGTTTCGTACGACTATTTCAGGCCGTAAATCTTACGTGGCCTGTCGATACGATAAAATAAAAAGCCTACAATAATTTTGGGCTGTGAAAGATTTGGCAAACCTGTTCATTCATTGATTTGTCTTTCCAAATCACTTCATTTTGAATGTCGTTGTCTGCTTAAAAGCCGAATTAACTCAAGAACGTCTTTCTTCTTACTTTATTTATTAATTAAACAATTACCTACCTAGAAATAGAAAGTTGAACGATCACAAATAAGTTTTTATTTTGCTGAAATATTTATCTTTGACGATTTAAGCCTAGTCAAAGCCGGCCGGTCGTATTTTCAATACGTGATTAAAATTTTAAAATGGACTTTCTGAGATAACAGTATAATGCGACTTGACAGCCTACGTCTATGAAAATAATTAGTGAGTTTGCTTGTTGTTTGTGATATAAAACAAATAGACCATTGTTCTAATTAAATGACCAAGCTTTAATACCGAAACTTTAACATTTGAAACTTATCTTGAAATATAGGTTAAGTTTACTGCTCGGACTTATTTTGTTTTTTTAGTGTTATTGTAGTGAATCAAAATCTAGGTTGTCAGGCATTAATGCATAAATAAAAATGTAAAGCTTTCTTCAAATATGAGGTGATTGGTGAATCAAGTTTTATATTTAATTCTTTTGTCTAGTCACTTAGGCCTAGTTTCTGATCAAATAGGCTAAGGAAAAGAACAAAAAAGACAGAGGCCTAATAGTGAATAAATTTAGGTTGCATTGGAAAAGGATTTTTTAAGTTGCAAATCCTGAAATTGATTTAGGCCTAATAAGCTTATTCAATTAATTATACACTACCTATGCTTAAGGGGAATCAACGAATTTCTAAATTCTCAACAGATATTTAGTTGAACCTTTGCATACTTTAATAATTTGACATTTGGCCTATATTGGAAACAATATATCAAAACAATCAACACCTCAACCCTATCAAGGCAAATCTTACCTTACACATTAGGTGGTTCCTTGCAATTACCTTAGGCTTTTTAGAAAACTTAAATCTGCTCATTACGCCGCACCGTAAATATCCGAATCCGGTATTATCCGATCCGAACCTGCTGTTATTCGATCCGAAACCGATCCGAACATAAGCTATCCGATCCGAATCCGATCCGATCCAAAAAATCACTATCCGCACACCTCTAGCACTTAGGTTAGTCCATTCTGCTTTTATTCTTATGTAAAGTCACAGGTTAGTCCAGTTTACCTTTACAGAAAAAGAAGAATTGGTTTTACATTGATCAAATTGAGGTTAGTCCAAAATTGCACTAAATTTTGTGAGTTGGTCCAGTCTGGCTATAACAGAATGTGTACAAGTGCATTTTGGACCAACCTTTTCAACTTAATAACAAAAAACTACAGATGATAGAGATTAGTCCATTCTACCATTAAATAGAGCTTTTTTCCTCCATCGGCTGATATATAAATCTCAAAATTGACAATTTGAGGGTTAGTCCGCTTTGCCTTTTGGGGCCTCAATTCTAAACTATCTCAATTATACTTGGTATATGGTTTTTATAATTAGTTGAGAATTTTGGAATTTTGGCTTGAAACAATCAAATTTTCATATATTAATAGCCGCAAACCTGCATCCTCATTCCTAACGGTATTCTTAAGGGGAATTCAAACAAATTAATTACGTAGCTATGATGAGTTGAAATAGGATTTTACACATTAAAATATAACACTGAGTAAATAGCCCTGATGCAACAGCCTGGGACATTTATTTTCCAAATGTTGGCTTTACACTCTCTTCAGGTTAATTAATTCTTCATGTTAGCCTCCATTATGTATCATGTTACATGTTTTAAATTCACTTTAATGATATAAAAAATATTGCAGTTCCTCCTAGAGGTCTGTTTGTACCTTATGGTAGTGAAGAATGTACCAACTTCAATTTCTCAAATGATGGTGAAAGTACTTCACAATTGTTCTCTTTCAAAAATCCTTCTCAACTCTTTTATCTCACCTTAATAATTTCTCAAAGGTAACACCTCTCGTCTAGATTCAGAGAGTGGAAAACAAGATGGGGTAAATGGTTTATTTAAGAGTTTTGATTGGATTTCCACAATTGTTTAAAATGACAAAATAAACATATCGTATCTCAGATAAAAAATAATACTCAGATTTGTGGGAAAATCCTTAGACCTTCATCAGGATATCACATACCTTGAATGACTAGTAGGGTCATAGTTACTGAAACAAAAATTATATCGTTAAAACATTCCAGTGAACGGTGCACACCAATCGTCTTTCAGAATGGCACAATTATTTACAGGTAGGTACAAAAATATTTACATAGATTTAATTACTAATTAACACTTTAGGAACAATCAGTATTGTAAAGTATATATATATATATATATATATATATATATATATATATATATATCAGTTATTTTTAAATTGAGAAGACAAAAATTTCATTTTTATAAAATATTGTAACTAAAATTAATAATGGATCAATCATTTTCTTGGTTAAAAAAAGTTAAATCTGAACAATTTAATTATAAGATTATTTGGGAAATCTAAATTCTGCAAAATCTAATTGAGTGTACGTTATAAATATGTTGACACAATCAATCCCCAGATAGGGCAGAAACTTTAAAAGAGGGCAATTAAATATATACTTTGGATTATTTTTTTTTTACTACAAACACAATATAAAATATACCAAATAGAAATTTTATGAAAGGAGGTTTGTAAATCAAATTGGAACGAAATAGTGTGCACCGTACACTTAAAATTTAATGAGCTATTCATTGTTTTACTCTCACCTACCCGTCAACAACATGAAAAAAAGTCTATCTACTAAATTTCAAATCATAACCATTAAAATAAATTTTGAAGAACAAAATAATTACTTGCTTGCATATGTAATAATTATCCTACTTCTCAACCTTACATGAGTTACTATAAAAAATTTAACATCTCCAAAATATGCAAGTTAATAAATTGGGAGGATGAAAACAAATTTTACTTTTTCTTTTCAAACAAAGAGGTATGTATGCAAATAAAATAAACGAAATCAAAACAACAAAGCTACAGACTTTTTAAGATGATTAGCGAAATTCAAAGTAAAACTTTGGGTATAGTATGGTCAATGTTTTGGGCCGCTGAGATTCTGATTCCTGTGTTTTACTAAATATATAATTTTGACTGAGAAAAATCTTTTTTGTTAGATTTTTCTTTTATCAGAAGCAAAGAATGCAGTGCGATTTTACACCAGGAACGAGCCGAAACTGTAAACAATCCAACAAAATCTCAACCGGTCCATGGTCCAAACCTGAAATTGGGGGTCTTTTCTATTGTGTCTATGTATTTTCATATTTCCTACAGGCTCTAAAGAAATTGCACATTATTAATTATTGCAAAATAGCTTAAAAAGTGGTTTTATTGACATAAATAAATAAATTCACAGACACTGAACATAATGATTCAGATCAATTAATTTTTCTGATGGCCAACATTCATTTACTTGATCAAACATTTACCAAATAATTCATGTTGTAGATTTCTTTAAATGTTGTCAATGACAAGTTAAAAACTGAACTACCAAGTTATTATGACTATGAGAGTCATTTTGCAATTCACTGAATTATTTAAGTCTGTAAGCATTATCTAAAACTGTGGGAAACCACTGTGAAAAACAAACTCTAAAAAAACTCTAAATATTTTCATTAGTATCTGATGTTAAAGATATCTTCTTCAATGATAATAAATCATACTAAATTTTTAGAGGCTGTAGGAAAAAATAAAAATAACACCAGGACACAATAGGAAAGACCCCCTCTGTTATGTACGTCCAACTCACAACATATGGTGGTGTGCATGTGCAGACCTGGTGACGACATTGGGTGACACGGTGGCTGGCGAGTCGTCCACACACGCGACCTGCATGTCGGGCGACACCTGGGGCGACTGCTGGGGCGAGCTGACGACGGGCGAGGGGTCGACTCGGGGCGTCATCACCGGGTCGTTGGTCAGCACGGGGCTGCCCAGCAGCAGGTCCTGGGGCGACAGGGCGGCGGGCGACACGGCGGGCTGGGCGGGCGACACGGGCAGCGGCGGCACCTGCCACAGGCAGTGGTTAACTGTATGCAGCACTCGAGTTACTTTGAAATTTTTCAGTCATCTTAGACCTTGAAAGTGCCAAATTCATAATACATCGTCAGAGGGGTCTCTATGGCTTCCGAGGTCACCTGGAAATCTAGGAGCTTAAACAGGGTGACCACCAGATTTCACATATGAAATTCCCGATTTTTCCCCGATCATTCTAAAAAAAATCACAAATATTGGAAACATAGCCATGGCCTCCTAAAACAACTTGAGCACAATTTTTGCAAAGTAGTATAGAATAAACGAAAAATTTGACAGCCGAACTGCATTCGAGACCTGTTGGCTGCGGTAAGACTAAGCGATATAACGAATAAACGATGAAATAACAAATAATAACGATGAAAATGGCTATTTATTATCGTCTTATAACCAAATTTGAATTTCCCGACCAAAGATTGAAATTACTTTTTCCCGACTATTCCCAAACATACAAAATCCGATATTTTCCAGGTTTTTCCTGAATTCCCGAATGGTAGACACCCTAATACAACCAATAGTGATGAGTGAGAAATAACCAGTTGTGATGGGTTGCTCAATGGCTCCCTGAAGAAAGTTGAACTGAAAACCTAAAGGCTTATAACTGTAAATAACCATCTGTGATGTGGTTAAAGAACTACGTGTTAAATAATTACTTAGAAATTTCTTTATAAAACCTTAGAAATAACATTTACAAAAAATGGAAAACAAGAGGCCGTACTCTTCGAGGCTAGGCAGAAATAGTAAGGCATATCCTTGGAGTACCATTGGGTTTTTTAAACGGACTACCTCTTGAACTATAGGCAATTACATCCGAATGTTTTAAAGGCTAAACGACTATTTTAGAAGGAGGTTCTAGACTCTCAACCATAATTTTGTACAGAAACTACACTTTGGATCCAACAGTTCAGGGGCTCACCTCGACGCACACGGGAAGGCTGAAGTCTGCCGTCGTCCCGTCCAACAGAAGCGGCTCCAGGTCAGCTCCGTTCATCTCCGGGATGATGGTTTCCGATGGCCTGCAACGTGAATGAGAGGAGCAATAATTTTGAAAAAATTGGCCCTCCCTGGAACAGTAGCAAATTAATTGTTTGATACAGATATAAGGGGAGTGGTGAATCAATCTAGAAATTAAATATGAAAAAACCTAGATTTTTTAACAATTTATCAATATGTTGAACAATATTATGATCATGCATTCTAATGTGAAAAACCTGATTCATTAGGCTTATATTTAATAATTAAAATTAGCATTATTAAAACGTCAGCTTAAGATGGCTCATCGGCCACTTGATACAATGTCGTAGTGCTTCTTTTACTGCTCGGTTTATTTTTAACTGGTTCAATTAATATCACGTAGTTTTTAAAATTACATTTATCTTTGTTTCAACATGCAAAATGTAACAAAGGGAGAAGATTCCAAATGATATTCAAAATAATAAATGAAAAATGTAAGTAATGCCCAACCACCCAACAGAAACTTTACAAAGAAATTCTATAGAGATCTACCAGATAGGTAGCAGTAAGTAGCAACGAATAAGACTGGTAAACTGATGGAGGCACTTGTATCACTATTGAAAACGACTAGATTTAATAGCCTTAAGTCAGCAGTAGAGCTAAGGAAGATAAGGAGGGAGGGTAAGTTAGGGCAATCAATTTTACCTGTACTTTGGATTACCTAACTTACCCATACGTAGTTGAACAAAATGTAATAAAGGCGATGTTACCCCTTTATCTTCACAATTTAGAACGACAAGCTGCAGAATATACTACTACCGTTGCGCACACACTCGCCGCGCTATCCAGTAGCCCAGCAAGCTCCGAGTGTGTCTTGTAGTATTTGTTTTGAATAGACTTTCTCCATAAATTTTTCCCTACAGTCAAAACTTACAAAAAGGGTCTTTGAAAAGTAAGTGATATTTTTAGACAGATCCCATGGCTTGTTGAAAGAAACAATTTCAATGCAAGCTTTTATTTAAATGCTAATCATTCCAAACTTTTAAGATATGCTCTAATTACTTTACATTATTTGGTTTTTCAATGTATCAAATCTTTTTTGCTGCCAAGTGTAAGAATAATAATGTGAGTGCTTCAAAAAGAGACCCTTCTCACATCCTTAACTTTTAGACAAGTGAAAACAGTAAAATATTCCACTAATTCTTAAGGCAAGTAGCAGTATATCACAACATTAAATAAGTTATAAAAATCAATTTGCAACTTTCTGCACAATAAGAGATAAACAAAAAAACTGAAATAAACCTAAAGAAGAGAAAAATAGAAAAAAACAACTATTCCAATGAATTTGTAGGGTGTTTGATTAGGATATTTTCCAGTGGCAGTAATGTACACAGAGTTAAAAATGGGTTAAAACAAACAGATTAAAATACTATTGTAATCCACAAACTTGCTCACTTAGCCTAAACCAAAATAATTAGAATATATAGCATGTGAAACAATAATGTTGTTACTTTTATTGAGGGTAAAAGTGCTTAGAACAAAAAAAACTTAAAAATAACAAATACGTTCACTTTTTTAAGTTTTATGACTTTTATTTAACAAAGCTGCTGTTTTTTAACCAACAGTTTAATACCTCATCCGTTTTTTGATCAAGTATTATTTACAATACAAATATTTTCCAGTTTTCAATTGAGTAAAAGTTAAGAGAGAGGAGGGAGATTTTCTGAATATAGTGACAAAATAGTTTAGGGAAGAATTTGAAATGAACAATATAAAGATTTTCATCAAACGTTATTTGAGAATTTTCTTATGAATTAGAATAAGTTTAAGGGAAAACTTTTATGAGAAGTCTATTGTTTGAACAAATACTCGATCAATAGTCTTACAGAACTGGAAATATTCTGCAACTAGAAAAACAGCAACAGCATTAAAAAGTGTGACTAAGCGTCAATGTAGATAACCTTTCCAATATTTTTAGCTTAAGCCAAAACAGCTAAAAATTAACAGTAGAGATCTCCCAGGCTAACTATGGATTTTTAAATATTAAATAAAATGGTAAAGAGAATAAACAACTAAAACTAAACTAGTGAGTAAAAATTAAGTAAATTAGCTTATTCAAACAACTGCTTTTAATGCAGTTTGGAAGTTTTAATACATTGAATTAAATGTATCTTAATAATTGTTAAGTTTCATGACAGAGATATATTTAATTTAGAATATTTCGTTCTACTTTCTTATCAATCATGCTGTAATTTGCTTACTTTTCTTATTATACCTAATGACAAGCGTTTCCACACATGCATCTTACAAAGTGATACAACACAACAACTATATTTCACAATTTTAAACTGAGGACATCTTTACTTTCTTTTATGAATGAGTTAGGACCGCTTTCCTTAAAAAAAAAACCTATCACACAAATTCCTAGAGTTAATAAAAAAATATTAAAACAATACTTTATCGAGGTTTCCAGGGGTGACAGCAAATATCTAGAAGCGATATTCAAGTTATTTGCAAGTTCTGAATTTTATTCAATTTGGTTTTAAAGTAGGATAAAGGGGTGTCCTAGTTTTGTTCTGACTTTTCATTTTAATCAGTCAATCAAATTCCTTACTTTCCCTTGCTCAAAATCGAACCTACCTTGTTAAAGAGTGCTGATGATTATGGTAAGAACAAACATTCATGCCTTATAAAATATAGGCATTCTTCTGATGGTTCACAAAAAACCCAAAAATTGCATAAAAAAGTGAATAATTTTCCTTTAAGATGGTAAAAGAGACCGGTGGCAATAAAAATTCCATTTAATTTTTATTTATGATACGTAGTGGTTTAGTGTGCTATCACTGTGATGCACACTTTTCAAAATGATATAATTTAAATATCATAATCGCCTTTACTTTACTGCTCTCTGACCAGGAAAAAGCCCTATCCAAGGCTAATCTAAACTATGTATTCAGATACGACTGTAACTAAGCTACCAACTTACCCATTGTCGAAGGGTATGGTGATCACAGGCTCGGTGACGACAGGTAGGGCTTGCTGCTGCGTTGGCTGCTGCTGTTGTAACCTCTGCAGCAATATCCCCTGCTGCGGTTGGGTCTTGGGTAACTGCTTGGAGTTCGTCTGCACCAGTTGCAGCGGTTTCTGCTTCACCACATGGCCGTTCTTCGGTTGCTGTGTCTTCTGTCGCACCTGTTGTTGTTGTTGCTGTTGTTGTTGCTGTTGTTGGCACTGCAACCTCTGCTGTTCAGTCTTTATCAACTGTTGTTTGTTTATTTCCAACTGGTTCTGGTTTATTTGCAGCTGTTGCTGCAGTGTTTGCTCCATCTGCTTTTGCGGATCTATCACAATCACTTGTTTTGGCTTGTGGGTTTCACCGTTTTTCTTCTTCTTGGTGACCAGCTTTATGTACTTGGGTCGTAGAGTCTCCGGTTCTTTCTTGATCCTCTTGGGCTGGAGCGTCTGAGGCGGGGGCTTTGGCTCGCTGACGGACACATTCCTCATGCGGCTGCTGCCGTTCAAGTCGGTGTTTATCAAGGTGTCCTCCGGCATCCCTATGATGGTTTCGGCTTCGACGTCTTCTAGTGTCTGGTAGGCGTCTGCTGCCTCTTGCATTTCCTGATTGACTACAACTCTTCAATGTTTTTGTCAGTCCTAAAAAAGGATGATAGAATAAGTAAACTTTTAGTAAAGAGAAGAAATTCTTCATAACAAAATGTTTATTTAGTTATGTTTTACAATTTAAGTTTTAACAACGGAGTATAACTCAAATTATAGTCAACAATATTATTGTGGATAAAAATAAGGATCTCTAACACTTGCAAATGTTCTTCAATGTCAAATAATAGTTTTTATTTCTGTGACTATGTACACATAAATATATGCATTCTTATTATATTTATAACAAATTGTTTATTTTAATAAAACCAACTTGGTAGCCATTTTTTTCTTCTTTGAGTTAATGTAATGTGATGGAAGCCTCAAAACTGGCTCTGCCTATGAGGCTCCTAATTTATTCATTACAAAACTTTTTATCATATTTTATTTTTAAATAATCTAAATGCAAAGGAATATTTTTTGTTAAACATTATTTATTTGTTTTATGTTTATTTTGCATCTTTTCTGTATGTTCTGCAATTTAAGGTAATTTAATTTGCAAATTGTTATTAAGTTGTAATATTATTTGTTTATTTTGTGTTTATTTTTGTATTTTTATGGTAATTACTGTAGTTGTAAAAAATTGTTTAAAATTGTAAAAAAACTGTATATGTTTTGTGATGAATAGAGCTTTATTAAAAAAAAAACATTAATTTCTGATATCTATAAAAAAAGAATCCACTGTTTATTAGGATAGGAGACCATGTTTAGATGTTTTCTAACCAGATCTAGATCCTCCATTTTAAGCTGATACAACTCAAAACTTTTTAGATTTTTCTATGAAAATTTACAAAGCATGGACTTTTTTCTTGGTTAAAATAAGTTAGACCATCTAAATTTCAAAACAGTCCACACTATAAGTAGCCAAATCAAATTGGACCATTATCATGGCAAAAATCAAACAAATATTACTTATCCCCTTACGCTCCAGCACCTAAGCCCAACAAAAAAATAATTTTTATTGGTGCGGCACAATACCTCAGTTATCAAAGGTATCAACATATTCCTAATCATAGCATTTTCTTCAACTCACGGGTTCAAGAAGTACTCGGCCACGTTCGCTGTGGAAGAGTCAGCGACCGCCTCCTCCACCACGGTCTCCAGCAGAGCTTCCGCTGGGTCCAGCTCGTGAATCACCGGGCCCGTCGGTGAGTTGCTGTTCTGAAATCAAAGTCACATTCCATCACCTTAATTCACGTATACAGGATACTGGTTAACCAGTTAGATGTTTTATGCTGGGCTGCAAGATTAAAACACCACTCCGCCAGCACCGCTTATAGTTTATTTTGCATTAGAAATATCATACAAGAACAAGAACAAAGCTCAAAACAGAAAGCTTAAATACCACTACTACAAGCTGTGACATTTTTTGCTATAGTTCTTAAAACCTTTTATAGCCCAGTCAAAAACAGGCACAACATGAATTCCTGAGCAGCATGCATGACTTTCTTGGGCAAACAAGTGGTCTGAAATACAATGTATTTCTTAATACAATAAATATCTCATATAAATTATAACATTCCATCTATACAATTTCAAAACAATCCAGTCTTAAATAATATTTATTAAAAAAACTGTAAACTTAAGTCATATTTTTATTTTACTAGAACATTAAACCTGTTGATAATGGATTGAAAATGACCCCAGAAGGGTATAAGTTATTTGCTCCATCTCCAATGAGGAGAAACAGTTTCATACCTCCAGGACTGACTCGGATTCAATAAATAAAGGAGGTACTTTCACTTACACAATCAACCGCTTTCCCACGCACAATATAATTCATGAATTCTAAGTTGTCTCGCCGTAAGCTGGTCTTTCCTTGAGGCAGCACCTGTAGTCACAGCTGAGCCACAAAGTGGCCTGTCAATCTCTAAGCAACATTTTTAAGTCATATACTTGTAAGCAGGGGTGCAGAATATGTCCAATCCAGCAAACCACGTTTGGCGGAAATATAGGCCAAACGAGGGAGATATCCACAGTTGGCAGAAAAATCCGCTGGCAGGAAAAATTCGGCCACTAGGGAAAATATTTTGCCAATTTCACATGAATGGCATGATGAGCACTGAGCTCTAGTGTAGAAACTTTTAATATTTTAAATCTTTATTTTGATGAGGACTCAATAACTTTAAAGCCTCAACTCAATCATGATTTTTTAAATTTAATAGCAGAATTTACATTACTTTATAGACATATTTTATACCATAATCATATATTTAATTTTGTAAGGCGATTCTCTGCCTCAAAATAGTGGGTGTCAGGCAAGTCGTAGAAAGATGGGAGAGGGCTCAAATTCCGGGAGGGGCCTCAAATTGGGAGGGCTCAAACAAAGGTCTCTATTCCGTGATGGCGGGAAAAATAATGAAATTCACTAAAAAAAGAGAAATAACGTAAAATATCTGCCATTTAAAAAGCATTGGGATCTAAAAACGTCTGCTTTGTTTACATAAAACATGTGATGCTGTTACTTGATTAAAAACCATGTGGTAGGCTAGACATCAATATAAGGTAGATTCAGTTTGCTATGAAGGTATTTTGTTCTCTAATAAATAAGGATTATTTGAATATTCCCTAATTAGGGGCTTTTAGGCTCTTCAAGCCATCATATATTTAATTTCGTAAGGCGATTCTTTGTGTCAATACTGTGGGCGTCAGGCAAGTCGTAGAAAGATGGGAGAACGCTCAAATTAAAGGTCCTGATTCCTTCATGGCGGGAAAAATGATGACATTGCTCGAAATAACGTAAAATATCCAGTTAAAAAGCATTGGGATCTAAAAAATGTCTCCTTTGTTTACATAAAACATGTGATGCTGGGGAGTACTTGATTGAAAATCATGTGGTAGGCTAGATATCAATATAAGGTAGATTCAGTTTGCTATGAAGGTATTTTGTACTGTAATAAATAAGGATGGTTTGAATATTCCCTCATTAGGGGCTTTTAGCCCCTTCAAGCCACAAGTACACATAAAATATGCAACATTAGCAAACAGTTTTATTGATACTTACTAAATATTTTTCTTCTAAGCTTAAAATTATAAACTTGAAGTATACAAGCACAATAATTTAGAGATGACTCACAACCCTAATGTTTCTTGGCTTGCTTAAAATATGATGTCTTTGAAATTTTAATTGAAAGTCTCGAGTTTTTTACTTTATATATATATATATATATATATATATACAGTGCTTGATTTGTTAAAATTGCGGAACTGTAATTGCCAGTTTGTACATAACCCCCCCCGCTTATAATTAAAGGAGTCCCCCGTAAAACGTTCTAAGCGACAAAATTTCAAAATCGGAGATATTCAGTGAAAAAGGTTCTCCAGGACATGAGCTACACCATGGTATATTTTGTTTTGAAGATATTTGAGTTGGTAGCCCTGATTTCGTCTGTCAAAGTTTGCGTGCTTTGCGAGACTGCACGGACTTTCTGGGGAATAATGTTCTATTCGCCGAAAGATGGAATCCCCGCCGGTCGTTGCGCTGTCCCCAAGGACCAAAATCGCGTAAATAAAAATAAAAGACGTGAAGTAAGTATTGGAAAGTGGAAGGATAAGACCAGGAATGAATATAGAAAAGTTGGATTACCCTATATTTCAAAAAATAAGAAGCCAAGGCCTGGAAATTGCCCCCAAAAGAGGTGGGTAGAATAACGTTTTAAGCACTACATGTGGATATCTTTTAGCAAAATGACGTATCACGTTTTACTAACAACATTACGTTTTTGTACTTTGACATCAATAAAATTGTTTTATATTCAGTTTTATTTTTGTTTCTGTTTGTATTCCTTCTCTCCCTCATGTTTTCTTCCAAAGGAGAAGAGCAGTCCGTCAGAAAACGTTCCAAGCGACAGTCATTTAGAACGTTATAACCCCTAAAAAACCACGTAAAATGTTTTAAAATGCTTGATGGCAAGTACAAATTCAATATAATGCTACATTATGATGTTATAAATAGGGTGTTAAAAGATTATACATGATTATAAGTTCTAACCTTAAAATACCCCCGTTGCAGCAGACCTGCATACTCAGCGAATTTCAAATGCAAAACAACATATTTCAATCCAACATACCGAGATTCAACATGTTTTTGTAAGCTCCATAAGAATAACATGGGGAATGAGTATGCAGGTTTGCTGCTACGGGTATATTAAAACTGGGTGGTTTTAATTAAATATTTAGTTGATCTGAACTAGAAGAAGCCATTTACCAAGTTTTATCAAGATATGTTGAGAAATAAGCGAGATATAGAATTTTCTTTATTTACCATAAGGTTAACATTGGGACAACGTACTGTGTTTACCACTTTCAATATCTTGGAAACCAATGGACATAGAGCAGTGATTCAAGATACTAAATTGTTTGTTTTTATGAGCTGAATTCAATAATGCTAGCAAAAATTGGATAATTTTTTATTTTCTATGCAAAAAACTCAAAAAACCCATTTTTGGGGGGGTTTACCCCCCTTTACCCCCCCTTCCGGTGGTCCGATCGGGCTGGTTCACGAACTCGTCCGAGTGATTACCACTTTACACGTCTGTACCAAATTTCATTAAGATCGGACCATATTTACGGCCGCTATCGTGTTAACAGACATATATATATATAGATATATATATAAAAATTCGAACGAATGGTGTTTTTTGCTTCTGGGGACCCCAAAATGAAAAGTTAACATGGTCTCGGACTTAGGTCTTACCATGAGTACTACCGTAATAGCTTATTCCTTTAAGGAAATTCGCTAAAACCGTAAATTTTAGAATTCAACTTTCAACCCTTGATTACTCAAAACTAGGTTTTTGTCGTTTAGAACGTTTTACGGGGGACCCCTTCAATTCTTCCCTTCAACAAAGTATTATTTGTCTATGTGAATAATTAGGTCGATTTAAAAAGCCACATTTTATCCAACTCAAATTTTTGAATAAGTAATTTAAAAACTAACAAAGCATTATTTTACCAAAAAATAAATAGTCTAAAGAAATTGTAGATTTTTTTATGATGCCTTGTGCGAGTATCGGGTCTTTTTAGCGTTTTCAACATTCGGCTTAGCTCAAGACTACTCAAAAGAGCGCTAATTTCAGGCCGAAACTCCACGCGTAATTTCAGTAAAAGTTCGGTCGAGTACACGCGATCGTCTCTTCCGAAAATTACTCCGGCCGATTATGGGCGATCGTCTTTGGCGGCAAATTCTCAGGCCGATCTTACGCGACAAATATACGACAAATACTCCCCGATTACACACGATCCACTCTCGTGGCGAAATCCTCCGGCCGATTGTACGTGATTGCATTTTACGGCAAATTATCCGTCCGATTGCACGTGATCGTTTCTTACTAAAAATACTCAGAGCGATTAAGATTTACAAGATTGGATCTTGCGGCAGAAAGAGGTCCCGGAACGCCGTTCCGCTGCAAATCAAGCACTGTATATATATATATATATATATATATATATTAAAAATATAAAGATAAACTGAGTACCCTTTTTAAAATATTTTCTATTGAGCTTTTTTATTATATATATATGATATAAGCTTTATTTTTTATATATATATGAAAAATAATCATATTCGCCAGTGGGATTCAATTAAATTTGAACAAGTTTAAAAAATTAAAACAGTGGGCTGAAGTAAAATTTGTATCCGACCAATGAGTCAGCCTTCAACTACCATCTAAAAATTTTATTTCCATCAATTGCTATTATTAAATCTGCCATTTATTTACGATCAGCAAATAGGCCAATCATATTTTGCGGCTCATCACGAGTTTCGCCAAGCTACATTTCCCATACATCCGCAACTTCCAAATACTTGCTATAGGTTTTTAGGGGCTGATCATGAGTTTTGTAAAGATGCATTGCTAATCATCTTTGTTCGACAAACAACCATGATCATTTTGGGGCTGATCTAGTTTCACAAACCTATATTTGTCGTTTATTTGGGATTGGAAAATACACACCGGTATTTTTTACAGCTGATCGCAAATTTCACAAAGCTAATCTTGTTGCTTAGTTGCGATTTCTAAACAAACCTGTCCTGAAAATGTTTTCCTGGTTCCGTAAATGCAAATCCCACCCAAAAATTGGCAATTAAATTATTCTACAATATCAGGACCCATCCATCCTTGGTAATGATTTAACCTAAAGTGGAAAGTTTGGGAGAAATTTTGATGCCACAGACAATAGTTTGTGGGATATTCCAAGGGTCCAAACATTTTCTGCACCCATGCTTGAAAATTCACATTTTAGAGCCTCCCACTAGAGTTAAGAGTTTCTCCCTATGACCCCGTCTTGATCCATGACATAAAATGGGCAAAACATCTCTTCATGATACAAAAATATATATGCTTCTTTGTGTTGACATATTTTATTACTCGACAATTATAAATTAAAAAACTATAAATTAGTATTATTTACAAGAAGTTGCAATGGATAAACATTAAACTACTTCAGGAGATCCGTTGACTACTGTTCAGGTATTTCAAAATATTCTGAAAAAAATTATATTAATAATCATTTTTTCAATGATAACTAGGCCTATTCATACAGATCCAAATTCGGTGACAGTTAAAGTTGTCAGTAATGCAGGTACAGCCAAAAAATGTTGTCTGAGATTTTTTTCTTTAAACCACAACACACAGACCTGCAACCAGTTAAGTTGTACTTTACTACTGAAATACATGCTGTAACTGTTCGATGAATATAAAACATGCATTAAAACAATCATTTAATATCGCTAGTAGTCAACCACCTGATTATTTTCAGCGGCAAAATTATTTGGCTAAACCAATTATAGTTCACATCCTCATACAAATATATGTGCTTGAGGTCCCTGAATGCAAGCAGTGGTCTTAATCTGTGCAGTAAACATGTTACCACGTGCAGTGATGCCATCAGTGCAGGAAACAAGTTACCAGCTCTCTCGCCTTTTCCCTGAGATTCCGAAAGTAGTTTTATGAATATTTATGCATTATCTAGGTTAAAGAAATGCTTCTCTTCTTATTTCAATGTACATATTGGCCAAATTGTGAACAAGGACTGACTACATAGAGAACATACCGTTGTGCTCCAGCAGGGGACTGAGCTCGGCTCGGGTTGTGACTCACCTCGCTGAGGTTGGTGTCGTGCAGCTCTTCGTCGTCGGGGTGCGTCACCTGCTGCTGGCTGGACTTGTTGTGGTGCTGCAGCATCCGCGGGTACTTCCGCTTCACACTGAAGTTGTTGTGGTTCTGCTGCACGATGGTCACCAGGAACTGGATCAGCTGCACACCGAGACGACGCCGCGTTAAAATTGAGTTAATTTAAAAAGCAACAGAATCCATACTATGTCAATCGAGGAGACTGCAGTTTTAATCGCTGACTGAAGAGCTGGACCAGCCGTACTTATTTACAAAAATTACTCCCAAAGTGCTTGTAAACTGCTTTAAGCAATTGTAAATATAGTTGAGCCTGGACAATTACAACGAAAATTCCGAAAAAGTTGTCCTCTGAATAAATTAAATTCCCTCTGTTTTAGTAATTATCATTCAAATCCCACCAAATTTACACATTTTGTTGAGTTTTAGTAATCCATTTCACCGACTGGATAGTTTGTAATTCAGGGTGTCTACCATATTAAAATGTAGTAAAAAGGAAGACTTTTTGAGGACTATATACTGATTTTGGAGCACCAGGCAACATTTCTTGACATGGGGATGTTTAAGAAAAATATGATTGTATTGTATATCAGTAATAAACAATAATCTAAAGCAATTTAGCCATTATCTCACTTACAAATCAATTTTTCTCAAGACTTTTTGAAAATTGTTGAAGTTAATAACATAAAAAATTACACTGAAATTCATGTTTTACAAAGGTAAATTTATAACATCCCAAAAGTCTAATTAAAAATATTTCAAAAACTTACACTATTATAATTAACTGGAAAAATTGGAGTACCTTCAGGTGAAAAGGAAGACTATTGCAGATTCAATTCAAGCAGTTTCAAAGTGTGTAACATTTTCAACCCCACATAACACCTATTAAATTGTATTTGTCTTTCTATTTTACAAGGACCAATTTACCTTGTTGACGATCTGCTGCTGTTTCAGATGTTTCTGCCGCAGCACAGACAGTTCTCGCCACAAAGCTCCGTTTTCTAACTTCATTGCAGTCAATCGGCTGGGAAAAAACATTCAGAGTCTTAGTTAAAGAGAGCTACTGTACATATCATTGTAATTTTGGCTTCTTTAACTATCTATTGTTCATTTAAAGTACAAACTACTTTTCCAGGACAATAATTATAAAAATTATAGAACAATCAAAATCTTACATTATTAAAAATATACAGATGGTAATTGAGGAAAGGATTGCCAGAGAACTTACCCATCTGGATGACTAGGAGTCCCACTAGCACAAAGATACACAGAAAAAACACATTAACTTGAAAATTTTCGGGACAACATGCCCCTTTCTCAATCAGTTGAGAAGTGAGGAGTTTGAACTGTAGCAGGTTTGCCAACTTAACTGTCAAAACACTAAAATAAAACTATGACTGTTCACACCTAAACAATATGTACACTATATACAATTTAACTTTAGTTCTCTGGCTGGAAAGGGTGGGGGTGTGTTTATGGGTTGGTTATCTAAGGTTTAGGTTAGGTGGCTCTCTGGATTTAGTTATCCACTGGTGAGCTAACTCCCATCTTCTGAGTTGAGAAGGGTTGCAGTTTTCAGGGAGGGCTTTAACTATTTTTATAGTGAAGCAGTCTTCAAATGTGGTGTCGTGGTCTATGATATGTTTAGGGACTGGTTTTTCTTGATTTCTTACTTTACAATCATGCCTATAGCCATTCATACGTTTCTTTAGGGTTTCGGTGGTTAAGCCTATATACTGAGCAGGACAGAGAGTACATTGCAGTTGGTATATGAGGTTTGATGAGCTGCAGGTGTGGTGGCCAGAGATGTTATATTCTTTATTAGTCAATGAACTTTTAAAGCTGGTAGTTGGTTGGTGCATCGGGCAGGTTTTGCATGAAGTTCGTTCACAGGGGAATGATCCATGGGGTTGGTTTGAAGGAGGGGGTGTTCTGCCTAAACGTTTGGGGTTTACTAGTTTTTGATGGAGGTTGGGAAGCTGCTTGAAGAGAACATTGGGTGGTTTAGGTAAAAAGTTTTTGGTGTGGGGACTTGCTTGGAGAATACTGAAGTTGTCATGGAGGATTTTGTTGAGATTTTGTAGGCCATGGTGGTATGTTGTAATAAGGCTTAGGTTATTATCAGAATTTTTCGGAGTACGCTGTTGACTGTTGTTAAAATCAAGAGTAAGAAATCAAGAAAAACCAGTCCCTAAACATATCATAGACCACGACACCACATTTGAAGACTGCTGCACTATAAAAATAGTTAAAGCCCTCCCTGAAAACTGCAATCCTTCTCAACTCAGAAGATGGGAGTTAGCTCACCAGTGGATAACTAAATCCAGAGAGCCACCTAACCTAAACCTTAGATAACCAACCCATAAACACACCCCCACCCTTTCCAGCCAGAGAACTAAAGTTAAATTGTATATAGTGTACATATTGTTTAGGTGTGAACAGTCATAGTTTTATTTTAGTGTTTTGACAGTTAAGTTGGCAAACCTGCTACAGTTCAAACTCCTCACTTCTCAACTGATTGAGAAAGGGGCATGTTGTCCCAAAAATTTTCAAGTTAATGTTTTTTCTGTGTATCTTTGTGTTAGTGGGACTCCTAGTCATCCAGATGGGTAAGTTATCTGGCAATCCTTTCCTCAATTACCAAATGTAACCTGGCCTAGAGCCATCCTAACCTCAAATTTACAATATACAGATACATCGCGTGATGAATTTTGTGTATACATCACAATGTGAATTTTGAGTACTTTATCCAACTTTTTTGGGAGATTTGTACTTGTAAAATTAAAAAGTTGTATGAAAATCAACTCATGTTAAAAGATACTAAAGTGTTGGCTCACTTGTGTTGACTACTGTTAAGGTATTTCAAAACATCCTGAAAAATTATATCAATAATCATTTTTTCTAGGGACATTAAGTCATTCAAATCCCACCTGTAGTGCACCTTCTTAAATTTTAGTGACCAGAAGAGTCACGTGATTCGAGAAGAGTCTAATGACTCGCGCAGAGTCACATGACTCGAGAAGAGTCATATAACGCAAGAAGAGTCGTGTGGAGTGCTCACCTGTCCAAGTTCTCCTGGCGGCCCTTCATCTGTCGCACGTCGCTCAGCACTTTGTTGATGACCTGAGGGGTCTTCTCGCCCAGCTGGCCCGGCAGTACCTTGCTCACTCCGATCTGCCGACAGACACCCTCGTACATCACCACTCCCCGCTCTACTTCTAGCGAAATAACCTGGCTTGAGAGGCAGTCTAACTAACCTGCATGGTATTTGGAATTACCGCATGAAGTCTAACTTCCTGAATCACCCACCTATCTTACAAATTCATGGGAAAAGATATCACATTTTTGCTAAATTTCATGATTATGAGTTGCTTTGATTTTCCTGACACAGTCACTATTTTAAGAATAAAAAGTTTTGGAATCTTAAATTTCTCATTACTTGAAAATTTTTCATGGTACAATCCTTGCTCTTTGCCTAATCCTTGTTCTTTGCCTAACCTCATAGAAATTCAGTAACATTTTTATTCAACCTTCGGTTATACACTAAAATAAAAATTGTACAAATATTGTTTATGCAATAAAAAATACATCTTTAAAATAACAAAACAAAGCATGGGTTAGTTTTAGGGCACCAGCAAATGAAAATCCAACAGAAATAGCAAAATCCGTGTCAGCCAAATCAAGTTAACATTGCAATTTTTAATATTGCAAAAAATATAATTGCATTGCAAGAGTAAAATTAAATAGTTAGAAATAAGTCAGGAACTTTCAATGAAAAAGTACATGGTAAATTTTGTTCTCAAACTAAAAATGAATTAAGAAAAATTCTGTTCACACACTCCAAAACCTTTAATGGCTTTTAAACAAAGGGGTGTGCGAGTACTTATAAATTTAAAATTTAATATGGGTGTTTTTTTTGTATTTTTTTAAGGGATTTACAATATTTACAAATTTAGTTATTTAAATCACTTTAACATGTTAGCTGCCACGCATATTTTTGTGCTGATTACCGTAGTGCCATGCATATTTTTTGTTGAAATTCTAGTTATGTGATATTTTTTGTACTTTTTGAGGTTAGTTATGATGACTTTTAACGGAATAAATAAAAATACACGTAAAAAAATTGGTGACCGATCGGGTTGGCATTAATTTTTTTAAAGAAATATTCAATGCTATTTTGACGTGCCGACCCGATCGGACCGACACAGCAAAATTAGAAACTATGAAAACAGTGCTATATACCAGTAAAATGCTAGGTAAACGATTTTTGGACACTCAAAAGGTAAGATCAACTCAAGAACAATGATATATTAGGTTTATTCAACGATATTAAATAGTTTTTAATAATGAGAAATGTTCCTAAGAAACGATGCCGACCCGATCGGATCGGCGAAATTGACGCGAATGCTTGAGTCACTTCCAGTAGGTTTGGAAAACTGATGCAACGCTATCTAGAAGGCTTGGGATGTACTACGTCATATTAGTTCCCCAGAGTGCCGCTAGGTGCCTACCAGAGACATCTATCGGCGATTCGGTCAAACACTGCACTACTCAGGTTGCCGACCCGATCGGGTCGGCAGGTTGCTCCGCCGGACCTACCTATGCCGACCCGATCGGGTCGGCGTGGCAGTTAACGTGTTAAGCAAATAAATATCATAAAGCTTTAAACTGAGGAAGGCTATCCTACTGCTTTGGTGAAAGTCTTTCTTGACTAGAAATCATGTTCCCTAACTTACTTGTACAATAGAACCTTAATTATGCGGGGTAATAATGGGCAGAGGGTCCATGGGTCAGTGATGGTAATGACATAGGCTATACACAACAAAAAGATTTTCCGGCTGTTACAGCCAAGAAACTTTCATCTGCCAAAATTTTACCGAGATTTACGATTCACGGTGCAAGAATAATGATAAAAATGGCTTTTTCATTTAATTTTATCAACAAATTAGATCAATCCAACCAAAGAATGAAATTCATGACCATAATTTTCCTGACTTTTTTAAAACTAGGCATCATGCCATATCAAATAATGTTTGTCATTGAGAATGATCGAGAATGGAACTGCACATCTAGAAACAACATTTACAGCTTTAATTGTTAAGAAAAATTAATGCTGGTACTCGCACACCCCTTTAGGATGCTAATACCAACAATTTCAATCAATTTTAATTAATTTGGATTAAATTAATTTTGATTCATAATCTAACAAAGTACTACATGCAATACTCACTTTGCTTCATAGAATCTGCTTCACCTAAAACAACTTTCACAAGAAACGACTACTAACAAGACCGCGAGAGATTCCGTTTTAGTGAATTTTGGAACGGAAAAAGGAATCTAACCGATGAGCCCTGAAAAATGTTCAACTAATTAGTGTGAGAAGGAGTACCGATTCAAGTAAAAAAAAAAAAAAAAAAACATAAATTTCTTGCCAAAGCATAACTTTTTTAGTGTGCAGTTTTCTATGTCATGACCAGAAAATATAACTCAATTGTGTAATTCATATGAGTCTTTGAGTATAAAGACTAAAAAATTATTCAGACATTCAAAACAATGTACTACAGTGATGAATTTTTATGGAAAGGGATTAATGTATATATTTTTCAATTTTATAAAAGCATGTGACATTGTAATCAAACAATCTTAAAAAAACAGTAACGCATCTTTAAAATAAAATTTAAAAATCATAATTTATTTACTTTAAACTTTTATAAAGTTGTTGAAAGAAGTTTTACATTCAGGATTTACTGTTGAGGTTGAACCTTTCATTAGGTTTAAAACCTGACTTCTGTAATATTACTAATTTAATCAAGAGCTTAGACATTGTTATTTTAATCAATGATTAAAAATTGCAATGTCAACAAACCAAGAAAACGTAACTCAGCAAAAAAGAGCAAGTCTCTTAAAATATAAATATCTGCTTCCAACAAGCAAAATTAATTTAGTTTGACCAACTAGGCTGAGAGTAAGCAGATAAAAACAACAAATAACAAATCGTAACTTCGTTGAATGTAATAAACAAATCTGTATCTTCAAATTATTTTAAGAAAAAAAGGGTCAATAACAGCTGAAACCAAGCGAAAACTTAACTACTTGCAGGTTGATGAGGAGAAAAAGGGAAAAACTAAGTTATTCAATGGAGTGAAATTGAAATATACATAAATAGCAGTTGTGATTAAATCCAAGAAAATGTGTTTCACAGAAAACAATTGGGCTCATTGACGACCTTGAGTTCTAGGGAATTTATAAATGCCGACTTCATAGCCGCTGCTCCAACATCATCTGATAAATAAATTACATTCAATCTGTAGAAAGAAAATCAAAGAAAATTCATGCAATCACCCTCAAGCCAAAATGACACGAAATAAAAATTCATGAATATTGCCGTTGCCTTTTATGGCAAGGCCTATTTATGTTCCACAATATGCCTCGGTAAACAGTTAATTATTGAGTGATTCATAATTATTTTTGAGATCAACTCTAAATAAATCTTTCATCATTTAAGGTTTGATTTTTGAACTTTACGAGATTTCATGTTAATCTACACAGCCCATACCCATTTTTCCTGAGCCCACTCACCTTCCGCTTGATGTTATCCAGCAGGTACGGATGGCCTCTCATGAAAAACGGATGAGTAAACTTGATCTCATCCGGGGTTTCCAACTTCATGCTTCCGGCATCCGGCGACACGATTTTGTGGAAACCATCTAAAGAACATACGCACATGTGAAATGTAATCCTTTTAAATAAATTGATTTGTTTTCATAAACAAGTGAACAAGTTCAAAACTGCCTCAATCACTCACTTATACATATCATTTTCACATACCTGCAGCAGCAGACCTGCATCCTCATTCCCCATGTTATATTTTGTAACAGATTTTGTAATAATTTGTAATAGTTCCGACGTTAATCAATAAGATTTTCATAGTGCGATTTCAAGCATTCCAGTTTAGCCAAACGGATGATCTACAAGTTATTTCATTCTTCTTGTGAGAAGAACACTCGTTATTATGGCCCCTTTACAGGCATGGCGGCCAAAAATTAGAAGCACTGCCCTGTTCTTTATTGTTTAGGCCAAGCAAACCATAACTCATTGATGCTTCATATTTGGTGAAAGTATTGGTTGGCATGAAAAGTAACTCTAACCTTGAAAAACAAGGAAGTAATTTTTTTTAAGTGTTGCTTTATACTTAACTAGTAGTTATACCCGCGGCTTCGCTCGCTGAAAGGATAACAAATAATTGGTTGAAATACACGTCATGTGTATTTTTTTATTTATATAAATTTCCAAATTGACTGGTGATTTAAATGATTTATCTAAACTAAGCATTTTAAGAACACACCATTAAGGATGCAAATAGTGGACAGCCCCAGATTGAAATGAGAAAATGAAACACTGTGCCGGTGAATTTTCCTTTTCCCCTTAGGTGGTCTGAGCTGTTTACGATGTCATAACACATTCTAATTTTTCAGTTTAGTCTTAAGAATAATAAAATTTCCTAGTTAATTTATTACATATTTTATAAATTTGTGTTTCTAACACATAGTTTGAATAAAAAGTATCCACTCCAGGTGTTTGAACTCATAACTTTCATTGCACCGCGCTGTCCCATAAAATCTTTCGGCCAATTTGACTCATAAGATAAAGAGGTATATGATGTATAACGGATGTAAACGACAATAAATACAGCAAAGGATGGATTCTAGACCTAACATGTGAATTTAGTATGTTTATAAATAGACCAAAAACTGGGAGAAAAATATAAAAAATAATGTACTGGCCAAAAAGTGAGGAAACCTAATTCCTCAAAATGATTTTCAACAAAATTAAAGATTGGATTACTCGCTTAGCAGCTACAGGTTAAAATGTACGGTATAAATAGTATATTTGTTTGAATTTGGCCTAAATTGCTTTTGCATAGTGCGCATACCCTCCTAAAATTTGTAATTCTTATAATCCCGATTCTATAATCATATAACGGAATAATGGAATGGAATGTCAATGCTGCAAGATTCTAGTTTGATTACTTCGGGTGATCCGTAAACTGAGTAGCCTTTGTAGTATCTGAAAAATATATAATATTAAGTAACTGTAATCGTTTTGTATAGTTATTTCTTTTGGCATATGAAATTTCTTTTTTTTGGATTTTGAAAATACAGAACTTCTATCCACAATTTTTAATCATAGCTCTAAAACTAAAAAGGCCACCATTTTGAATTTTTCAATTTACCTTTATTGCAGCTTTTTCAGAGAAAACATTTTGAAAACCTTCATTAGTATGCATCTAGAGTCTATGAAGAATATTTTAGCGAAGCTTCATGGCCCAAAGCCCAGTATTGATTTAGAAATAAGCTTTGATAACTAAAAATGGCCGCCATCTTGAATTTTATAATATACCCTATTTTTGCCTTTTGAGAGAATATATTTTATAATCCTTTCTTAGTACACATCTAGAGCCTATCATATATTTAATTTCGAAAGGCGATTCTATGCGTCAAAATTGTGGGTGTCTGGTAAATCGTAGAAAGATGGGAGAGGGCTCAAATTGAAGGTCTCTATTCCGTGATGGCGGGAAAAATAATGAAATTGCATGAAATCCACCAGAAAACGAGAAATAACGTAAAATATCTGCCATTTAAAAAGCATTGGGATCTAAAAAAGTCTGCTTTGTTTACATTAAAACATATGATGCTGATACTTGATTGAAAACCATGTGGTAGGCTAGATATCTATAAGGTAGATTTGGTTTGCTATGAAGGTATTTTGTACTATAATAAATAAGGATTGTTTGAATTTTCCCTCATTAGGGGCTTTTAGCCCCTTCAAGCCTCTAGTAAAGACTATTTGTGCCAAGTTTCATGGCCCAAAGTCTTGCAGTTTTTGAGAAACTGTGATCAGTGAGTCAGTCAGTCAGTCAGTCAACCGTTTTGGCTTTTATATATATAGATTACAAAAGTCTCGTAATTCAAATTCAAACTCCTTTATTTGATAATATTTCATATGGCTAACCATTAAGTCAAGTCAAGACAAAAGCTCTTTATTCATTTATATACATTTTGTACATGAATAGCGTTATAAACTAAGTTTATGTATTTCAATTGAATGACACAGCTTCCTGGTATTATTACTGATACTGATCCTAATGTTATTAGTTAAAGATCATAAGTTCATTCATCCATGAAATTGTAATAGTGATCAAAATGAACATTTTTCCTATTTAAGTAACATCTTTAAAGCTTACAAATATTTTTGAAGCGACTATTTCTCAAATAAACTTTATTTTATCATGACTGGAAAGTTCATAAATATTTTGAGATGTAAACACGACTCGAGCAGATGTACATATACAGCATGACTCTGTTGCGAACCAAATGAACCAGAGAGCGCTTAATGAACAAATGTTTAGGTAATTATCTGATTAATAAACTTTCTCCATTGGCATTATACTTTATACTTCTTTGAAATTTTGGATGCAAAGAACTTAATATAATGCGATTGAGTCTTAAAAATAAACAAATATGCTCCTACTATCTGGGCATCACTATCACAATTAACTGAAACCAGAAACATGAGAACAAACTAGCTAACTTCCCTTAGGCTTTAGTTCAACTAGCTGATTGTGTCACGCTTCGCTGGGAAAAAGTGGACAAATAATTGTAAATAAAAATAACAGCATCAGCTGCTCAGCCCTTTTCTTTATATTTGTGCCCTTAGGAGAAATTTTATCAAAAATTAAAAATATTTTTTCTCGGATTTCTTATTCAAGTACAGAGCATTCCTCTGAGATGAGAAAAAAACAAAAGGACTGCCCTGTTATTTCAGGGTTGCCACAGAATTTTTGAGGCCTTTTTTCCTGACTTTTCCTGACTCTTACTGACCAATCTGAGAGATTTTTCCTGACTTTTTGGAACCGCGGGGTTTTACAAATAAAGACACATTATTTTTGTTGTTTTTAATGCAACACTGATAGTAAGGCTCAAGCAAAACATGGTTAGTGTTGTTTTTGGGCTATTTAGAAAATGAATTAATTACTTTGATGACTTAAACTACACACAATTCATATACACTCTAAAATATAACAACTTAAGATATATGTGGTTTCGTAAATTTTTTAGAGAAAATATGCCGATTAGCCAAATTAAAAAAAACCATACGATTTAAAGAGCGTTCGTATGAGATACGAACTTTTCAGATGTATACTGTACATACACTGAAATATTGCACATTCATAAAGAGTTAGAGGAATGATTACAAAATTTATTTTTTTATGGTACAAATTTAGGAGCATTTGCAAACGTATATAGGACATACTTTACATTTAGGTGTACAGTAGACATATGTTGAAAAATTGTAAATACAAAAACAGTTTAAGAAATGAATACACAATAGCTTTCGATCGATGACGAAGGAACACAAGGAGACATTACGAATATGGTCACTGGGCCATGATATTAAGTATGACTTTCAAACACTGACGAGGGAAAAGAAGGAGGCATCACTGCTTTACAAATATGGTCACTGTGGTTCGGGCCATGATATTAAGTATGACTTTCAAACACTGACGAGGGAAAAGAAGGAGGCATCACTGCTTTACGAATATGGTCACTGTGGTTCGGGCCATGATATTAAGTATGACTTTCAATCGCTGACGAGGAAAAAGAAGAAGCCATCACTGCTTTACGAATATGGTCCCTGGGGTTCGGCCCATGATATTAAGTATGACTTTCAATCGCTGACGAGGGATTGATCAAAATAAGTTTGGATAATTATTAAAAGATATATTAGAAAATTTACTTGCCTTGTACTCTTGTAGATTCATCTTAAAAATCATCGGTTTTGATTCTGCATCCGACCAACTCATTCCCAATAATAAAAAGCACACAATATCTTACACGGTGCAAAAAATTATTTTAACTTCCAATTTGTGGGGGGGAAATCGAAATTCGAGACGGTCAGATTGTGCCACTGCAAATTTTCCTGACTTTCGGCATTTTTTCAAACATTTTCCTGATTTTTCCTGACCAAAACCCAAAAATCCTGACTATTCCTGACTTTTCCTGACTTTTAATGTCTGTGGCAACCCTGTATTTGTTCACTGTTGTTTGTTTCATGTTATAATGCCATGTCAAGACTTACGGTTTTCACAAAGGTTACAAATAGTTTGGCCTTTATATATAGATTGACAGTTATGCACAATTTATTATTTGTCTATTATGGTTTTAAGAGGGGAAATATTTCTTCAACCAAATCCTTTACAAGGGTAAACGTCCCATACTTGAGTACAATTTCATATTTATTTTGTATTAAACCTTAAAATAACCTACAGTATAATAGACATAGTAAGAGCATTAAAATTGTGTTTTAAAATTAACTGTGGGTATACATTTGGGAAGTAGACCTAGTGGTGTTCTAAGTACCGGTAATGGTATTCTGATTCTAATCAGATTGAACGGCTATAGTACACCATTACAGCGAACAGATGAACAACCCTAACCCCTCTGCAATCAATGAAATTCCTGCAGATCATTGCATCCTGAAAAGAGGTATTTACTCGCAATTTATTTGTGTTTATTGTTGTTTAACTTCCTTTCAGTTTTAACATATCATTTATAACTTTATTTAATTTTTAATAATTCAAAGAAATCCTTACTAATTCTTAGACGTGCAAAACTAAATGTTGTTATTTTTTTATCCTCACTATTTGTTAACAATTTTTTAAAAACATATTTGTCTGGCATCCCCCAAAATATGACATTCAACTTAAAATTTAGCATAAAACTAATGTATATTCTATTTTGTTAAGAAGCCTAAACCTTTGTTTTGTCCAAAATGAATATTTTCATTTATTGTTATTGTTAATGACCAAAAGTTAACACCCAGAGAAGGGGTTGAGTAGGAGTGGCTTTAAGGCACAGGGAGAGCACTCAGAAGGCCTACCCAGAGGTCTGAGAAAGCTGGGCATGGCCCTGTTCGTAAACCTCACAGACAAATGTCAACACATTATTCCATCCACCTATGTTTTGTTATCAGTAGATGCCATTTTAGCTAGCATATGCCTAACATGATTTAATTAATATTTTTTTTAGATAATTGGGAGTAAGACCAAAATAAATAAATGCATTTTGTTTTGATCGTTTGTTTGTTCTTGGCCTTGCCATTCCATAGGGAAGATCATCCCTAGTTAGGGCTGAAGATCCCTAATTAGGGGTTAGGGGTTCATCTTAGTTAGGGGTGAAGATGAGAAAGGAGTTGGTCATGAAATTTTCATGTGAAAAATACTTTCCACGTAGGTGGTAAATGTTTCCAGCAAACTGAATATGAATAGTAAAAGTTATTTTAGTTTTTAAATACATAAAAAGTTTACTAAAAAAACACAAACTGTATCAACTACGAAATACAGCTGCAAAAATTCATTTTACTTAGGTGTGAAGATGAGAAAATTAAATTTTCATGTAAACTATACTTTCCACATAGGAGGTAGATGTTTCCAGCAAACTGAATATGAATAGTAAAATCTATTTTAGTTTTGAAATAAACAAAGAGTTTACTAAAAAAAAAACTCTGTATAACCAAGAAATACTACTGCAAAAATTATTCTTTTGTTGTTTCTTGTTTTGTGCAGAATAACTTCTATGGATTCAGTTTCTTACTACGAAATTGGGTTTATCTCAACTGAAATCATTGTATTATATTAAATTTATTTTTCTGGAGAATCCTTTCACCGGCTAACAAAAATGTTGAAAATTTTCCTTGGTAAAAAAGTATTTTTTGTTTGAAATTCATTGTTGGTGATGGTGATTTTACATTTGGATTTGGATTTTTGTGGACATTTGCTATCACTTATTCAGTGATGGCATTTGCTATCACTTATTCAGGGACGGCAAATGTCCACAAAAATCCAAATCCAAAAGAATATTTTAATCACGTATTTTAAGGACTAAATTAAATCACATACATCGTGGCATACAAAGGTTCGGCTGTAGTGATTTTTGAATATATGTTGTTACCGTTGAGTTGAATCCAAGTTTTCATCCTTGAGCTTTCCCAAGTTGCCACAGGGTGCGCCACTTTCTGGTGTTTTTTTTTTAATTTCAACGTATATATAAAAAACTATGCATCCTATAGAATTTATCAAATTACACATTTAAAGAAGCCTAAATTCCCAACAATTTGAGTGCTTTTGTAGCTCTGTAGCTTTGATGGATCAAGAGATGATCCTTCAAAGTTAAAAAAAAATTTTTCATTTGATTAACATGGTAAATTTTGAAAATTTCGGTTACCACTAGGGCACAGTTCTAAATAAATGGGACGAAATGGATAGCTCAGTAATATTTTCCATGCAAATTTATACATGAATGACTAACTTAATCCCAAACAGTCAAATGTCTTTGAAGCACTTAAAACATATTGTAGGTTTCTTCATGTTTGCACGTAGTTATATAGGAGGGTTGACAATGGCTGACGTTAAGTAACTCGAAACCCATTTAAAAAATATTTTTAAGGTATACACTTTGTCTTAACTGCTTAGGGCTCAGCCCTTGTGGCCTCCACAATCTTTGAAATATTCTATGTTAATCATATGGAAGAATTATTCTTTTTTTTTAAGGACCACATTTCCGGATCCATCAAAGATGAAAAGGAACTCAAATTGTAAAGATTTTAGCCTTCTTTAAGTTTGTCACCTATTTTGATAAATTTCTGTAGGATGCTCATTTATAATATACACACTGACATTTGAAAAAAGTACCAGGGAGTTGCGCACCCTGTGGCAACCTGGGAAAGTTAGAGGTCGAAAACTTTAATTTTGTGTTATCAGCTCAACACTAACAATACAGGGTGAGGCAGACCACCCGTGCACATAGTTTTACGGGAGTACGGTTTAACCTAGAAACGCCAAATAAAATTATTTCCACCTAAATCACATATGAAGAATTCATTTAAAATATTGACAACATGATCTGAGCACAGGGTGTTCCAGAAATGAAGGTCACGAGTTCGAATCTCGAAATTTTCTTATGTAAACCTGTGACACATTATACATTTTTAGAAAGGTCTTATTTAGAGGAAAATTTTGGTGAAAACAGAACCTAATTATCTCAAACCGTCTTAAGATGGCGGCCAGTTCTTTGATTTTTTTGCCTATTGACGGAATACCCTGTATTTTCGAAACCGCTAACCATTTTTCAGTTGTGATTGAAAATTCGTAATCCTGGTAAACTCAGCTTTACAATGATCTGTTACATGTCATAATTTTCAAAATTATCAATTTTTACCAGAATTTTATTTTTTTGTAATGTTGATAGCCCTGTAAATCAAAAAAGTCAAATAGCACCATATGGCAAATAGCATATCATTTTAAGCGTCTTTTAAAGACGACAAACTTTTCAATTTACACCTACTGTCTATTTTTTGTAGTGTTGTAGTAATAAGCCAAAAACTCAATTTTTCCATATAAAATGCATGTTAATTGCATTACGGAACAGCATAAGATTTTTCTCCAGCTTATTATCAAGCTATTCTTTAAGGAAATGTGTAATAGTGATATTTTTCGTCAGATTTTTTAATTTATAAAAATTCTCAGATCCGAAGATTATAAAAAGCCTAAAATTCAAAATTCTAATCAAAATAGCAAGGTATAATAAATTTTATATAAAAATAAAATGTGTTTTTAAAATGAATACCTAATGTATTTCAATTTATTCTCTATCTCTTACGTCAGCCGAAAACTTTTATTATGCCAGTTTACGAAACGTAACAGTACTTATTTTTATTTCAACAAACAGGTTTTTAAGATTAAATTAATAGTCTTTGTAATGAGAAAAGAAAAAATACAACATGCAGCAATTTATCAACGTGGCTTTATTCTTTTTTGGTATTTATTAATGTTTATCTTCATCAGATTCCAATAACAATAATTCATGCTTTTAGGATTTTTTACAATCTTCGGATCTGAGAATTTTTACAAATTTAAAATCTAATGAAAAATGTCACTTTTGCACAGTCCCTTAAAGAATAGCGTGATAATTATCTGGGGAAAAATCTTCTGCTGTTCCATAATATAATTAACATGCATTTTATATGGAAAAAAATGAGTTTTTGGCTTATTACTACAATACAACAAAAAATAAGTAGTAGGTGTAAATTGAAAAGTTGTTCGTCTTTAAAAGACACTTAAAATGATATGCTATTTGCCATATGGTGCCATTTGACTTTTCTGATTTACAGGGCTATCAACATTACAAAAAAAAATAAAATTCTGGTAAAAATTGATAATTTTGAAAATTATGACATGTAACACATTATTGTAAAGCTGAGTTTACCAAAATTACGAATTTTCAATCAAAACTGAAAAATGTTTAGCAGTTTCGAAAATAAAGGGTATTCCGTCAATGGGCAAAAAAATGGAAGAAATGGCCGCCATCTTAAGACGGATTGAGATAATTAGGTTCTGTTTTCACCAAAATGTTCCTCTAAACAAGCCCTCTCTGAAAATGTACAGTGTGTCATAGGTTTACATAAGAAAATTTCGAGATTCAAACCCGTGACCTTCATTTCTGGAACACCCTGTGCTCAGATCATGTTGTAAATATTTTAAATGAACTCTTCATAAGTGATTTAGGGGGGAATAATTTTATTTCGCGTTACTAGGTTAAACCGTACTCCCGTAAAATTATGTGCACGGGTGGTCTGCCTCACCCTGTATATCAAAATATCACAACTACGTTATCTGACCTTTTGCACAGAAACCAAATATTTTCAACTTTATTTACTGGACTAATACTAATAATATATCAAAATATCACAACTAAGTTATCTGACCTTTTGCAAAGAAACCAAATATTTTCAACTTTATTTACTGGACTAATAATTATTGTTTCTACAATAAGTCTAGGCAGCTAGGTTCTATCCTCTACAGTTGCTACTCTTTGGACATTGATTTGTTTTTATCGTTAAATATGTGGGATGCATATTAAATTTTAATATTATTTGTTTTGACTAATAGATGGGTTGCCATTATCTGTAATGGCAAAGCAATTTCTATGGCTTCTGAGTTCAATGGTTTAACTCATAGTCTAAACCAGTGTTTCAACCAGTGGCTAGATAAAAGTATTTACATTTCATGATTGTAGCCTCCAGATTTCTGATGTATACGAAAATTGTTTAAATTACCTGTGTTCCAATCAATCCAAATTTATTGTAGCTATTGCTACGGCCATTTTGATGCATTGGGCATCATCGGGTACAGTAAATTAGCTCAACAGCTCAGTAGCTTGCTCAACATACGTCAATAAAACTTGGTTTGTGGCATCTAGATGGCTAGATTTCATTGATTACGGTCTAAAATATAGCATTTTTACACTTTTCTTACATGAATTATGTTTTTAAGCTTTTGAAATTCGCTGAGTATGCGGGTCTATTGCAACATTATAATCTTTTCTATCTGCACTGCTTGTACTGTTGTTCAATTTTATGGCCTTGAATTATCTTAGAGGATAAAATTTTAATCAGTTAATATCTGTTTGTATTTATTTTTTTGTTATAGATTTTATATATATGTTCTCTTTTTGTTCTTAAGGATTATAAAACATAACAATCACTAAATTCCTTACAAACACAAATCTCAATTACTAATTTTCATTTGAAAATATTTTGCTTAAAACAAAACAAAATCAAATTCTAAACATCACACAGATGTCGCGCAAGACTAACGTTTGATACCCTAAGCCAAGCTGGATCAATGACTTGTGTTGTGAAAGGTTTATTTTAGTCATTCAGGTTGGTGATATTCACGTTGGTCATTGCTCCAGTCAACTTTCCGACTGTTTAGAATTTGAATAGCAGTTTATAGACCACAGGTGGATAATGTGTACTTACAATCCAATCATTATCTTTCATTTTTTTTTTTTATTTGAGATAGAGAGGAAAACGCTTTAGACAGAAATTTCTCTAATTGAGTGAATTGAGTTTGACCTAATGTCAAAGCATCGCAAAATATTCAAATGAAATAAAAATAGCGCCATTATTTTAAAAGGTAAGTTGGATTCGTCCTGATTCAGCAATTGTGAACTCTGGCCATTACATGAATGGGACAAGGAAATAATACATGTTTTTATTTTCAACTGTCAACAAAACCCATCAACGATGTATTTTGTAAGATTCTTTGAATTCTTTGATTCATACATATGTTAAGCCAAATGAAAGAGCACTTGTCAGCAGAGCCAGTAGCCAAAGAAAAACAAACAATAAATAATACCAAATTTTGCTCTTATGTATGGGCAAGTAGGACTGGTTAATACAGTAGATTACAGAAAATATTTTATTATTTCTACTAAAAATATACAATTTTTCCTTGTATTTATTTATACTGCACTTTGAAGTTACACTTTAGGCTATCAGAACAGTCATGTACCCAATGTTTTGCAATGAAATTCAATTGATTGTTGCCACATTATTGATTACTTTCTGGGACAGACATGAAAATTAAATGGAACATTTTCACTCTCTTTCATGATAGTATATTTAGACTTTTTTTTGCTTGAAAAAGAGCAAAAAGTATGTAAGTTAAGTTTAACACTATATTAAGAAGTTCAGTCAATGTATGTTAAGGAAATTTATTACTTTGTTTTAGGGCCTGTTGATAGAAAACAAAAACATTGCATAACACGTTCTACATTATTTTAGCAAATATTTAACTGGCCTTCAAAATTTGCCGCCCCTAGAAATTTGCCGCACTGGGCCCGGGCCCATGTGGCCCATGCCTAAATCCGGCCCTGGCCATAATCCAGTATATTTTAACTAGATGAAGATATTTAGATGATGATACAAAGTTTAATGAAGATATTTTCAGAAATAAGTGAGATAAGAATTCCCATAATGTTAACATTGGGGCAACGTACTGTGTTTACCACTCTCTGTATCTCGGAAACAAATGGACATAGAGCTATGATTAAAATAACTAATTTTTTTCAAGCTGAATTCAATGGTGAAATCCAAAATTAGATTATTTTTAATTTTCTGTGTAAAAAACCCTAATAAAATATATATATAACAATTTGAACGAATGGCATTTTTAGCTTCTGGGGGCCCCAAAACAAAAAGTTATCATAAGCTTAGGTCTTACCATGAGACCTACTTACCGAGGTGCGTAAAATATGGGAGGGTTTTTAATAGCTTCTTTCCTATGGGGGAAATTCGCAAAAACTGAAAAATATTATTCTTTTATATGTTACACTTTAATAATCTTGAGGTTATTCCTTTCTGACAGACAAATATCTTTGCCGAGAAATCTACCCACCATAGGTTTACGCATTCGCAACCAATTCCAAGTCCCCGTATATTTTAAACAAAATTCACATGTAGTCGTGCATATTTCCCACTGAAAAATAAATCCTATGTAATTCCCGGTTTTCCTGAAATTTCCGCTCTGTGAAAATACAGATCGGGTTAGGACAAAATCAATGGCTTAAAACACTCTACGTGAAATTTCACGCTCATATTGATACAAAGTTTTACTGTAAACTGTCCAATGTTGTCTGAAATACCAATTCAAATTTTGCCGCCCATTTGATTAACACAAATCATAACTATACTGATTTCAAAACCAATATGAGGCCCTTACATTATTGTACCAAGGGTAGATTCATGGACGCTGCAGAGGAATTTGAAATTTATAAAACCTCTAAAAAAGATCCTGAAGACCTTCTGAATGATCAAATTAGTTTTAAGTCAAATGAACTATTTGAAACATTGCTCCAACTACAGTAGATAGGGGGCAAAGGTCAATGCATCACTTACCTCCACTGCAGTCTAGACATGTTCCTCAAGCAGTGCGTGTTTGTGGCCACAATCATTGAAAGTTTTTTAAATGTTTTTAAATGTGTTAAATGTGTTTAAATGTGTGATTTTAATTTATGACAATTCAATTGAAGATGTTTGATAGTCCTGTTTGGATCTGATGATGGTGATTTCACCGAAACGATCGTAATCCATATATTGGATTTTTGAATTACTTGACACAACAGGTAACATAACCTTTTATTTGTTGTCTGAAAACTGTCCAATTAACTTCAAATATATGCCTGTACAAACCAACATCCTTTCTTATAATTATAGAAATTTTATTATTTTCATGACTATAATCGTCAAATCACCAATCACACTATTAAATGTATGCAAGAATTGCCACATAATATTTCAAAAGTGCTGTGCGGGAGCTGTTTTCAAGCTGTGAAAACCTGTCCCGTGTGATGTTCGAAAACTTACCCTGGAGCCATATAATGTTTTATTAAGAGTAACCTGTTACCTTGAAAATAATAGGTAGTTCCCTTAATTTTTTTTAAACTTCAAAATAGAACACCCAAAATCCAGGGTGCGCAGGGGTGCAGGGGGGGGGGTGGGTGTCCAGGGTGCAGGGGTGGTGGTGGTTTTGCTTAACCAAAAAAAAAAAGGTTTTGCTTGACAGCGGTTGCGTCCTTCAACAAGTAGCTCATATGATCCATGGCTGCTGCATGGACGCATTAGGCAAAAAAGAAGCTGACTGGTGCTGTGCTCCACCAAAACGTTTTACACTTAAAGCCAATTTGATAACATGCCTTGGTCTCCCCTAATACAGGTAACAAACTGTATAATATGATATTATTTAGAATTCCACTTACACATATTCAGCTGTCTAATAAAGCTGGCCATGTTGTTGTGTTTGTAGTACATCGGAAGCAACTCTCTTGCAAAACGAATTTCATCCTTGATGACAAAACTTGTTCCAGTCTAAACCAAAAAAGATTATTTTATCTTAATGTATGACACAGCATATTGGGAAATGCCTAAACTTACCATGATAATAAATAACAAATTTGTTTGAGTTAGGCCTAATGTATATTACAGGGCATATTGGGCAATGCTTATGAAAAATTACCACGATAGTTTATAACAATTTGTTTCGAGTTACACCCATAATTTAACCAGTAGGTAGGGCCTAAAGTGTTTTCAGGAACTTTCCTTCCATATGGGTTTAAATAAAATAGCTTTGAATTTTTCCACAGAACAGTTTGATGACTGAATTAAGAAGTTAAATTCAGCCATGGAGAACATTTTTTACTTACATGAAAATGAAAAATAAAAGCAGAAATTAAGCGGAAAAAACAATTCCATTAGCCAACACTGGGTCTATTTTCAGATATGGTGATTTTGGCTGCGAGGGGGAGTAGCCATAATAACATGTTTTGTGCAGATTATTTTAGATGGGGGTAAAATAAAGGAAGCAGCTCTAATGATATCAACCAAAGGAATCAATCAAGTAATTATATAATAAAATTAAATGTGTACCTACTATGTATTCCAAAAATAAAGTTTATTTAGATTAGCCTACCTTATTCCCAAACTCCAGTTCATAGAAGTTGAAAGTACTGAGCTACCTACTTTATTACTTATTTATAGACCTCAAACAAAAAATAACTTTTGGATTATAATTAGTAGGCTATCTGTCATCACTTACGATCAATCTTAATAAAACATAAGCTTATATAAAGCAATGTTGTCATTAAAAACCTGATCGTCGTTAACCTAACCTACAATAGCCTAGCCAAATCCAAATTCAATAAGCTCAAGGTAAATCAAGGAGATTTGGTGACCAAAAATATGACTCATGGGCTTTAACCAATTAGAAACAGTAAAAAGTAACAGTAACTTATCAATTACTCATACAACTTACAAACTAAGTTACAGTGCACTCTCGATTATCCGAGCCCCGATTATCCGAGACTCTGGATTATCTGAGGTCGTTCTAAGCTAAAGAATATATTATTTTTACGTTTGGTCAAAACATAATAATAACGTGATTGTCAATGGTTTTTGGTAAAGTAAATTATCTGTACTTAATTTCTTTGTTTATTCGTTTTTTCATGTTTATAATTTAGGCTAAATAATTATTCGATGTAGGCCTAGGGTCTATTTTTTTATGATATGAATACTACGAATAACCTAAATTTGTGTTTTGAATGAAAGTCATTAGTGGAGGAACTGACCGAGTCGTCTTCTGCTGGATGCAAGGCAGGAGTTCACTATTGTCAAACAATGGTGAGTCTGACTTGCCCAAATATTGGGCGAACTATTTGCCGCATGAGGCCTTGTGAGAATGACAAGAAAAGCGTACATCGTACCAGTTCAATCACCACATTTGTATTGGCCTAGGTTCACCCTCCGATACTGAGCTTTCTAGTAGTGAACTCCCACCTTCATAAACAAACGTTTGAACGAACACAGACGTTAATATGATGATTTGCCTTGAAGAATTTTATTTTCTTACTCATTCTTGTTTTTCAAATATTGGTAGGGCCTAAGTATTGTATTCAAATAATTTTTTGACTAAAAATTCTATTTTACCGTCCTAGATACTCTGAAAGTATTTTACCAGCAATAAACTTCCTATTGTTGTATTGTAACTCTCAAAACTCAAATATAATCAACCTCCATATTATCCGAGATTCTCGGTATCCGAGGCAGCCTCGGTCCCGACAACCTCGGATAATCGGGAGTGTACTGTATCATGGAAGTTACCAATACCCACACTTAAAACACTTAATGATACTTATGATCTAAACCTCAGATTAACAAACATAACCGCCAAATACCACTGTTAAATGATGTTTATAGACCACTTAACACCAGTACTAAGGAGTGTTCAGTTACTTCACTAAAAGGGGCACTTGTAAACACATTTTAACCTGTAATATGTTACAACATTACCTAGGCCTAGATATGTTTTTACAACATAGTCCTACCTCTTTACCTGGATTGGTGCCACAGTCAAGTTCAGACTTTTGAATAACAATTTTAGTTCGCTCAAACTTAGTTTCTTGATACTGTATCCAAACTTAAGTCCAAGAGTAACAAGAACAAATTATTTCTCAAACGTTTGTACACTAATCAATGCAACAAGGGTAACTTGATGAATTACGAAGTCACAAGTAAGCCAGTAAACTAACCAGCCAGTAACTGTAGTAAGTAAGCCAGTAACTGGCTTACTTAAGTAACTGTAGTAAGTAAGCCAGTAACTTAATAGTCTATCTAATAATCGAAAGATTGTGCAATAGTAGAGGTTGAAGTGTTGTCTAACAGAAAATCATGAATCGCTTGTAGGTCTTGTCAAATAACATGGCTCAATCTGTCCATAAGACTAATTTTAATTCTAACATTGGTCTTACAGACAGCCTAGGCCAAGTTATTTGATTCAGACTAGCCTATGCATTTTGATTGGCTGAACATGAACCCACCAATTTGTTTATGTAAAAAAGAAACTTTGAAGCACCTGGTTAAGCCTAAAACAAGAAATAAAGCATTCATACAGTTTCTTATGCCGATTTATGTCTATTCGATTATGCAGTACCTACCTCTTCATAGATCCAGATTGCATAACATAGTACTTAGGTTTTATTAATTAAAACTGTGTGATGAATTATTTTGTTAAAGAATTATCATAAACGCCTAGGCCTAACAGTAGTCCAGAATAATTACAAGTAACTTAATAGGCCTTATTTGAACCTAGACCTATGCTCCTCTTCATTGCCCTTGGGTAGGCCTTCCTCAGGATTAGCTGGTTATAGTCCATTTTTTCAACACAGTACCACGGCCAAACCAAATTTGAGATGTAAAATATATAAAATACATTGTAAATTGTAAACAAAATATATATGGGCCAATTAAAGAGTATGAGGGGCTGTGACCACCCTACTTTACTCACCGAACTCCAAGCTATTAGATCATTGGTGACGGGATCTTCCACCATTTTCCACAGCTTCCCTAAGAAAGCTGGTACATTTGTACCTATTTCAGCGATTGAATGCATATTAGCAACAAAATTTAATAAATTTTATGATCGCACAGTACGTACAAGTTCATCATCAGTTTCACAAATACTATCTGTTTGCGCATGCGCAAGTTCCACATAACCAAAGCAAACGCCTGCACAGCTGTCAGATAGTGTTTTCCATTGATTTGATTGGTGGAAATGCAATGTTGACAACCAATGGGAGAAGAGAGTTTTATTTTGTGACAATGCACGGATTGAAGTCACGTTGCATGGAGCGTGGTCCTAAATACTTCCCTCATCATCAACAAGATGCTTTTAACCAAAGTGTTTTACTATTTATAGAACTTTTCTACTCTGTTTTCTGCTTGCCCTTACAAGCATTATATATATATAATGAATATGGCTATGATATGTGACGTGACATCAAAGAATTGAATAATAGTTACAAATTATTTATGAAGGCCTACTTTCCTTTACTGTATCGCGTACAGGACGAGTTCACAAACAGTAACACTTGTATCATAGATAAAAACATCCTTTACGTCTATTCATTGCCCTGCATTTCCATTTGGTAGAAAAGTCCTTTCAATAAATCATGAATACTAAAGTTACTTAAAATTCAAAATAAACTACCTATGAATTTCCAACAAATATATATTTTCCGAAAAAAGGACATATATGCTGAGGTGTTCGTGTAAACGATTCGAAAATACTAACTTTTTCAAACCATTTGAAAAAGTTTTTATGAGTGGAACAAAGCACAATAACTTACAACGTTTAAAAGTTTAAAGTAGTGAGGGGCCATCCATAAATTACGTCATCTGAAAATAGGCGGAGGCACAGTTCATGGATGACGATAGGATGTATACATGAGGGAGGGGTTCACATTAAGGGTTTATGCCACTATTGCAACTTTTTTCGCGAAACATTTCACACGAAACACATGATCGTCTGAAACATTTCAAGTGAAACAATGTATTTCAATGGGGCTAAAATTTCGCCTTACTTGCCGAAACATTTCGCGACATTTTTTATATAGATATACTTAACATGGTTTCGTGAATGTTTCGCGAAACGAAGTTGCGCCTGGTTGCACTAATGGCATACGGCCTTTAATGATCTATTAAAATTCATGTTTCTAGCCCCTAGAACCTGGCTGGTTGGTGTAGTGGTTATAGTGCCCGCCTACAAACTTGTAGGTAGCCGGATCGATCCCGAGAAAAGTTAGTAGCTTTTTGAAGGGTTGTTTCTGGAGCCAGCTGCCATTGGTTGTTGGGCTATTAATTAACAATCCTGTCTAAGGAATATGCCAACCTTAGTCAGTAACAAGGCTACAAGATCGCGCCACTGTCATCACTATCATCACACTCATCCTTCACTCATATTCAGGGTAACGTCCTCAATGAGGTACCTGTCTTATTAAAGTGATATATTAAGTGATGAAGTGAACCGTTACTTGACAATCTGGGTACACATACCTCCGTCTTCAGTTCACAGCTATTTTGTAATTTCGGAGTTACAAAATAGTTGTGAACTGAAGACGGAGATATGTACCCAGATTGTAATGATCTATGTTGAAGTACACAATATACGAGGTACAGTCAAAAAGTTCCCGGAATGAATTTTTGTAGACATATAGCGCGATCGCCAGCGGTAAATTTGTCTTGCAATAGTTGGTACGACTCCATGGGAGGGCATATCAGTGGTGGTGGCATAGCTGACTTGCCGTAGTGCAGTATTGGAAAGGGCTTAATTTTCGTGTACCTGCAAGTCTACGTTGTCGGATTTTTGAAAAATGGCATTTCATGAACAGCACACAAAACATTGTTCTTGTTTTACTTTAAAAATCACTCAGTGAGACTCTTGAGTTGTTAATTCAAGCTTATGGAGAAGAGGCGATGAAGAAATTCCCCAATATTTTCTTTATCAGCATCACCCAGTGCGCTGTTCATGAAATGCCATTATTCAAAAAATCCGACAACGTCGACTTGCAGGTACACGAAAAGCCCTTTCCAATGCTGCACTACGGCAAGACAGCTATGCCACCACTAACGATATGCCCTTCCAAGGAGTCGTACCAACTACTGCAGACAAATTTCCCGCTGGCGATCGCGCTATATCTCTACAAAAATTCATTCCGAGAACTTTTTGACTGTACCTCGTAGATTTATTCTTGGTCTCAAACCTAGAGCGTCATCGTGTCAAAACCACTTTACCAACTTAGGAATTGACTGCCCCCCTCACTTTTCATGTTTGAAACCATCTCGTTTGCGTTTGTAAAAGATAACAATCTGGTGCCTTCTTACTCTCCACCTAAAATGCCAGAACGAGAGCACTCGATCCATCAGTGAAACACAATTTAAAAATATTTGAACAGAACCCCAGGGGTCTAGCTAAAACTTCAAGCAGACCTTCCTTTTGATATAAAACAAGCTGCTTGTCCAAAAAATTTTAACTAGAGCCCAGGAGGCAGATGTAGAGCCTGGGGATGGGGATGTTGAGGCCAATCGGGGGGAGGCTGAGGACAATGGGGGAGGTGCGAGGGAGGACGAATTTGGAAAATTTCGTCTTTGCAGGTAGCCATGGCCGGGGATGAAGGGGAATGCTGGATGGGCAGGTCAGCAGAGAGGAAAATAGGTTGACGAGGAACATAAGGGGTAGATCCAGGTTTGCAATGGCCCACAACCTGAGAATTTTTGAATGCCAACCTGTGGTATAGGGCTGAAAATCCTTCACACCTTACCCCAAAACATAGCTCAAATCGATCAAAACAATAAATTCAAAACAAAATTACAGGTATACTTGATGGATAAGGCTCTTTATAAGGTGGAAGATTTTTTTCTTTTAGATTAGGTTTAAATGACAAGAACAATGTCACTATGCAGAATAGAACACTGCATAGAACAAGTTGACACATCCCATGCTCTCAGAAGGGTCAACGGGAAGAGGAACAGCATGTAAGCACGTAGGTTTCTATGAAATTTCTAATCTATCCCAACTTCAGCCTACTTAAACTCTACATCATTTATCACACCTAGCTGCTTGTCACAATCATCCACTCCGAAATGCTTCAAACCTTCCCTGCCTCTCAACTTCTTTTTTCCCAAAAACACTTAAGTACAATGCAGTTATATTGTTCAATAACCTACTTCCTCCTCCACTGCAGGCTGAGCATGACTTTGGAAAATTTAGAAATAAGTTAAAATCCATCTTGCCTGGAAAGGGTAGGACTATAAATTTTGCCTAACCAGCTGACTGAGGAGAAAACTTGACTGACTGCTGGGTGCTTCCGGTTGACCGACCAACTTCAAAATTTGTAATTTTATCCTACCAACTATTCCAAACAATAATAATAAAAAAAACAACCACTCCCCCCCCCCCCTAAGTCAACTCCAAGGGGTAGTTATTCAGAGAAAACATCCAGCTGACTGGGTAGTTCCGGCTGACCTACTGACTTCAACATTTATAATGATATACTACTAACCACTTATGCACCAATAAAAATCAACCATCACCTTATGTCAACTCTAAGGGGTAGTTCCAGCGAGGACAGAATTCTGTGCTCGCTGGGTAGTTCAGAGAAAACACCCTGAATGGGGAGAAAATTTGACTGACTGATTACTTCCGGCTGATGGACTAACTTCAAAATTTGAAATAATATAATACCAACCATACTATACAATAATAAGTCACAACCATCCCATAAGGTCAACTGTAAGGGTTAGTTCAGAGGAAACACCCTACTACCCCTTAGAGTTGAGTTAGGGGGATGGTTAATTTTAATTGTTATGTAGGATGGTTAGTGGTATATATTATTACAAATTTTGAAGTAAGTTTGTTGAGGAAAAGCCAAGGATTAATAGGTCTTCAAGTAAGGAAAGGGATAGGTTTTCAACTAGCTTACCTTAGAAATAAAGTTCATGGTATCAGCAGATAGAAACAAATAAAGAGTTACATAAAAACACTAAAGGTGACCATTCACGTACGTGTCCCGCATGCCGTGCATTGCTCGCCGTGCAACATCTCAACATTGATCTTATGAGAAGTGCCGCGCACGCCGAAGCCCACAAATGTACGGCACAGCGCATAAGCAGGCCCGTGCTGGGTACGTTGAGAGGGCGGGGTACAAGTATGACGAGGGCGCCAGGCAGTGGCCTGCTTAGATATTTTCCTTGGGGGGCACCAACCACTGGGGGGTCTAAGGGCTCTCCCCCAGGGAAATTTTAGAAAATAAGACCTATAAACTCGCGTTTTTAGGCAACTCAGAGGCTTAAAAACAACTTTGCAACTCCAGAAATCCTAACAAAGCAAAGCTGACCCCAGGTCGCATTCTGGAAAATTCATATTTCCCAGGGTTTTTAGGTAAAATTCCCCTTGAATAACAAAATAAGTAGGGTATTCATTTTCGCTAAGTTATTCGTTTTTAGCTAATATCAATAAATCCGCCGTAACAAAAACAAAATTAAGGTAGCAAATCAAAATTATTCAACAAATATCTATAATACCCTTTTAAAATTATGTCGATGTTAAACTATCCAATTTCAACCAGGGTAAAATTTTCACTAACCTTCATTATATAAAACTGCCTAAACAAAAAGGAATCTATATAAAAACAACAAGAAATGATTAAGACGACTTGAACAAATCTTGGATTTAAGTATTGATAGCAGACGACATCCTCTAGTGTTTGCTAAGAGACCCACCACTAATTTTCACATGTTGACAATACTTACAAAAAAAATACGATCCTTATCAAACAACAATTTTTCCTGCCGTTAAAAGGAGTAACAAATTTCCCAGTTTCTAGTTTTAGTAAACATTTATTTAATCGTTTATAGTTTTTCCATGATAAAAATCACGAAAATGGGCAAGATTACGTTTGGAAATGTTAAACGGGCATCCGCGTCCTGCTGCAGGCCATTGAGGATGACTGCAGACAGAGATGTGATGTGGTGGTGCGCAGTAGCCTACTGTCTGACTAGATCTGACATTTTACCCTCAAACTCAATGACAATCCCAGCTTCTAGCCGGTAAGACGGCAATAATCCCCACAAAACCTTCAAAGTACCAAAAACCGGGAATTACCCGAAAATATCACAGCAAGTTTTTCAAAATATCCAAAAGGCTGGCATAGTCTCCTGTGATAACCTATACCTGATAAAAAGAAGTAAATTTTACATAAATATCTAGCACCCTATTACAAAAAAAAGATTTAGTATAACTACTGCTCTGTTACCATGAAAACAATTTTTCCAAAACTTTTAGTGACATCGTGTTTAAGTGGGACTAAACAAACCCGGCCTTGCCCGTTTATTTTAAATATCGAGAGTGTTGAATAATTCCTCACTGTCCAAGTCTAAAATCCCCGGTTCAACCCGGGTTTTCTTAATACCCATAAAATACCCGAACACCGAACGGTTCCTGGAAATACTGCCATTTATTTTATTTTATTTAGCAGGTTGACACCGATATAACAATGGAGCCTTTACCTAACACATTACTAACGACTTAAATTAACAAAAAGCAACTTTAATCAAAGAAAATAAATCCGTGGCTGTATTTTCAAATTTTTTTATTGTTGGTCTGAAATTAACGGCTTTACCCAGTTTCTTTTACATATGTTGTCGGTTTAATCCCTGTGGCCCAAGTCAAAATTTCTGGTTTTCCTGTTTTTCCTTAATTCATGCAAAATCCCCTAACAACCAACAAAATATCCGAAAACCGGAAAAATACTTGGTTTTTCCAACAATGGTGGTGCGTGATGCAGACTAGTGTCCCAACCTTAACACAGCAAATAGTTTGTTTAGAAGCAAGGGTATGGAAAACATGCTTTATTGTAACAAAATGACGAAGAACTATTTGAATATGCCGGCATTGGAAATAAAAAATCTGGAAGTTTTGAGTTTATATTACTAAAAAATCAATAATTTCATTTTTGATGGTGTCAAAAGGGCGCCGGTTATACCTTCAAGGGGAGGGTGCAGGGGGACACGTGCCCCTGTCCCCCCGGGCCAGCACGGGCCTGCGCATAAGACCAATGTTGTAGAAATTCATAACGAGCAATGCACGCCGTGCAAAGCACGTATGTGAATGGTCGCCTTAATATTTCACCCCCCAGAGGTTATACAGTTTATTATATACTAAAAAACCTATCCCTTTCCTTACTTAAAGAAAAATTTTTAAGTCGGTCAACCAGAAGTACCCGGTCAGTCGGGCTTTCTCAGGGGGATTGTTGTTTTTTATTATTTTTACTTTCTCCCCCCTATACAATGTATATGGAGAAAGTATTGTTTTCGTCAAAATTTTCAAATTTGAGTTATTAGTGGATATATTCGTTTTAGTGCTCCCTGAATCCAAAAAAAATGGTTTTTGGTGTGGTGTCTGTCTGTCTGTCTGTGTGTGTGTGTGTGTGTGTGTGTGTGTGTGTGTGGATGGATGTATGTGTGTGTGTGTGTGTGGATGTAAACAAAGCTAGAGACGACACTAGTGGACCGATTTTCATGAAATTTGGCATGCAGGTATAAAGCCATGGTATCTCCAGGTGTATTTTTCATTTTTTTGAATTTTTGATTTTTAAGGGTATTTACACCATAAAAACCCATAAAAAATGACAAAAATCCAAATTTCTCAAAAACGGCTCTAACGATTTTGATACAAATTTCATGGTTTTTAGTGCTTAAGATGACAAAACAAAATGACACCACCCGCATGTCTGTAAAAATTCAGGTTCAGAAGTTATGGGGGTTTAAGTGTTAAAGAATTCATATTTTTGAAATTTCACAAAATCTGTGACTTCTAAAGAAAATATACTTGCAACCATTAAATTTGACTTGAAAAACTAAATAATAATCTAGTATTTTGAATCATGAGTTTACGTCAACTGGTTGCGGAGATAATTGATATTTTAGTTTGGCGGTAAACGCAGTACGTTGTCCAATGTTATTCTTATGGCAAATATTTAAAAATCGATATCTCCGTTATTTACTAACCGATTTTGATAACATTTGGTATATATTTGTGTGATAATTAATTGTTAATTTGTTTTATTTCACTAAATATGTTTTCTGGTTTTAAATGACTTGAAGGGAGAAAGTATGTGTCAGTTTCCTGATACCGTTTATTTAGAATAGTTGGTATATATGTTTGGTAGTTGTTAGTGGAATGTATTGTTAATTATGTCAAATCAACAGGTAAATTTTAACATGCGAAGTGGAAAGCGTTGTATTGAAACTGCCAAAATGTCGCTGACTGTAACTCCTTCACTCTTGACCAGCATTCCACCAAGTCAGGGCAGCAAGAAGTCGATGCATAAGTGAGCCAATTTAACTCTATGTACTTACGTTCCACCAGGTGAAAACTGCTGTAAACAAGGCCCTTAGGCTTGTTAAGTTGAAGGTTTTTCAAGAACAACTCACCAAACGCATATTCCAAATCATCATATTGCATATCATTTCCAGTCAAGTGCATAATCCAATTCATTTCCTGCCTATTTTAAAAACTTCAGCCTTCCCCAAATTTAATATTTTGTAAACATGTCAATAAAAAAATGGATATTCTTTAAACGGAGCATGGAATCGGGTTCATTTATACTAAACAAGCCTTTCAAAATAAATAGACACTGTATGAGAATTTTGATTTGTTAATAATATGAGACAACTCGCATCCCAAATTTTGATTTTTAAGGGTAGGGGTGGTGATGTCAAAATTTTACCAAGGGATTATGATTGTGTCGTAGGTAGGGGTCTCAATCCCGGACCTAAATTCCAATCCCGGGATTTCGGGATTGACAAAAGCCGATCCCGGGATCCCGGGATCAGTCCCGGGATTCCCCTTTTCTGTAAAGACCTATCTAGAATATATTGCTGTGTGAGAACAACGCTTATGGCATTTTTTATTAAAAATACCAATAATTATATAATACTAACTCGTCAATTATGAGCTTGTTGACGGCTAATTACCTGTTGTTCAAAATTTTCGAATTTCGAATAACTATTATGCTGTGTGTGCTTGACATATGAGTGTGCAGTCTTTTCGTAGAGCCGCCAAATGTTTTTTAAATAAATTTGGAAATCTTTAATTGCGCTGTTTTTCCGTCCTTTTGTGTAAGACGATGATAAAAAACGAATGAAACATCACAATCTTTCTTATGGGCCACAAGAACACTTTTTTGGACACTCATAATACTTCATTATTCACAAATCATTCACAGATCACGGGAGGTTATTACTAAAACAACAATTGATGAAACTCACTACTCACTACACAAAATCATCCCGACCGCTCAGATGTTCACTAAACGAAACCCCGATAGCAACTGAAAGTGTTGGTGATCATATAGATATAAAAATTCAGTAAGATAAAAAATATCAAAATTAAGTCCCCTGTGTGGGCGTGGCTTTTAGGATATATCGAATATTGGGAATTAACTATGCAAAGGAAGTTCGGAGCGATAAGAAAACTATTGAGTACTGTCCCATTAAATTCCAGGAATAAGGTTATTGTTGAATTGCATTTTGATTTTGGATGAAAGTGAACTCTGGGAATGGTAGCTAACAGTCTAAAGGGGTGTGAGTTAAAAATATTAAAAAAAGTTGCTATTAATTATTAGTATTGGAATATTAGTTTCCTAAAACATTTTTATGTTTATATGTTTGAAAGGACGACTTATGCAATAGTTAAAACATTAAAATCACGCAAAAATTCAGAAAAAAATATTTTTTGCAATCCCGTCAATCCCGGGATTGAGAGACTCTGATCCCGGGATTATCAGGTATTCAAAAGCGACCGGGATCCCGGGATCCCGAATCCCGGGATTGAGAACCCTAGTCGTAGGTCTAGTGAGATATTTGTTTCAGCAGTTTACTTGTAACTTCAAAAATATTTACATGGTGTTAAAATGTCAAGAATAAGGGTACTTTCAATAAAAATCATAAGGCAATTCTAAATTTTCAAATGGCTATAATTTTGGTTAGGGACGTGTTATTGGCTTTGGGTTTGTGAGATTTTGTTTCTTTTATTAAGGCCTTAAAAAATATATGGTCACATGATGAGAGTTTAGATTTGGAAATTTAAGGCAATGCCCCCAAAATCACAATTTAAAGACAGGGTGATTATGACATAAACAGCAAAAAGTAGCGATTCTTGGTTGGAACTGGGAACATGTGCAAAAGATCTTTACCTATATTGTTTAAAGTATTGAACTGGTCTGGAACCTTAGAGTCACACTGTATACTATAAATAACAGAATAGCTCTAACAAAGAAAAGGTGAAATAGGTCTTTTTTGCAATCAAAAAGACTAGAGACTTTATAAATGATCCCTAAACCTATAAAAGAATAAAACTTTTTCATGATTTTTTTATGGTACCCTTGGGACTTTATAATATTTGTTAATTCGACAACTCACATTTCCTAGAATGTCGGGTTATCAAGAGATTTTCATTTGTGGTTGTAGTTGAAAAGATCTACACAAAATAAGTCACAAATAAAATTTTATTTAAAAAACTTTCAACACTTGATCAGTAAAGATACAAAATGTTCTAAATAATTCTAACACATCTTATATCAGATCTATACATTGTTACACTTTACACCTATTTTCGACAAGGTGTAATACCATCTGTATTTACAAATTTCTTATTTTACACCTCTTACACAATAATATTTAATTGACTAAGCGACTGTGCAATGTTATAAGCAGTTCCTATGACACCTTTCACTAAAAAAATAATCTAAAAAATTACAACACATCCATAAATCTATGATTCCTTCTACTCACAAACATACACCCACACTATCATACATGATAAGGCGATTTAAACTATTTGTTCTTAATATAAGTAAATTTATTTTTAACTTAAGTATTCTAAAATTATAAGTTAATAAAATATAAAAATGATAACATTTAATTGATCACTTGGACGGAAAAATGACTACTAAAGGTGAGAAGGTATTAAGTCGCATTGCTTTACATTTTAAGTTTTTTTCATTGATTTAAAAAGTAGTATTAATTTTTGATTTGATTGTGAAAGCAAACTTTTTGGTTTTAAAGTTCCAGAATTTATTTTTATTTTTTTGGGACAATTGCTCTTGTACTACCAAAGCCTTATTTATTGTAACTGTGCAAGGCCTGGAATACTTGTATTTGAAATAAAAAACAGCATAAAGGCTTCCAAATTATAAAATAAAATGAATTTCTTGCCAAATCCATAATTAATAACTTAATGTTATTTAGAGAAAACAAGTTCAAAAGTGAAAAGTAATAAAAAAACATTTAATGAGTTTTAGTGATGTCCCACAGAGACAACCGGGAAGAGAATTTTGACATTTTGACTATCCAGTGGAAAACCGGTTCCACCACGGACAGTAATTTCCCGTGGTAATGACCACAACAGCAGTGTTTAGCTCACCTTGAGACAGTGACTGAACCACCACATTAAACACACCAGAGATGATAGTGTTGTAATTTTACAATTATCACTTCCAACCAGTGAATAAATATTAATCTGACATCATCAAACTTTTTGAGTAAGCAATAATATCTGATAACTGCATTTAAGTAAATAATGCAGTAAGGGTGTTCAAAATTTTACTACTCAGTGGCATAGATAGACCTTTTTCAAGGGGGGGGGGAGGATACCTGCAACACTACCGCCAGACCGGGAGGAAAGGAATGGAGGGAAAGGAATGACCCCCCCGTGGAAGGGGTTCTAAGTGGTGTGTCCTGGAGAAATTCATAAAAACTGGAACTATGAATTCACATTTGTAGGCAATGGAAAATAAAGGCATAATAACATTCAATCGAACTCCATATAAATCCAAACTAATTGAGGTTTATGCATATGATGGGCTTCTCAGGAACTTGGATATCTAGGGATTTTTTATGTTAGTATTTTAATAATTTGCCCCCATTGTTTAGCCGGCTACCGATAAATTCATGCCATTATTTACGCCATTCTCATCTTTCGCATGACTTCCATAGTCTAACCGCAGATGGTAAATATGGGTAATTGTCTATTACAGCCGTTCACATCCTTAGCAAAATTTTTATCGCCATTTTTCCATGATTCGCACCATTCGCAACGTAATACTCCTATTACTTACTTACAGTCGGTGAATACGGGCAGATGATTTTTTTAAGCCTTTCACAAACCAACTATGACCATTCATCTCCTTTCTACCAAGCCAAAAGATGAAGCTTAATTTCAAGAATATAGCTTGATTTCTTGAATATAAAAATGTTTTGCCAATTATATGGTAAGGGAGGATATCTCCCTGACCCCCCCCCCCCCCATATATCTATGCCACTGCCCTTGAAGGTAGGACAAGAAGATGATATATGCATATAAAAACTTAATTGTTAACTAATAAACTAAAAAAAAATCAGGAAGAGAAAATATAATGGTTTGGTCCCAAAAATTATTGCTACAATGCCAGCATTATTTTACTCACTACCAACCAAGTAAAATAAAATAAAATTTATAAATTTAAAATAGTGAATTTTTTAAATTAAATGTTTTGTTTTAACCAGTTTTAATGTTGTGTTTTAATTTCTAATATATTTAAATTTTTGTCAACTTGAATGTTTTCTAGGTTTAAATATAAAATAGTTTTCCCTTTAAGCCTTTATTAAAAAAAGTAGTTTGCAACAAACTGAAAAAAACGTGATAATAGATTTCAGTCTTAATTAATGGAAGGGTAAAAATTATTCTTTAGGGCCCTTTTACACTAGGGCTTTTCGACGGCATGAAATCATCTGCACTTATTTTCTGGGCATTGAGATAAGTTAAATGGGAGCTATTATTTCCTGTCTGGCAGAAAAACCATCGCCCTTTTTATAACAAGAAAACAACTTAAAACTTCCAGTTTAACTTTTGACAGATAAAACATGACAAAATTTTGATACCTACCCATTTCAGCGAATTTCCTTAGAAATGAGCTATTACCGTCGTTTTAACAGAATGGGCAAAAAATATCCATTCAGGGTAACCTCAGCAATCATATTAATTTTTATATCAATTGATACCTTTTTATGTCTACTTTCTAGATATCAAATGAGTTTATCGCTGAAATGCATTTTTACCTATAAAAATAACAATCTATTTCAAAATTTAACATAGGCTTATATGGGGAATAGAATTTTCATTTTTTGAGTGTCTGTTAGCACGATAACTCTCGTAAAAATCGTCTGATCGTAACAAAATTTAGTACACACATGTAAAACTAGGTTCTCTCGGACGAGTTCGTGAACCGGCCAGATCGACTTATCCAAAGTGTGGTAAAGGCTGCTTTTACCCCCCAAAAATGGGTTTTTTGGCTTTTTCAAATTGAAAAATTAAAGTAATCTAATTATTGTTTTCACCATTGGATTCAGCTTGAAAAAACATAATCTAATTATTGTTTTCTCCATTGGATTCAGCTTGAAAAAACAAATAATTTGGTATCTTGAATCATTACTTTAAGTCCATGGGTCTCTGAGTTATTAGCGAAAATACCTCTGGAAGGCCCTTTTTTTCCAAAAAAATGGGGTTTTTCAGTATTTCAAATTGAAAAATTTAAATCAAATTTTTGTTTTCACCATTGGATTCAGCTTAACAAAACAAACAATTTGGTGCTTTGAATCGTTGCTCCAAGTCTACTAGTCTCCAAGATATTTCCGCTTCACGTTTTATCCCCGTGTATTTTAGTATCAGGGCAGCAGAATGTTGTCTAACGAAGCTTTGTTTCAACGAAACCTGCAGAGTAGTTCACGAGTTTATAAAAAGTATTTTTAATAGGATTTTTGATTTTTTACTAAAAAAATAACAATTTAGCCTATCTATTTAGAAGAAGTATGTTTCTTTTTAAATTAAACCTAATTATCAATATTTTTGACAGAAACTATGTATAACAAACGATAGCATTTTATTGAAATATATAAATATATCACTTTTTATATGGTTTTTTTGTAGTTATTGAATTATTATTCTTTTAATTGGAAATTCGCTGACTACGCAGGTTTGCTGCGACGGGGGTATTGTTTAATCTCTTTCTTCTTCAAGCTGCTGTGCAACGAACTTCTACTGAAGCCGATATTAAAGTAACAGCTGATTTGCTACACCACAAAAATCACTCACATCTGCCTCTCCGCAGAGCTTGCTGGTGTAATAGGGCTCTAAGAGAAATTAAATAAACAACTGTTCTTGTAATTGAGATCCGACAAATTCTTTAAAATGAGTAAGAATAAGAAAATAATACTGTTAGAGTGCTGTAAGCAACTAAATATTACTGAAAAAACTACAGTAGATAATAAAAAAAACTGAAATAATTAATACAACTTATAAAATTGAATGTACTTATTCTAAGCAAAACATTTGCAAATAAAACAAAGATGATATCAATAAAGATCTTAAACCTTAAATAAAATATAATTCTTTCAAGGTTTGTAAAAAAAACAAAGTAAAGTAATATTAAATCAACAAAATATCTTGGCCCGCCATAATGAATAATTAATTGTGGCCAATTATTGGTAAATTATAAAACTTCTTAAAATAAAAACCATCATCTCCCAATCTACAGGGAATTCATTGAGGAATATAATTTTAGGGTACCAAAGTTTGCTATACACAACAAAGAAACTGCAATAATGAGGGGTTGAAAATTCTGTCTTTAGGTGAACAAGCAGTTTTTGAGTAGGATAAAAACATTCTGTTGCACTTATAAGAGCTTTTAAAGGTTTTGCCCCACATGTTTGCCCTTCAACATACCTCTTACAAAATTTATTTTAAATTCTGCTCTTCAAAGATAAATCACTATAACAGGGCAAAAATTAGTAAAAAAACTGACATTAAAAAAAGAGAGGGTTAAGAAAGTATGTGTTAGGCCCTGTAAAAACCAAGTTTTGATAATTCAACAGAAATATTTCATTTTCTTTTTTAGCTGAGTTTTATCTGACGATTTGGTGAATTTACAATTTTTGCCGCCCACCTCAATTTGTAAAAAAAATATAATACCTGTTAGCTGCAAAATTATATACAGTATAATCATGAAAAGTAATTAAAATTGCTTAGCATTAAAAACAATGAAGCCTTGGATAAGCAAAACTTTGGTGAACCCAAAATAATAAGACAATTCCTGTACAAAATGCTATACTAATGTAACACTGATTTCAATATTCTGTACATGTGCCTTTGGAATATCAGGTAGAAAATATTTCATAGATAAATATCTTACATGTACTTACATTGATCATTAAGTTATAAACATAGAGTATAAAATTATAAATAAGCAAATATTATAAAATGTTAAAATAGAGTAAAAAAATTGTAAACATCAACTTAAATTATTATTCTTAATTCAGATTACGACACCACAGTGATCTGGAGGGCAAACTTCATTTGTATAAACTATAATTTCACCCTTGCAATATTTGTAATAATGAACTAGATAAAGTCCATTATTTCTTAAACATTAATAAAACTGTCAGATCTTTGACATTCAGAGGTCAAAAATATCAAGGTGTACAAGAAATTAGTCAAGTTCTCAGGAGATTCTAAACTACACAGCCTCACAAATTACCAGTAACTGTAGTTAATAATTTTTTTTAATAAACTGAAGGCTTGAAAAGATATTGAGTCGCTACGCATTATGAACTGAGTCTAAAAACCACTAAAACATAATTCAAATGTACTGAAGATTATAAGTCTTATAAGAAAAATTCTTCTTTAAGCAATAAACACTAAACATCCTGCAACTTTTACATTGTGAAAATGGGTTTTAAAATCTCTGTACAAAATTATAATGTTCCCTCCTCTGAGTCTAAAACAGTCGACCGCATATAATTAAAAAAACACTGTACACAAGAGTGAACGAATTTTTACAACCTTGTACGATTGGGTTTGTGAGCGTGATTGTGGGGTTGTCGGTGAGCACCTGGTCCGAACGACAGCTTAGCTCGCCAGGTCCGGTCACAACGTGCGACGCCACAGCAGCGTGATCGCGACCGTCGCGACCCACAGCGTGTACGTGTCGCGGACCACGCTCGCGACGTTGTATATCGGGCAGTACGGGCACTGGCTGCTGCCGCACACCTCGCAGATGTTCAGCACGTAGGTGGACGAAGCGTCGAAGATCGTCTCGTTGAATCGTTCTGGGAAAGGAAACACAACATTGAAACAGAATTGTAGAGGAAGTGTTTTTACTGACAATAATTTTAGAGGGGGTAAGCGATTGGAAAATCTAATAATACCAATCAAACAGTCCAAAAACTCAATTAAAAATATTGTTGATCGTGCAAGAGTGACTTGGATTTTTGTAGGGTCGTTGGTAACTTGTGAACTTCTAGACATCTATTTCACTCAGGGCCAAATTTACCTACGCACAGGGCGAGCGCCCGGGGCCTCGAGCAAAAAAGGGGGCCTCAGGGAGGAACAGAGACGAAAAAACGGCGGCAGGCGGGAAAGTAGTCCGTCCTATTCTCTGTGCAGACCCGTAAATAAGGGATTTGTGATCGGGTAGCTAAAAAAAGGCCACCACTTTTGGCGAGGGCAAAGGGACTTCATTTTGGATTCCGCCTGGGGCCTCTGGGGCCCTAAATACGGCCCTGATTTTACTCTCCTACCCAGTCACATAAAACTGGGCTACAGGGTGATTAGGCCTCATTATAGTTAATTTAGTATCTGTTCCTTTCTAGTTTTGCAAATTTTTGCTTGAGTAAAAAAGTAATCCTTGGATATGAGAATACTTTTAACACCAATAAATTAAATTAAAAAAATTTTTGTGTTCTTACCAGGAGCGTAGTAATCATAAACTCTGACAGGGAGGTATCGGGACATGTTGGCAACAGGATACCATCTCTCTATGGTAAAATTGACACAAGTGTCGGTCTCATCCAGCTGAAACAATATGAAATTGGGGCATGAAAATAATAGTAACTAATAGAAAGGTTTTCATAAAAGCAGAAATCTACGGAAATACACCTTAAAAACCCACATTGTTTTGGTTGGTACAGCTTGTTATATTTCCAAGAAATGAAAGTCCCAGCATTGTTGACTAGGCATGTCTCCCTTTGACATATTGAGCAGCTTGAGGAAGGAAGAGATTTGCAAAGATGGGAATTCGCAACAGACAATCCCTGGGACCGCCTCCCAGGAACCAAGTGGAGTGGAGAGCCTCAAAAATATGTTTTGCCCTACAGACTGGCAGACCCTAGGAGCCCGTCAGGCAGGGTCTCTCATCCTGTCCCAAATGGATAAGTCAGGATGATCCACTACTCCCTCCAGAGATTCCGTACCTCTGGGAATTAGAGTTCGAAAAAATAACCAATTTGGAGAAACCAAATTATTCACAAACCTAGTCAATTCATTCAAGGTGTTCATTCAGGTTATCCAATTGGACTAACCAATAAAATGGCAGTTTCTAACTATTGAACCCATAGTAAAAGTATAAATCAGTCAAAAAGCCATCTGGGGACAGGGGTAGATATAAGAATTATTAGAAAATATGACTTTTAAAATTTATTGCATTGTACCAAATAAAAAATACAGCCTTTAAAATAGCATTGGAGGCATTTTTTAAAATGTAAATCATTTTAAATGAATTAACTTTTAGAGGTAAACTTCAGCAAAACCACTGGTTGAGCTCTGATTTTTTAAGAAGAAACCAAGGATTGGTCTGATACCTAAAGGCTATGATGGCCAAAATGGTAATACATTAGTAAATGTCTAAACAACAAAATAATATAAGGGTAAATATCAGGTAGGCACTTGATAAGAAGCAATATATATACTACATATTCAAATAGGGAAATACAGTCAATACTCACGTAGTCGAAGTAGAAGAGGACCTTTCGCTCGGAGAAGCGAGCACGCTGCAAGTTGCGCACACTCTGGGACAGGATGTACGCGTCCAGCTTTTGCTGCTGGATGATGTATCCTGTGGGAATGGTGATGTCCAGGACTGCCATCCCGGACCTCACTGACTCGTTCACATTTGTCCACCTGTTAACACATTAAGTTTAAACAGTGCAATAGTGTTGAACTGTTAGCCCATAATTTTGTAATGAGCAATTATGTAAGGCGATAAATCTGATATTATCGCTATGTATCAAAACGTTAATAATGCTACTTAGAATAAAGTACGAGAGCTGTTCAGAAACTAAGTTCCGCTTGGGAGTAAAAAAAAATGTTCAATGCATTTACAACATTTTTATTATATACATCTTAAATAAAGTATACCTTAAACTACTTTTCCACATAGTTCCCACAAATATTTAGGCACTTTTCATATCTAGAGAGAAGCTTTTCAATTTGTTTTGAAAATAATTCTGCTGCCTGTGCACACAGCCACCCGCTGACACCATTTTCTTTGCCCAAAAAAATTGAATGACAGAACACACTCGCATCAGAAGGATGTCTATTGCTGCGGCAGAGCCGGCGGCACTACTACTTGCAGCAACCATTTTGATTTTGTGTCACAACGCACAACGCAGCCCTATCGACCTCTCTGGCGTACGGACAGACGCCTTCTGAGCTAGCCTTCCCAACGCTGACGCGCGCTCGCCTCTACCCCCACCCCTCCCCTCACCACCTGTCAACGGAATTTACTTTCTGAATAGCCCTTGTAGGATAAAATTATTAACTGAATCAGCCTTTAGTGTGAGAAATTAATCAAAAATCAGATGAGTCATCTAGTCATTTTATTTGAGCACATATTATTCATAAAACTTGTAGGCCTATCTTATTTATGCGATTTGAGATCAAAAACCAGAGGTTAGTCTTCCTTGAAATTTTTCTTTTGCTGTTGACAGGACAGGTAAGATTAGTAGTTTACAAAGAAAGTGGGACTAAAGATTGGATGTTTGTGTACATCCGCCTGTTGTATGAAATTCAATTAACTTGTCACGACAACGAACACCGTACATCGTGCAGTGAATGACCGTAATCTACACGACATGACCCACCGCTGGCAACTGTGGTAGCTGATGTGGGACTGGTTCCGGCCCTGGAAGATGGCCCGGGTCCGCAGGGCGAAGGCCTTCACCGGCGGCTGGGTCTGGAACTTGGGGATGTCCACGTTGTACTGCACCGACATCTGCAGTATGCCGTACCCCGCGCCTTTCGCCTGCACCTTCACTGTGCCCCACGCGTGAGGGATCTGTGAAAAAAGAAGTAAATTATGATTACAATAAAATCAATTAACCAAATTACCTTTTTTCAGTTTTTAGATCTAGATTACTTTGACAATATAACATTCTTCAACCATAAACTCATCTTTTAAATACCACTAGATCCATCACTCCATAAGTTTTTTCATGATTTTTTTCAATCAGGTTCACATTAATCATGATCACTTTTACTAGGTTAATTTTTGGGTGTTTGGGTGTTCCCATAGTATTTCAATTTTCAAATTCACCATTATCTCAAAGCATCATTCAGCTGAACGTCATTGCTGAAAAGATAACAAAAAGAAGAGCAGTCAAACGTGTATTGATTTATGATGTTCTTACACACATTGTTCATTATGAGTATATCATATACAGTACACTCGCGATTATCCAGGGTCTTCGGGACGAGGCTACCTCAGATAACGCGAACCTCGATAACACAGAGCTTACTTGTATTTTGAGGTTAGGCTTGATTTGTGTAGGTTTTTTAGGGTTAGGAAATAAGACTACAGAAAAATGTTTTATTAGGTATATTATTAACTAATAAGTAGGACAATATAAGTAATTTGGAGTTTAAAATAATGGAAATTTATATAAAAACACGTTTCTCACGTTATAACGTTTAGTTCAAAAAGAAAAACATATGTTTAACCCCAGAACTTCCTCGGATAACCCGGAGCCTCGGATAACCATGGCTTGGATAATCAAGAGTGTACTGTAACTCTTTCCAATAACCTTTGGCTCACCTCTATCCGCTGCAGCTGGGCGATGTTGGACTTGTCGACGTGCAGAGTCATGGTCTTGCCCGGGAGAGCCGTCGCCTCCACTGTGACCGTCAGCGACAACACGTCTCGCAGCCGAGCTCTGTTGGTGTACTCTATCAGCGCTTTCATCGCCCAAGCCGTGTCCTGGAATTCATCACACAAAGATGAGTACTTTCAACAAATTTCATTTAGTAAACGATTAAAAATCACCCTGTGGTACTTTGTTTTGTTTGAGTCCACTTGTTAGTACTATTCTCCGAATAATTGCAATTCCTAGATGAAACTCAGTCGTTTAGTAGTCTCTCACTTGCCCAGTCCCAAACTTAAAAGGATTAGCGAACATCTACTGTACTTAACTAGACTAATTTAATACGCTAGGGGTTTTTTGTTATCAAGACTCAGTTTAGAACCGATTTTAATAACTTTGGTGTTGTTGGAAAGAGAATGGCATGAAATTTTACAGGAAATAAAATTTGTGAAGTTAAGAGTAAAGGGAAAAGCCCTAGACACCCTTTAAATTTCTTATTCGTCCATAGGATTTAATATAGGAAAAGAAATTTCAACGAACAGCTAATTATAATAAAGATTGTTTTTTCAGTAGACTGATCAAAAACTTACAAGCTGCCAAGCAGCATGTAACCACTAGTTAAAAGCTAACAGTGGACATTATTTGGTATAAATTAAGGTAAAAATTAATTAGGAACTTTCAGAAATGAAAATTAATGAAATACATTCTAGAAAAATAAGGTACAAACTCTTTATCAGGTCAGAAGTATGTTTGATTTCACCTGTGTGGAGGCCCAGCCACCATCAGTGAGCCGCTGGAAGTTGAGCCACTTGACGATGCTGTCGATCATGAGCTCCTGCCGCGAGACGTAGACCAGCAGCGCGTACGCCGTCGTCTCGATGTTGCTGGCGTCATACTTGTACGGCAGCCGCGGCAGCGAGAACGGCTTCTGGTTCTCCCGCTTCACCGGCGGCAGCGGCACCGACTCCTTGCCCCAGTACATCAGGCCACCTGCAACACAATGTCAGGAACAGATGAGGGAATTTAACTGAATTATTGTAATCATGGTGGAGGACCATCTATTGAAATAAATTAATAGTTTTTTGCAGAATTCAAAGATTACGTGTGAAGTACATATAAATGAAAAAATCCTAATAGGCTGTATATAAATGCATGCTAAAATTAACATTCTGCAGGTCTTAACTCCACAGGCATTGCCTAATTACTGGGGCAGTGCTGGCAGTACTCTAGATAAGTAATCTAGGGCCCTATAAATTAACACAATAAAACAGTTTTTCACAGCAATATAACAGTAGCAGCTGGTTAGCAGTTAGCAGACACAAAAAAAAACTAAAATCAGAAAACTTTAAATTTATGTATTGATAAAAAAACTAACATAAAAAATGAGTTAGCAAGTAATATAAATAAATTATTAATCCAGCAGAACCTCGTTAATTTAAAATAATTGGGGCCGAACCTGGTCTGGATTATCGTAATATTAATAAAATATTAATTGAGAAAAGTTTTAGCAAAAGTATGCTTTTTGACCATGCGGCCTCATATTTTTACGACACTGTCAATTCCATCCATTACAGAGCAATGATCTTTTAAAATGGTGTTTTCTTCATCTACGCATAGTTCGGATTAACTGGAGCTATGTGTTACCTTCGTTGCGAGCGTGTTTGATGAGCAGCCCGAAGGCGCGCTCGGCGGACGACGCCTTGCTGACCATGAGCGCGTAGGCCACGATCGCCACCTCGTATGGCTCGCCGTGGTCCTCCAGCAGCTTCATGTTGCGCTCGAGCCAATGCAGCGCGCGGCTCTGTGCCAGCGCCACGTGCGACCCCAGCCCCTGCACACAGTGACTGATTAGTTGACGAGTTCTAAGAGATAATGTAATTGTAAACAGCCTTTAGATTACCAACATTCATTCACTATTATGTTAAAAATGATAAAAATTTTAGGAATGTTAAAATGTTAAATGATGTTAAAAATGTTCTGTAATGAAACTGTAACTAAACAGCAATGTTTTTTCTATCACAGTTGACAATTATAAATGGATTTAGGCCAAATAAAAAATAACACATTGAAAATATTTTGCCTAACAATGGATCGCTTCTTATCTGGACACCTTTTAATTCTAACCAGACATATTTTAACCAAACATTGATTAAATCCGATTTCACTCAGAGGAAGTGACATAATTTTAACCAGATGATTTTTACCAACACATTGGATTAACTAAATTTGGTCGGCAGAAAACAGGGGGTTATGTATCAACTATTCTTACTGGAAAGATCTGAGACCAGTAAGCACAGGTCTAAGCCAAAGTATTGGCTTATTCAACATGCATTAGAGTTATGATTTAACGAGTTTTAGGGGATATCCATTCAACTGAAAAACTACTAACCAGATGAGTCTTGATTCAAGTAAATGACAAGAAAATGACATAAAGGAGGAAATAACCAATAATTTAAATTTTTATGCCCATCCAACACCAGACCCTCATCATCAAAATAGGAATCGGTTAAATATGTGTTTCTTACTCACCCCAGTAAGGTCCTTGACCTCGGCCAGCATGATGAGCACGTGGGCGGTGAGCGAGATGTTGCGCAGCCGCTGGTGCCCGTACTCGGTGAAGTTGTCGGCCCAGTTGATGCTGCTGTTGACCTTGCGGTCCGGCAGCCACGTCACCTCGTAGAACGCCCCCTCGGGCGACTGGTGCTGTAGCACCCACCACACCGCCTTGCCTATCACCTGCACCACGGTATCAGAACTCAGGTCAACAGAGTACCCTCAGAATCAGAAATCTTAAACCTGACACATGAAATAAGATGTAGTGAAAGTAGCTCTAATTTACTTTTTATAAAGGAATCAAATTACAATCACACTATTTTGTAACTAAAGTATCTATTTTTTGTAGGAAAACCTCTGAGGGTTGGTTATACATAAGAATTATAGAGGAAACAACTGGCTTATTTGTAGTTGAGTAGGAAATAATAACACAAAACTACACAGGTTTAAATCCAATAATTTGATCCACTAATTGGACCTTTGTCAAGGGAGTAGAAGATATGGAGACATGGCAAAATACTTCATCACGGCCTGGAAGGGATTGCCTCCTTCACACCAACATACTTTCACGCTTACACCTTGGTGACCTTTTAATCTCTTCCAAGTTTTTCATTAAAAAACAGAGGCAATTTTACCACAAAGAACAACCAAGTTTCATTATTGTCTTACATAATGAGATGTTAATGGTACAGTTTATTGAATTTTTAGATTCAAAACCACATCAAATTGGCCAAAAGAAAAAATTCACTTAAAAACTTAAAATAATAAAAACTGTTTTCAAGAAGTTATATTTAATAGAATTAATTGTTCACAGCAACAGATTTTTTTTAAAGTCTGTGATGCACTTCTTACCTCAGGATCAATATAAATATAGTTCTCCCACTCGTAGAAACTGGCTTCTTGGAACACTCTTATCACATAACTGGTCAGCCACACGCTTGATGATGAACAGTTCCTGAAAAAGAGGAAATATACATTTGAAAAAGAATTAGTAGAACCAAAATGTAGCAGAACAAGCAGGCAACAGACTTCATCTCATTTAATACTGCGAAATAGTTGGAGGGAAAAAATGCGGAAAGTCAGCTGAAAAGGGAAGGGTTATATTAAAAATGCAATCAGATAGGGAATAAAGGAAAATCTAAAATCAGTGATAAACTGCAAAAAAATTATTACAGTTTGAACATCAATATCTAATAGTAGGAATATGAATTAGGACCTGAAATCTACCTTTAAATATGATAAGATCAAAAAGAAAACAGAAAAGATGGTCTGCATAAATTACGCTGGATGCACAGTTAAAACATAAAATAAAAAAGGTTACAGAGCCAGACTGGAACAGGATATATTCATGTACTCACCAGTCATTTCGGAATAGTCTGAAAGAACCGTCGGGGGCCATGAATGAGAGGGCTCGCTGGTAAAGGATGTTCATGTGGTAGAATGATTGCTTCTCCAACGTTCTGTTCCTCTGGTTGGTCAATCTCATGTAGAGTGTTGTGTAAAGATTGGCAGCAAAACTGAACATTGTTTGCTCAGCACAGTCCTGTAACCAAACAAAGTATTTGAGAGCCGTTAATCATATTTACAACATCTTGGCATGCCTGCAGACAGTTAAAAAATTTTGTACTTCAATGGAATTTTAACTGTAATTACAAAAAGTGTTACCTTTTTTAGTTATTCTAAACTGGCCCTAGCCCCATACAGACAGTCCTCCCCAAAAAGGCTTACTGGTGAGGCCAATCGAAACTAAAGCGAAGCAGTCTTAGAGGCGTGAAACACAGAAATGCTGAAAGAAGTGGTTTCACTTTCAGTCAAAAGCTGGCACTGACAACCTCAAATAAGATTAACTGGTAATTTGAAATTTATGGTCACAGAAATATTTACCCCTACTACCTTCAATATTGCCTTCATGAAGAACTTTTTAAAAGAGAAAATAAATTATTTTATCTTATTGGTTAATTAAGAAGTGCGAAACCCAAACGTACCATTGGTAAGTGTATGAGAGAAGTAGAGTTGACCGGCATTGTAGGGAAGATGGGACCGACAACATCACCCACCACAGAGATGTAAGCCTTGTTGGAGCCAAAGATGTAGTATCTGTAATACGAAGACAATAATTAAGAAACAGAACTGAGTTAATAACAGGAATATTGTACAGTGGACCCTCGAGAGTTCTGCATTGCTTTTATCTGGCCCTCCAGACTGTTGTTTTCTAAGAGCCAACTTTTTGATCGTGCGTATACCAATTACTGTGTGTAAATGATGTGAATAAAACTTTGCGAATGGGCATGGAAATTCGTTCACACAGGCGAATTATATAAATAAAATGCAAAAGTTGCACACAGTCATTAAGTTTGATCACACAAATTTACTAATCATGAATAAATGGCATGAGAACCTTTGCGAAGGTTGTTATATACATATGTCTTGATACAGTATTCTGCCTTTTCCTCTAATCCCGCACTACCATGGTCTTATATCTATCGGATTGGTGACAGTATACTGAACTTAAAAACTGAGCAAAGATTACATGACACAAAAGAAGAACAATTAGATCATAAATTTCGGTTAGTGAAGTAGAAAGAATAGTATTTTTTAAGTAAAAAACCTGTTATCAGAAAAAGCTTTGTAATCCCAGTTTTTATTCCTTAAAATATTTGTTGGGTATTCTTGAATTGGGAGATCAATTACCTGTTTTCATCGTATGGAATGATGGGAGTCTCGGTGATGTTGACGTGCATGTACTGGAAGACGTAGGCTCTGCTGCTGAGATCCAACAAGATACTCTGATGACGGTACTGCGGCAAGCCATCAGCCTGGAACATAATTAGGGTTTGTATAATTTATATGTTGAAACATTAAATACTTCTATTTCAACGGCAAATATGGTCAGCTGATAAGCCAGGTTAGTATGTTTTAACCTGTATGACAATTAGAGGTGTGCGGATAGTGAATTTTTGGATCGGATCGGATTCGGATCGGATAGCTTATGTTCGGATCGGTTTCGGATCGGATAACAACAGGTTCGGATCGGATAATACCAGATCCGGATATTTACAATGCGGCGTAATGAGCAGATTTTGAAGTTTTCTCATGAGCCTAAGGTAATTGCAAGGAACTACCATATTATCCTAATGTGTAAGGTAAGGTTTGCCTTGATAGGCTTGAGTTGTTGATTGTTGTGATTTATTGTTTCTAATATAGGCCAAATGTCAATTATAAAAGTATCCGAAGGTACAACTAATTATCTGTTAAGAGTTTAGAAATTTATTGATTTCCATTAAGCATAGGCAGTATTTGATTGAATAAGCTTATTATGCCTATATCAATTTCAAGATTAGGCTACTTAAAAACTCCTTTTTCAATGCAACCTAAATTTATTTACTTTCAGACCTCTGTATTTTTTGTTCTTTTCCTTTTCTCAAATCAATAAATTATTTAATCAGTGACTAGGCCTAAGTGATTAGACAAAAGAATTAAATATAAAACTTGATTCACCAATCACTTCATATTTGAAGAAAGCTTTACATTTTTATTTATGCATTAATGCCTGACAACCAAGATTTAGATCCACTACAAAATAATTCAGTAAAATAATAAGTCTGAGCAGTAAACTTAACCTAAATTTCAAGATAAGTTTCAAATGTTGTAGGTTTCAGTATTAAAACTTGGTCATTAATTTAGATCAAAGGTCTATTTGTTTTAAATAATAAACAACAAGCAAACTCACTAACTATTATCATAAAGCTAAGGCGAAGGTTGTCAATTCAGCATTATACTGTTGTTATCTAAGAATGTCCATTTTAATCACGTATTGAAAATACGGCCGGTCGGCTTTGACTCGGCTTCATTCGTCAAAGATTAATATTTCAACAAAATAAAAAGTTATTTTTGATCGTTCAAATTTTCATTTCTAGGTAGGAAATTGCTTAAATGAAAAATAAAATAATCCGGTGATTTAAAGAAACACGTCCTTTAAGTCAATTCAGTTTTTAAGCAGACGGCAGAAGTCGACATAAAAAACCAAAGTAAGATAAAGACAAACAGTGATCAGGTTCGCCAACCCTTTGGCAGCCTAAAATTATTGTAGGCTTTTTACTTCATCGTATGAACAGGCCGTTTAAGATATTTACGGCCTGAAATAGTCGTACGAAACAGCAACACGACTATTTATTTAAGGGGAATTTACGGGATATTTCGTTTTGGTAACTGAAGACGACTGTGGTCACGTGGTCACTGTCGGTCATTGGCGAACTCGGATTTGTCGTGATTGCGATTTTCTCTCGTATCAATCGTCAATCGATGTTTCGTCGGTAACGGATACTGATCGAGACAGATCTAATAAAGGATGTACGATTATTTGTTAACTGATTTAATGCTACGATAGAAGAATTTATCTTAAGAAAATGATCGTTATCGCATCGGGTATTTCGCAATACTCTGATCGTATATAACGATCTCGATCTAATCACGAGTCGCAATATCATCTACCGAAATACATCGCTTGATGCATACCACTACATAATCGCATCGTATTGAGGCGTTGTCCAAGTCCAAGCCGCAATCGCAACGTCGAATTTCAAAGCGTCGTTTTTGCTCCGCGATGTTATCTGCTTGTCACTACTGTTCTTTCGTTGGCAGTGACTTTTTTTGTTTGGAAGACCTTCCAAACTTTAAAATTTGATCCTTCTTTAAAATTTACCCCAAAATATGCAGTCTATCCGATAGAGTCGGATATCTGGCCAGTCTTACCGGATAGTTATAAAACCCTCGGATCGGATTCGGATATCCGATCCGATCCGAATTTTCGGATATCCGCACACCTCTAATGACAATATAATGTGACCATTTTGCAGGATTAAAATCTAAACATAAGTACCTGCTAAAATGTATAATCTAATAGTTAATTTAAATCATTATTAACACTTTGAACCCTAAGCCCGAGTATAGCTCGGGGCATGGCGTATGTCGCCGTGTACGAAGCCCGAGTATAGGTCGGGCCGCGAAATTAAATTCCATAGCAACGTATATTCGACGTATTTTCGCTAATCGTTGCTAGGGAACTCTTCCTTGATCATCTGGCATTGATTATAGTATCCAAAGGTCTAAAAAAGCCATCTATTTAGCAGCAGAAAAATAAATCCGAATGTCTGCAGCTGATCCTTTGCGTCACCGGCTGACGACGCTTTGTTGTCTTCAGTAATGGCTGACTTTGTTTACGTTTGTGTCGGCGTCCAATAAAGTGTAATTTTACTTATATTTACAAGTGTTTTGGGCCTAAGATTTGTTGTTACTTTATTACGTAATGTTTTTGTCATGTTTAATGTAAAATATGAGAGATATATTTGATATGAGTGATGTACGTGACTACCGTCGCAATTTTGTTTTCTTCATTTTTTTATGCCCGTTTTACGTGGAATCCTAAAATTGTTGTTTGTTGTAACTGTAATAAAATTTATATTCTTTGAAAGGTAATATTTTTCTCTTTATTTTGATATATAATTTATATGGGTAACAAATATATGTATTAAGCTACGAATTTTAATTTGAACCCCAAAATTGGCCAGTAACGCACGTAAAATGAGATTTTAGCGCCCAGTGTTAAAAGGCATCATTATCACTAATTATTTGTGTTCAAGATGTTTTGAGGAACTTTATCCAAGACAATGCTGAAATATTTTAGCAAGTCTTCAAGGCATGAGACATTTATGTACCAAGACATGAAGGTTCCTGGTGATAGAGTCGCGCCCCATGAGCGTGGAGGCCATCACGGTGACGGAGATGTCGCCCAGCCGCACCGGGACTATCGGGATGTACACGACTGCCGCGTCCTGCGCCTTGATGTAAATGAAGAACTGGTGCTCGCCGAACGATGTGCGAGGGTTGTAAGATCTCACCTGCACATTTTAATTGGACTTAAAAATATACAGAATAATGAAATACCTTAAATATATTACATTAGCCATTAGATGTTTGCTAATAAAGTCTATTGATTAATAGAATGTTAACAAGGATTTACTTTATGAAGGTTTGAAGAGTCTTGAATATAGTCAAACAGGATTTTGAGAAATTCCAACAAAACACTGATATATGTGCCGATTTTTTACTTTATTTTACTGGAAATTACTAATGTAATGAATACAATTTTCCTAGGGCTACTACATCATAAGTATGTACAAAGAGATTTTAAAACATTCACGGCAGGATAAGGTTATAATTGTAAAACTAAAATTGATGAGTACTTAAATTACCCAGTGCAAAGATGCAGCAATGATATGCAATGATGCTTACTTTAAATGTGAGCTGGGGTCACCTACCAAACATAAATTTTGACACAATTTACGCCTCTCTCTATATAGGCACTTCTGAAGCCTTAAAAATTTATTACTATAAAATTTCACCCAATAAGACCAACAAAAAGATAACCAGGGTGTCTACCAAATTTCATATATGAAATTCCCGACTTTTTCCCGACTTTTCCCGACAAATTAAAAAAATTCCCGACCATTGGAAACATGACCACTAACTCATACAACGAATATTGAGAACGATATTTGTAAAGAAATACATTTAGACGGCTACGATGCAAGCAAAAGATCGCCAAAAGATGAGCAAGATGACTGTGATAAGTCCAATATATTTGCTAGCCGTAATGCGACCGAGATTTCCGGCTGCGGAAAGAACGAGCGATTTTCCGACCGCGTTGTGACCAAGAGATTTTCTGGCCGTGGTATAAACGACCGAGATTTGACAGCCACGATGCGACAGCGAAATTTGCCGGCCGCAATACGACCGAATCATGTAACAGCTATGAAAAGAGTAAGCGACACAATACGATCAAGAACCAATCAGCCATCCGACAACCGAAAAACAAGCAAAAAATTTCCGGCCGCAATAAGTCCAAAAGATTTTCCAGCTATGTTGTAAATTACAATATCTCTGGCCTCGAAAAATAGCGATTTAACGCAATAACGGCCACTAAAAGAGCAAGGAACTCGTTTGCCGCGAATCGATCGAAAAATGTTTCATTCCTAAAAGGAGTGACTTTCCGGCCGCAATATGACCGAGGTCGTCTAATGGCCGCGAAATGAGTAAGGTCATCGGCTGCGATGCGACCAATAGATTAACCTGCCACAAAACAAGCGAAAGATTTCCGATCGCAACGAGACCGAAAATCTTGCCGGCTAAGGTATAAATGTTAGATATTCCGTCCGCAAAAAGATCAAGCGATTTTCTCATCGCAATTCGACCGAGAGATGTGACGGCCACGAAAAGAGCAAAACATTTGTCTACCACGAGACGACCTTAAAATGTTTTGGTCCCAAAATGAGTGAGCGATTTTCTGGCCGCAATACGACCGAGAGGTCTAACGCTCGCTAAGAGAGGGATAAAGTCATCGGCCGAAATGCGACCAAGAGATTTGCCGGCCGCAAAACAAGCGAAAGATTTCCGGCCGCAATAAAAGCGAAAGATGTGATGGCCGCGAAAAGAGCGGCAGATTTGACGGCCACAAAGAGAGTGAGATATCTGACGGCCCCAATGTGACCTAGAGGTTTGCTGACCCTGAAACGACCAAGGAATTTGCCGGCCGGGTTATAGATATTCTGGCCTTCATGTGGCCAATAGATGTGATAGCCACAAAAAGAGCACACGATTTTAAGGTAGCATTACTAACGAGATACTTGTCGGCCGCGTAAAGAGCGAGAGACTTGTCGGCTGCGTAAAGAGCGAGATACGTGTCGGCAGCATAAAGAGCGAGACTTGTCGGCCGCGTAAAAAGCAAGAGAGACTTGTCGGCCGCGTAAAGAGAGAGACTTGTCGGCCCCGTAAAGAGCGAGAGACTTGTCGGCCGCGTAAAGAGAGAGAGACTTGTCGGTCGCGTAAAAGAGCAAGACTTGTCGGCCTCGCAAAGAGCGAGAGACTTGTCGGCCTCGCAAAGAGCGAGAGACTTGTCGGCCGCGTAAATAGCGAGATATTTGTCGGCCGCGTAAAGCGCGAGAGACTTGTCGGCCGCGTAAAGAGCGAGATACTTGTCGGCCGCGTAAAGAGCGAGACTTGTCGGCCGCGTAAAGAGCGAGAGACTTGTCGGCCGCGTAAAGAGCGAGATACTTGTCGGCCGCGTAAAGAGCGAGATACTTGTCGGCCGCGTAAAGCGCGAGAGACTTGTCGGCCGCGTAAAGAGCGAGATACTTGTCGGCCGCGTAAAGAGCGAGACTTGTCGGCCGCGTAAAGAGCGAGAGACTTGTCGGCCGCGTAAAGAGCGAGAGACTTGTCGGCCGCGTAAAGAGCGAGATACTTGTCGGCCGCGTAAAGAGCGAGATACTTGTCGGCCGCGTAAAGAGCGAGATACTTGTCGGCCGCGTAAAGAGCGATATACTTGTTGGCCGCGTAAAGAGCGAGAGACTTGCCGGGCGCGTTAAGAGCGAGACTTGTCAGCCTCGCAAAGAGCGAGAGACTTGTCGGCCGCGTAAAGCGCGAGAGACTTGTCGGCCGCGTAAAGAGCGAGATACTTGTCGGCCGCGTAAAGAGCGAGACTTGTCGGCCGCGTAAAGAGCGAGAGACTTGTCGGCCGCGTAAAGAGAAAGATACTTGTCGGCCGCGTAAAGAGCGAGATACTTGTCGGCCGCGTAAAGAGCGAGATACTTGTCGGCCGCGTAAAGAGCGAGAGACTTGTCGGCCGCGAAACGAGCGAGCGTTTTGATACCTGGATTAGGACCGAGAAACTTGCGGCAGCGGAATAAGCGACAGCTTTTCTGGTCGTGATATAGCTAAAAATTTGTCTGCCATGATTCGTTCGAGAGATTTGCCGGCCGAGACGATGACAATAATGAAGAAAACGGCCATTTCGTTTTGTTTTATAGCCAAATTCAAATTTCCCGACCAAAAGTTGAAATTCATTACTTTTTCCCGACTATTCCCGACCTTACAAAATCCCCGACATTTTCCCGAATTCCCGACTGGTAGACACCCTGATAACGATTCAAGTGGGCAGACACTTACGATTCCGTTCATCTCGACGTGGACAAACTTGTAGCTGTCGGAGTTGGCCAGTTTGACGACTGCCTCGATGTCATTGGTCATGTAGTTGAACACCGTCACTCGGATGCCGACCTGCTCGCCCTGGTAGCTCACCGACGGCATCTCCACGTTGATGAAGAATGGCAACACTCCCACGTACTGCGGACAGACAACGGGTTCATTAATCCATCATATTGTAAATTGCATGCATTTTGTAAAGGATAACAGTTATTGTCTTTAGGCTGTTAAAATGTAAGAGTGGGCAGGTACTCAATTTTTCAAGTATCTGCTGAGTGTTTTCTATAGTACGTATGCCACTAGTGCAAGTAGTTTCACTAGTGGCATACGTACTGTACTGTGTGATTCATAATATGAATCACATATTATGAATATAGATATATAAATAAATATAAATAAAAAATATAAATGTTTAAAGCGATTAATAGAAAATAAATACAAAGATGTTTACATAAAAGCACTTAATACAAATTAATAAATTACTTTTGATTAAGTGCTTTTATGTAAAACATCTATGTATTTAATTTCTACCTACAAATTAATAAATTAATTTTTATTAAGTGCTTTTATGTAAACATCTATGTTTTATTTTCTATCAATCGCTTTAAACACAATACAAACTCTCAGTTCAGTATTTCGCGAAACAACTTGCACTAGTGGCATTGAGCCTAATATTTGTCAGCCATGCGAGCATTTCTTAATACTAAAAATTTTCGAGTTATGTAGTTTGTATCTTTCATTGTTTTCTGCAATATGTGATTGGTAAATATGCGTGAATAAATCAAATAACTGTTTGCGTGATTTTCAGATTTACTATTGCTATTTACCGCGGTCAGGATATAAGCACGATTGAACTGAATTGTCGCTCGCAAGATTTACAAAGCTATTAGCACTGGTAATTATACGCAGACAAATTTAACGGCCACTTGCATTGTTATTACAACCTTTCACCGAAATATGTGAATACCCGTGATCAAATTTGACGGCTGTTCATGTACTGCACAAAGTTATTCCTATTGTTTACTTGCAATTGGTAAATTTTGACAAGAGAACAATATTTCCTTAAATGCCAATAATTCCAAAACGACTATAACTAGTTGACTGTCGGAAAACTATCATGAGGGTCTATGAATATAGATGACAATGTAAGGACACGGTCACATTAGGGCGAATCTGGTGCGAACACAAATGAAAAAACGGCAGTGATTGCCATACATTCTTATGGCGTTCACCACTACTTGTTCCAATGCGTTCACTTTAATGCCAAGACCGTGCCCTAGAATATCTTAGTGCCAAAAGTAACTGCAATGGCAAACAGTGACACTATTTACATTATTTAATATTTAATCTTACCTTATGATCCAATATTTGTATAAAAGGGGAAACCTAGGTTTCAGCACCGCAATGCCATCATCAGTCCTATTTTTGTTATATATATTTTGGCAAGCTACAACTTTTCATCTTCTCGGTGTGAGATTTTGTCATTTTTATTAGAATATATTTCTTCACTTGAACATTTATAACATAAAAGACACATACAACACAAATTTTTTATGATCATGAATTGTTCTCCACTTCCAAACAAACATAACCTCTTCTTTTATTTATATAGCTTGCCAAAATATATATAACAAAAATGGGACTGATGATGGCATTGCGGTGCTGAAACCTAGGTTTCCCCTTTTATAAAAATATTGGATCGTAAGGTAAGATTAAATATTAATGTTTTTTAACGATCCAGAGGCTTCTAGTAATAACTATTTACATGTGTAAATACATGTTTTCAACTTATTCAAAATTTAATACAAAGTGACTATATAAATTACCTCAAGAGGCTTCTTGAGCATGCCGAACCCGAGCGAGGGGCTCATGCTGAAGGCGGACACGATCCAGTGGACCGGCCGCTCGGGGACGTCCACCTCGAAGATGTAACGGCCGTGGGGCCCGATGTTGATGTCCTTCCACAGCCACACGTTCTCGTACTGCCGCTGGATGTGGTTGAAACGGAACCGTCGGAACATGAGCAGCTCCGTGTGGTTGAAACTGGGGCCTGAGGTGAACAGACGATGGCAGTGAGAGAGGTAATAGAGAAAAGTCATTGCTTCCTGCTGTATTGGTCAATATGTGCAGTAAACAAGCTTTCTACCCCGGGGGGTCAACCCCCGGGAAAATTTGCAAAATTTGAAACCCAAAATTGTGTTTAAAGGCTATCTGAATACCTAGAAATGCCTAAAAGCAGATAGTCTAGAAATGACATACCACAAAGCCCGAGCTTAGGGCCTTAAGCCGATAGGTGCCGCAATGGTTGGAAATAAGGTATTTTTAGTGAATATATTAGGCCATAATTGGCCTGAAAATCTTTGAGCTAAAAAAGGCCTACCTTATTTTGATGAGGCCGTTGGGGTCCTCCAGGAAGCCGCACAGTAATCTGGGCTTAGGGTAATCAGCAACGAAAGAGCTGATTTTTATTTTGGTTTAGGCCTACTTTTTTTAATCCACTGGCCCTTTTCTGACCTAAAGAGGCCTTTTGGCATTTGCCCGAATGCCCAAATGGCCAGTCCGCCCCTGTGTATGAATAACTGACACTCTGATTTCAGGCTGATATAATAAACAAAGGGTTAGACCTCTTAATTTACAAATAAATCATGCTGTTAGAAGGTTTGGATATCAAACAATCTGGGAATTGACTAGCACCACAATTACACTCACAGTGTGATTCGTCAGTTCCGTCCTCACAGTCCATTTTCCCATCACACTTCTGAGTTGTTCTGTAACATCTTCCGTTGAGGCATTCAGAATAGCCCTGCGTCGCATTACAAAGATTGATTCTGTGAGACACTTCAATGTCCGTGAACACCACCAGTCCAAGGTATCTGTGGATGAAACAAGAAGATTGTGAATGAAATAGTGGTCGATAAAAGATCGTAAAGATAAAACATGCTGTTTGATGTTTGTATAAGTTTGTATTTCCAACAAAAAAAATTGCTTGGATTTTCTTTATTACAGTGCAGTAAATCATTTTACTTTTTTGCTTTGCACATATGCCACTAGACACATTTTAGTACTGCTTTTAATTGAAGTAACTAACACTAAATTAAATGTAATTCTTAGAAACTTGATGAAATGATAATTTTGGATTTTCACACTAATAAACTGCACCACAACACAAAATGCATGCATTAAGATACATTTTTCATAGGACTTAAAATTGGCTTTGGTTTAACAACAAAGCAAAGAAATTAATAAAAGTGAATATGTTCCATGGCCATAGAAAACATTCTGCTTGTAACAAATTCATCTGCCGAATTTTACATGCAAATTTTAATTAACTTTATTTGTATATCTTAATTAATTTATACAAAAAAAGGTAAATTAAATGAAAAAGATTTCATTTCATTTTTTTTGATGATGAAGATTTTATTTCAAAAAAGCTTGCAAAAATAAAAAAACAAGCAATTTTACTGAAAATGGGTAATGAGGCCCAAAGGGGCATTGACCTTTAGGTGAATGTGCCTCTACTTGTTATGAGAGTGGGCGTGTGAGATCATCGAGGCAATTTCTTACATGATAATTCAAGAAAATTTCTTAAGATAATATTTATTCATTCATTCTATAAATATGATATTTTTGTGTGACTCCTCAAAACATGGTTTTTATTAAGTTTTCAATAGTTCTCCATAATTTTTATTTAAAAAGTTATAAGTTAGTGTTTTAATAAAAATTGCAAAAGCACGTAAAATGCAGGTTTATTTTATGAGTAAGTGTGCAAGTTGTAAGTACTCAATCTTACTCACATTCAAAAAATTGTTATATTAATAATAGCATAAAACTTATTACATAACTAAATACCAATCAAGTATATAAAAATCTTATTTAGTAAAAAAATATTAAAATTTGTTATGAAAAACTTTTTATTCATTGGCAGCACTTGTTCCCAATTAAGATTAGAGCAAAACTGATTAGTGCATAATGAGGGATTTATAGGCCTAAGAGAGGCAGTTTTGTCAACCACTACAAACAAACCATGAACAAACTAGGCTCTCACGTGAGCACTTAAGTGTTGATTATGCATTAGGGTTAGAATTAATTTTGGTGATATCAGCAGGTATATTTTAAACTGTTTTGACTTATTTACAGCTTCTTATCTCTTAATCCATTTTATCTTATTTGATATCAAAGTAGTCTCAATATACATGATAATAATCCTTAATGTAAACATAAAGGTAATAACTGAAGGCAACGTACTCAAAAGTTCTGTTGGCATCAATGCCATAAGTGGAAGAAGGGAAGTACACAAGGTCTTCAGCCATTCCCTCTCGAGAAAACCAGGTCTGAGTGAATGTTCCATTGGTCTCCTCATCAAACCGAGCCATTTTACTAAGAACCTAAAAAATCAGTCAATGTTGAACATTTGCAACATCTAATGAGAATGAGTAGCCTAATAATAGTTAATGAAAACAGGAGACAGAAAAAGAACTCGGATTTAATAATCCCACTTAAAAAATTTGTCAAACTTTTCATTGCCATTTGGGTCTTTTTTCTCAGATTATGATCCTCATTTGATTAACATGGTTGGGAATCCTCACCCATAAAATCTAGATGTTTGATTATTAACCAAGCAGTTTTCACAGGGCTCACTTTCCATTGTCAGGTTCCAACGTCCCATCCTCTCCATCTTCACCATGTGCAAGATATGACAGGTGGCAAGTACACATTTATTTCAACAAATGAAAGGGCTTGTACATTTTTCTTTCTCGACTACAGTAGTAAATGTAAATATTTGTAGTAATTGTACTCACTCTAGCGTAGGTCAGTTCGTTGCCGGCCTGCATGCTGTAGAAGGACCTGTCGATGCCGCTGAGCCCCACGTAGACTCCAGCCTCGCCGTAGATGGCCACCTCCACTCTCTCCCCGGTACGAGCTTTGCGGTTGTTGATGAACACCGTGAACTGTCAAACGCAAAGAATAATTATGTGTATGTGTAAATTATAAAGAAGATATTACAAGTTCTTACATCCCATCATTCATTGTCTATAGAAATGAAAAGAAGGTTAGTGGATCTTTTAATTATGCACCCAGAAGTCATAAAATTAAAAAAATTAATATTCTAATAACCGATTAAGATAAATGAAAAGTACATAGCTATTTATTACTTACATTATTTCTAGAGACTCCGTTGACCGGGAAGGTGAGACTGTCGGCCAGCACTTCACTGCTCCTGCGGTCGATGTTGTAGACGATGACTGTGGCGGCTGGGGCCATCTCCGCACTGAGTGTGATGGCAAACGTTCTGCGGACAAGAGATTAGCATCAGAATTTTTGATTGAAACAATAAGACGATATAAAATAGACAATAGAAGTCACTCATTATAGTTAAAGATACAAAAATACGATGAAGTACCTACTCAGTTATATTATAAACAACAAAACATGTGGTCATTTTGTATTCATGTTTTTTTATCTTAATTTATTTATAAATTTCCTCTTGAGACTCAAAAATAATCTTGGATTAGGAAGACTGATATGAAACTTAGTAATGTTCATCAACGAACCCACTTGCTTTTTTTGCAGCTAAAAAATAATTGATTAAACTTATTGTATAAAGCAACTTGAACAGAACTGATCAAACGGCCATTATGTATAGTATTGGCTATATCTATATAATTAATACGCCAACACGAATAAATGATTAAAAACGGTAAAGGCATTTATAACATTTCAGGACAAAACGTAAAACATGAAAAGAACTTATGAACGTTTAAAATCGGAAATCTTTACCTGATTGTATTTTGCATATTCTCCTGTCCAGCCAATAAAATTATGCCCTTGGACATGACAATGTAGTTGAACGTCTCCATGAAAAAGTTGCTTTGGACATGAAGAATCACATACTCTCCAACCTGAATGGTAATAAAGTTATTATATTTATGAATTCATAACATTTAAAAACATCCTTAATTATGTTTTAAGGATATTGGCGTAAACTTTCCATGGGTAAAGATTTCAAGCGAACAAACAAAAATATTAAGTTGACTTTAATTAAGATGTTTAGCATGGTTATGGGCACTCTTAACAGCTTTTTGGTCATTCGGAAACATCTTGAAAGCTGGGCATAAGTCTAAAAGTTGTAAGTCAACCTTTTCATAAGCAATTTGCAAACCATCCTGTTTCTCAAATCTTGTACTGAAAGGGTCAAAATTCTCAATCATTATGAGCTTTTATCTTACAAAATGAAAAGTTAAATACCTGCCACTCAGCCTCAACAATCCTTGGACAAATTTTTCATTTTAGTAGGTTAAACTTACCTCTTCATATCCTGGTCAAAGACTTGAAATTTACTTCACCCATCGCTGCGAATTTTAAGTATATTCATGTGAACACACAATACTGAACGGAATATTTAAACATATGCAGACCTTTTTTTACAAAATTAAAAATCGATACAGGCAGAGTGGTGCATGCTCCTCGTGTGTTGAGCCCTAACTGGAGATGACCTCAGTGCTAGTTCAAGTTTTTGACCAGGATCTGAAGAAGACAAGTCAACTGTATCCTGCTGAAACGCATAATCCGTCCAAAGACTGTGAGGGATCACGAGGGTGACTGACAGCTCTTTAACCTTTTACTTTGTCATTAAAATCAGTATTTATTTCGGAAAAACAACAGCAATACGAAGTTACCTTGGCGTTTCGGGTGGAGGTGTGCACCTTGATGTGGTGGCTGTTGGGGCTGTAGTGGGACAGCAGCAGCAGCTCGGCGTTGGCTCGGTCCATGCCGAACGGCTCCCGGAAACTCGCCTGGATCCTCATCGAGTCCACGTCCTTCAGCATCTCCACCGCTCGCTTGTTCTCCTCCAGACCTGCATGACCAACATGAATGACCAAGAGATAATGGTTCACAAGAGGACTATTTTTTTACGTAATTTAAACCATAAAAAATTGTTTATTTTGAGTTACAATAAACATACAATAACATTGAAGTCACTGTAATTTTTTTAAGTTTTTAAAACATAATGAACTTTTACCGAGTACCTAAAATAAACTTACCAGGCTATTACTTGATTCTTATAAAAATTTTGCAATTACAATAAGGAATCAAGCTATATCAGCAGAATTAATAATTTTATAATCTCATTCATTTAATGTAACAGCTAATTTTCGTATCTGACTTCAACAAGATCAAATATACCTTTTTCATTTTAATGTGTACACATAATGGACGGTAAGTTTAACAAAAATTCTTAATCCAACATTTAAAGACTCAATCCATTTAATATCTTTTAACCTTTGCACTTCTACAAGGATGATTTCCAGAGGATTACACAATAAAATCAAACTAAATCAAAGGATTGAATGCCAAGCAATAATCCTTCATTTAGAACAAAAAATTGATTTAATATGCTCTGCTGGTCAAAGTGAAAACAGTATATTTGTTTTGACATTAATTACAGATGTCTGAACCATACTGACTGTAGTTAAAATTATGAATTTCCATTGAAAACAAAAGCAAACTAATGTTGGAAAAACATTAAACTAGAAGACCAATAATTAGTGTTAATGTGTTTATTCTATCTCTGATGGTCGTACATCAGCTGCCACACTGACCTAGCTGACTGCGAAGGTCCACCTTGAGTTCCCATATCCCGTCATGTTCGGCGGACATCTTCAGTGTCTGAGGCTCTATGTTTCGTCTGCCCCCTGTTCGCATTCCAACGTCTGCCACTGGAACACAAAAAAAGTTACAACAAATAAAATTTATTTTTAACCAGAAATTTTCACAATGACTATTACCCTATTACTCACATAATATTACTTTTATTCAATAATTGTTACATGTAAATTTAATAATAATGATAGTAAAGTGAAGAGAACATTCTTTTCCCTAGTTAATTTAGATTTTTGATTTTCTGGTGGCATATTGACATTACAAACATAACTTATAGATACAAAACCGTAAGAAAAGGAAATTTTTGAAGCCTATAATAAATTGAAGAAATAATATTTTGTGTTAAAATCTGAAGTCTAAACATCAAAATACTATTTACCTATTTCCATACGACTCATATCTAGTTTCTTTTTCTCTAATGGGGACCCGTCCTGGTAGGAAACCGATATCTGAAACAGTAAAAAAGGGCATGAGACATTAATAATGTTTTATCAGTACCTTACCAAACTAATGCAAAATGAGTATATTAGTATTGATTAAGAAATTTAAAAAATGAATTCCAGTCAGCCATTCAAAAAGCAAATTGCAATTAAACAGCATTGCAACTTAATATGAATAAAGTTAACGTGCAGTTATTTCTAAATCTACTACACCTTTGACAACCCTAGTTCCAAACATTGAAATCCAAATTATTTAAGATTTGAGATAAAATGAAAACTTGCTGAACATAAATCAGTGAAACATGCACAATTAACTAGTTTTTTTTGTGCTAGATCACTCAGTTGCAGCTTTGCTTGCAAACCATGTAATTTGTGATTTACCAGAAGAACCATTTCAAAGCATGACCTTATATGATCTAAGCTTGGTAAATATCAATGATAGCATCACTGTTCTGAAACTTCAGCCCTTTACTGTACTTCAATGAAAAGCCCTTTTTACTATTTTGATTCGTATTGACTAATCTAAATAAAAATACCTTTAAATTGACACCCTTAACCCCTAAACTGCGGCGTAACTTGGCCCCCCGTGGTTCCGGCGTGATAAGTGACGCAGAGTTTAATTCCACGGTCGACACAAATTTAACGATAACTCGACGAAAACAGCTACATTTGATACTGCAGAGCTCGTGGCGTAGACGTAGTTCCAGAAAAATACACTAGAGTGCAGCACCAAACAGTTTGCCACTTATCAGGGTCAACTGTACAGTCGTAGCATGAAAAAAAAACTAGTACAGTAGAGTCCCGCAAACCTGGACTTCGATAACCTGGAATTCTGGATATCTCGGAAAGCCTGCCAGAACAATAAAGTGGCCAGAGCATGGTGTGACACATTAAACAGTTTTGGTTTTTCTTTAAGTTTTTTTGTAACTTATAATGTAGTTATTGTATTTCTTACTACCCAATAAATAAATGATTTCTTATAGAAATAACAGAAACTATTCTTATTTTTTCTTATTTTTACTCATTTCCCGATAACTCGGAATTTTCACAAACCCAGACACCGTTCGGTCCACAGTAGTCCGGGTTTGTGGGACTCTAGTGTAGAACAGTTGTACCAAATAAATCAGCTGAGAACACCTCTCATGTATTGATGTATAGATGATCCAAATGACATCCAAATTCCAACTTACATAGCAGGTGAAGGGCATGGCTGGCTTGAAGACCTGCGGAGTGCCGCCCATGAACTGCACCTTGACCGTGCTGTTGAACACCCGCGCGATGCTGTAGCCCTGGATGACCTCGTCCAGGAAGCGGTCGCCGACGGTCGCCGTGACGACGATCTCCATCCCGTCCAGCGACGGCACGTATTGCTCCAGCTCCGACAGCGGGTAGCGGAAGTTGTACACCCCGTAGAACTAAGGGCGACAACAAATACTAGTAATGTGTTGTTGCTACTAAATATACTATAGTATACCTGGTAAGTTTTACCAGTAAACAGCACATGTCAAACAAAGTTGGTTACTCATTTTATTTAAAGTATCGAGACGTATTTGTCCTTAATGAATATTTTATTGCAAAAAAAGGTTCCATTTTGAATCTTGATTAGCTAAGCAGTCAGCAATTATTTCAAATTCTACTTTTTCTTTACATATTCTCAGGGGTTTTCTACAAAATTCTTGTTGACCTTCCAACTATTTCTTTCTTGCAACTGTTGGCCTTGACACACTCTAATGCTAACACATTGTAGTAGTGTTAACGCTAAATTATTTTCACTAATCTGCCTTTTTAGATTTCCCTACCCTACTCAATATTCTGTATTACTCTAGATTATATGTAGTTGAATAAAACTAACTATTACATTGTAGATCTAGTTCTAATTTTAAATAACTCCGATAATTTAAAAAGTAACGTTTAATTGACTTTTAAAGACCATATAGCATTATTTGATCAATATGGTATCCAATACATGAACCATGTGCAGTACGAAACTTGAAACTAGTTGGATGAAGCATACATAAAATTAATAGATCTGTGAAAGTACCCCCCCCCCCCCTTAAGCTGCATATTCAATGAGAAGATGATCAAGGATGTTGATTCAACTTTAAACTCAAAACCTGTAATATGTAATGCTTTTGGTAAAAGACCAGATTGAAAAAAAATACCCTATGATTTTATGAAATCATGTAATTATGAATAAAATCATTAATCTAATTGTTTACCAAATAAAGAACCTTCAAGGAACGAAGCAAATTTGAAAAGGAAAATACACTTTAATTTTACAACTTTTCTAGAACTACTTACATATTTAAGATGAGGTACAACTCTGCTACTGTATGAAGGAGCAGGAAACCAGAACGGAAAAGATTCATCCTGATCAGACACAAAACACACTTGACACTACTGCAGGCAACAATCAATACAGTAAATAAAAAGTACAATAACGATTACAGAATTAATAATATAAAAAAGCAAAGACTCTTGAATAGGAAAAATTTAATGTATACTTTCAAGTACAATTCATTTTTCAAACAAATCTAAATTGATCTTTAAAAAACGGATAATCAAAAACCATTATCCAAAATAAAATACATTCTACCAAAGTAATTTGGGATGACAGAAAAAATAATGTATTGTACAAAAAGTTATGACTTTTTAGTGGTAAACTAATTATTTCTAACAAATTTCCATGTTTAGGAAATAACAAAAATAATAGAATAAAAAGTACAAATACCACACAGCACATAAAAGCAGAATAAATCTAGGCATTCAAATAGTTAAAAGGAACATCAGAACAATGAAATGGCATAGTCAAATAAAATTCTTAAACTCTGAGGTAATTTCTGCATCACATAGGGAAATTAAACAATACCTAGGCAATTCTAAAAAAATTCAGTAGCCTACCAAACATACATAAAATTACAGCCTCTTAAAAAACAGCCAATGAAGAGCGATCCACATTCTCTCGCAGGTCGACTTACAAAGTTGAAGTAGCGGACGACGTCCTCGCGGGGCGCGTCGACATGCCGGTAGCCCTGGCCGCGAATCGGCCGGATCGTCGCCTTCAGCGTGAGGTTGCCTTGGACGGGCGCGCCGCTCGTGTAGTTGGCCATCACCGTGCCGCTCAGGTAGCGGTCCGCGATGAAGAAGAACGCCGGCATCGTCACATTCACCTAAGATACCACATCATGATACATCCACTGTTCCAATACTACACACACTAAAATCACCAATAATACAAATATCTGGTTGATTTTAAACAGAGGCTGAGAAATACCAATAAATCTCATAAAATATAGATCAGAAAAACATTATCACACAAAAAGCTTGGAAATTAAGAACATACCACTGCAAAAATGGGCGTGATCGGTGGGAATAACTTGCCATACAAGGCAATTACTTTTATTCTGCAAAGTTAGGCACAAACTTTCCGCTTGCAGGCATGTTTGTAGCCACCTTTCTTGATGGGGGACACATATCACACATATCATAAGGGTATTTTGATCCATCAGATATATCAGGCAGACCATCTCATTGTCAATTTAAGGAATTGTGTAATCTGAGCATTACACCCGTCTCACACATTGACAGATGTAATATGTGTTATGGGATCATTCAGAAATTTGTTTTAAAGGATAACTTAATCCATAACACTTAAGAACGTGTCAATAGACCAGTGTGTTCAATTTTAAATATACACAAAATTATCTCAAAATTTTAAGGCGTACATGTCATAAAGAAATTACCATCCTAATATTATATTATGATCCTGAAGTTGTTTTAAGGTCATGACGATGATTTAATACCTATTATTTCATTTTATTTTAAATCTACGCACCTCAAATCTGGTCTGGTAATATTCCTCTACCAAGAAACTGTATTCCTCCACTTGATTCTGGGCCACAACTTGGATGGTCCAGTTGCCAAAGACTGGTTGATCGGACAACTGGTAGTCCAGACTGACGGATCCCAAGTTTGACTGAAAAACAGTTAATTCATTTTATTACTTCTGCACATGATATTTAAAAGAGTTTTAAAGTTAGCAATCGGGCAGGAAAATATTTAATTCAAACAGAACGAATACAGAATACCAACAAAAAAGCTGTTGTATTATTTTTCTTTCAAAAATTAAATCAGGCATATAAAACTGAATAAATATAATTCTGGACTGCCATACTTATGGGTGAGTGAGTGCACTATATCCAGAATTAGCATTAACCTGTGTTGTGTAGACAGTCAATCATATGATTAGCTGTTTAAGTAAAGACACACTTAGAATATAAAAGTTAATGCTGCAAGCTCATATGCAATAAATATGAAATCTAGACAAGGTCACACTATAATCTATGTTAAACTTAAACTAAATTATCATTACAACATTTACTCTATAAAGGTACTTTGTTAAGGTTTATCAAAATAAAGTGTAACCGTATTTTTATTTCAAATATATGTTTTTATCTAGGGACTCCAAAAAATGTTAATAAACAATTAACTTTATTATATTCATTAATAAGTTTAATGATAATATTTAAATATTCATTTTAAGCTCATTTTCCTCAAGAAATTCAGCATTTGCACTGAATCCTGATTATTACGATCACATTTTTAGTGATAACTGATTTATATTACACAAAAATTTATTTTTCTTCCAATGAACAGAATTTGCATGGTGAAATAAACTTCACCTGCATGAAGAAAAAAACATTAATTTTTATTTTGTAATGCGTACAAAGTCTATATTATAGTGTCTGAATGTCCCGTGCATCACGTATATAATCGCCCATTATTTACTTGTTTAATTTACTTGAGAAAACCCTTAAAAACCATCTGACATGTTCATTTCAATGTATATTTACTACATCTAGGTCAAATTTGAAATGTAATTGAAAGAAATGGTAAAACAAGCAATCAGAAACTTTTTCCCCCGTGCATCACGATGTATTAGAATTTTAAAACATTTTTTAATATACCAAAATATTAAATTTTCTCGAAACAAAAAATATTTTTAAACTAAAAACATTTTATACAATAGAATAAACAAATTTTAATAAAGGATCTACCACATAAATTACAGAAAAAAATAGCAATCACTTTACTTAGGAAACTCTGCACTTTGTCTGAGTCCCGTGCATCACAGTCAATTTCCTAGTGATAACTTAAATTGATTACATGGAAACTAAATTTTCTTTAGTTGGATCGAATCTTCAGGATGAAATACACTAATCTAATTTCCGAAATTAAGTGTCTGAATGTCCCGTGCGTCACATAGAGAATCGCCCAATATGACAGTAAAAGCTCCTACAAACCTTGCCGCAAGGCTAAGAAGAAGTTATAATCTCATAAGAGCAGGTAACACTCAATGTTACATTTCATATTGCACACCTTTTGTAGTATTAATGGTTTATAAAAACATTAATTGTGACAGCTCAACACAATTAATTATGAGTTTTAGCAGATAATCTGTAGAGTTTCCACTTTTTGCCATCCGCCTGCACAGCAGTCCAGAACTAAAAGTGATGAGTCAAAGCAACTACAAAGAATGCAACTCTATAGAAATATTAATGTTGATTACCTGTCTGGAGAGCCAGCGTCTTAAGATGTGTCTGTTCGGATCCAGCATGTAAACATCTACTGGCCCTTGAAAAGCTTTTAGCTCTGTATTGATGGGAATAGCTCTGAATCGAACTGGAATCAAACATCATTATCGATTATCTCATCTAAGCCAATATTCAGCTAAAATTGAATACAAGTAGTAAAAATAAAACAATTTCTCTAACGAAAGAATAATAATATCAGAATGTCTTAACTTCATCAGATAAAACCCTTTGAATGGAATTAATATATAAAGTAAGAAAAATTATGGTGTTCATAAATGAAATTATTTGGTATAGGCCTAATGACTAATAATTATACACTCAGAATTTTCAATTCTACACATAAAAAAATCACAAGGTAAAATTAAAAAAAAAATCAAAAAAATATATCAGTTTAGAAAAGATCGAAATGAGTCACAAATTAAACTGAAAAATAAAATAAAAATCTTAAGCCATTTAATTTTTTTAACTGCATGATTTCATTTAAAATCAGGCAACCAAGCAGAGTTATTTGAGCACCAGCTAGAGTCAGTTTTCATATGTGAACTAGGAGCCTCTACCTGACTTACGAGGTAGTTTAAGAAAAGTTAAGTCAAAATTTCAGGTTTAAATCTAAATTACAAAGCCAACTGTCAACTAATGGTTTATTTAATTAATTCTGACCAATGTTTTATAAAGACTTTTTTCAAAAGTAATACAGTAGAGTCCCACAAACCCGGACTAATGTGGACCGAACAGTGTCCGGGTTTGTGAAATTTCCGAGTTATCGAGAAATGAGTAAAAATAAGAAAAAATAAGAATAGTTTCTGTTATTTCTATGAGAAATCATTTATTTATTGCATGGTAAAAAATACAAAAACTACATTATCAGTTACAAAAAAACTTAAAGGAAAACCAAAAATGTTTTATATGTGTCAAACCGTGCTCTGGCCTAGAATCTTAGTGCACTTTATTGCTCTGGCAGGCTTTCGGAGTTATTCAGAATTTACATACTTTCATGAAAGATACTCATTCAAACTTATTGAAAATATTGTAACAAAACAAGTTAATGAGATAAACTTCTGTTTCTTTACTGATGAGATGATATTTGGTAAGTCAGTGATGATGACCTTTCTTTACAACTGAGACAATAACATAGTTATGTGTTCTAGTACAAACTTTGGCGACTAATTGCTATAGTAGGCTATTGTTTTTAGCAGGTATCATTTTAAATGATCTACACACAGTTCCAAGATCTATGTGAACACGCAAAGTGTATGCTTAGAAAAACTGCTAACTTCTTAAAAATTAACAAAGAGAAACACAATCACTCACCGGTCTGGCCCTGCATGTACACAGGTTTATCAGTCTGAATGAAGATTGTCATGGATCTCTGCGAGAAGGTGAGTTTCGTCTCGTTTACAAATGCAGATCCTCCGAACAGGCTGTCGTAAAGCCCCTCCACTCTCAGTTTGTAGTGGCCTCCTACACTAGTTGGTGGTACCTGTGATGAAGAATTATCGAAAGTTATTACAAATTCTAATTGATTTACTAAAAACTTACTTTAAAAATGCATAATCTTTCTGCTTTTCTTGTTTGTAAAATTTATGACACTATATTCCATGAAAAGACTTGTTTTTGTCATATTTCAAGCCCTTGGGCTATATAAAGTTTGCTGTCCATCAATTTCTATAACATATAAACTCACAGTACTTGATTGGGTTTAAAGACAGACTAGCGTGCCAGCAATGCTATAGACCAGTGGTTTCCAACCTTTTGGTGTCCACGTACCACCTACCACATTTTTAATATTTTGGCGTACCATCGCAAGGATCAACCCCCCCCCCCCTTCCACTGATAGATCTCCTCCAACAATGCTCATAGTTGCCCTTTGACGGTTTTATTTATTCCCAGCTAAATATATTTTATTTTACTCGTCAATGTCAATTTTTAGATCGTACTTTGATTTAAAGGATATTTTGACAAATTACGTGTTTACCTCAGCTCTGCTCAGTAATTCTAATAGTCGATATGACAAAAATCTTTTTAATGTTAATCTGAATTTCGCTAACAAGAAAAAAGTTCACGTGATTTCAAAGAACACGATAAAAAATAATCTCTTTTTGCAATTTGAGATTTTACATATTACTCATATTTTATATTGAAAAATTAACTCAAATAAATAGTTGAAAGTGATTCAAAGTATAATTTTCACCAACGAGCTTATATTTAAGCCTATTACAAAAAGTTAAAACAGATCAAACCCAAGTATTACCACCAAATTAACACCATAAAACTGGTAGTAGTATTTTTGCTATGAAAAGAACATTTTATAATGCTAAAAAGAACTACTCTTAAAATGAAAGAGTAACAATAGAGGCTCAACTAAATTTGACAACTAAACGTTGATGGCTACTCACTCATAGCCCATAGCCCGTGTCATACGTCTTATGTATCTTGAGTTTATTATAAAAATAAGTTAAGTTCAGACAATTATGGCAATCTAGAATCATTACATGTGGTATATGCTCGGAATGTGAATTTTCTAATAAATAATTTTGTCCTAAAATATGGGACGATATCGGCATGACGCTGATTATGACCAAAACTTATTCTTGAAAAGTTCATTAAAATTAGAAATAAAAATAATTTAACTAAAATAACTTTTGATACAGCTAAGTATATTATTAACATTAAGTGTGACTTTACTGCTCGACGGGAAAGCGTTCGTTCGGAAACCATTTTAGTTTTTACTACTTCTTCAATCTCTTGCGTACCACCTGAAAGGCCTTCGCGTACCACCAGTGGTACGCGTACCACTGGATGAGAAACACTGCTATAGACCATGACCACGAAATTATGACATAGTTCATCATCCCAAAGTCTTGTTTCTGAATGCTTGTACAATATATATCTTTTAATGTATAATTTTTATTTAGTAGCTTGGTTTAATGGTTTAGTATATGATGGGGTATTCTCTATGTGTGGCATATTAATTAAAAGTAGCCCTTACACAGTGAGACGTTGTGTCTTGACTGCAATTCAACAATACTCTAAACAATAACCCCGACACTGAAAACTTGGTTGGATATACTTCCGCAGAAGTGTTACACCTAATTGGCTAAGTCAGTGGGTACCTGTAATGTCTGGAGGGGAACTACTGAGTGATAATCATTACCAAATTAGAAAATAATTTGCCTGAAACCTTATTTAACTATTTTAAGGAGTTTTAAAATTAAACCAGTTAGACTACAAACCACATAGTCAGCTAAGTTATTTTGAGATGAAAATATGTGATTGATATTTCAGTTGAAGTTTAGTTAGTTATAGTTTAGTTAATATTGATTTCGATTCAATAATAGTTATATTCATACAAGAATAATTCAAATTTAACTAACTTTAAACATATTTTATAAATGTTTAAGGTTAGTATCAGTGTATTTTCATAAATTAAGTTTCTATACGTATTGGGATGATATTGGTACATTTGATCTTCACTTTGAATCAGTATTTAAGTTAGTAATTAAATGAAATTTCTTACAGATATTTAAACACTTTTCTGTTCTTTAACGTTGTAAGAGCAAAGTATTAAAATATATAAGCAAACAAAAGTAACATACTAATAATAAATGGTGTAACCCTTCTGTGGAAGTTGCACCAAAAAACCTCACTTTGCCCATAGGTGCAATGTAACATTACACACTATTTTTATCGCAAAAAAGAAACTGATTATTGACTATCATAGTAAAAAGGGTAAAAATACCAGAATAATAATAAAAATATACAAATTAAAAAACAAATGTTTCTTCTTCAAATTAAATTTTATTTTAATCCTTCTACTCTGCTTCACTTTATTTGAAAAAGTTTTAAGCTCGCCATATAGGATAAATAACTAATAACCAAAGCCGAATTGAAACCAACACAATACAAAGAGTATTTTCGCCCAAAGTACAAACAAGTTAAACAGTTATCTGCATAAAATGCAAAGCAACTTTGCTCCAATAACAGTTCAAATTAATAGAGCGAACTCTGCTGGGTTACAACAAACACAGTATTAGCTTTGTTACTTGTTTTCATTTTTAAACTTCTTCAATTTCCCTTCAGGTTAATCCCAATATGTAAAAACTCACAGTGGTTATTTTAATTTGATTCTCATATAACTGCCTTTCATAATTTATATTAAAATATACTATTTCATTTCATTTATTGTCATAAAACATTTACATACAAGGCAGAAATGTTTTTGCAGCAAACACATGACATGTCATATAGTTTTAAACCTAAAATAATACTATCTTAAAGATTAAAATAAAATAAAATATGATCACATCTTCAAGTATAAATTAAAATTTACCACTTCATTACTGTCTAAAAATATTTTATGGAATAAAAAGCCGTATCAATAAGGAAGTTTTTTATTTTTCATTTCATAGTATTGAAGGAAAGTATGTGTTGCAAAGCATTTCCAAATAAACGGTTTTGATGTTCAAAGCAAAAAGTACTATAGTAATTCTAAAATAAATAAACAGGGCAATGTCAAGATGTTCAACTGTTTAAAAATGGGTCTGCATGCTGCCCATTTACTTTTAAAAGTCGTCAGATGTAAACGTTTATGAATGTTTAAAATATATGTTCAGATTGTGTAGAGTTTCCCTACAAATTGATGAAAATGACACCTAAACTAATTATTAAGGAAACATAAATTAATATTTTTTTATAATTATATTTGAAACAATAACTAAACCATGACTTACCTTTTTTTACAAAAGAGCAGAAACAATTTAGCAAATTATAAAGTGGACTTGTTAATTTAAAAAATTCAGACAATCCATAAAAAAAATTTAGCACTTGGAATAATCTACGATCCAAAACCAAGTAGGGGCACCTAATTAATTTAATTTTACACAAATGATTAAAATCTGGGAGATAATGGATCGCTCGTTAAGGTACTAGAGAAAACAGATCATAAATAAAATCTTTGTGTTTTGGGATTTCCCAACACCCTACTTAAACCCCTATAAAACTTTTGATAAAAAAAGTGTTTTCAGTGGATCAAAATTTCTATGTTGTGTATCAGACTGTACGATAATAAGTAAAAGAGTTACTTGTATTTTGAGAAATACAAGTCTTTAATGGTTCTCAGTGGAAAAATCTACAATCTCTAGGTTGCTATATAATTTGTTTAATGCAAAACAAAAGATTAACACAATTGTTGATGTTTTTGTGGATCGTACCCGCAGTATGAGCGTCTCGGGGATGCCCTCCTTGACGAGCTGGTTGTCAGCGCTGAGCTCGACGCCGTTGCGCTGGATGGCGGCGCGCACCGTCAGCGGGTGGCGGCTCCGCAGCACCGACACCGCCACCTTGTAGATCTGACCGGGCCGCACCATGCGACTCGCCACTATGAAGTACGTCCTGCGACAGGGAAGACAACACTTGGTAGTAATCACTTCAAGTAAGTTATGAATTATTCAAAATATTATGAATATGAAGTTATGAATACGAAGTTTATCATATTCAGGAAAAAATTAACTTACAACTTTGGATTACTGCAAGGAAAACCTCAACCTCATAGAAGTAGCAAAGAAAAATTAAAATGTTGTTATAGCTTATTACACTTATATTTAATTTTGAATTAAGTAATACTTGGCCCAATAAACTCATTACGGTGAAATTAGTATAATGTAAAAACTTTCTTAGTTGAAAAAATAAAATGGAAAAAAAATTTAATAAAATACTCTAAGGGGAATGTAAAATCTATTATTTTTCAATTGGATTTCTCAAAAATGATACCACGCTATTAAGATTTCAATAATTTAGCCATTGGGGGAAAAACAATAACACTCCTGTTCTAACAGTTTGCCAAGACTACAAATACATTTTACAATTTACATAGACAGGATAACAAGATCCAACCAAAGTAAGTTTTAGAGAAACTACAAATCTTGAGGCTTAGCAAAACTAGTACAAAGATAAGAATGGCTGCACAAAAGGAGTGCAATTAGGGGATCCAGGGATGAACGTATGTAGAAATCCAGCTTTGGGCAAGTTCAGCTATTACAACTTGAGCAGTTAAGTTTTAGCCTGCTATACTACAATCATCCTACTTGGCTGTAACTATTTGAGATGATTGAAACTTTTTAACAGCATTGAGCCTAAATACTGGTTCATGACCAAAATACTGAAATCAATTAGCATAGTGTTTACAACGATTCATTGAAAGTTTTTTTTTGTTGTAAATTTATAGATAAAAACCTTTTAACAGACAAAAGCCATATACACTTATGATCTAAGATAATTTATCTTTCCCTGACAATAAATAAGTAGGAGTTTCCACATATTATTTTAAGATGTTCCTTAAATCTTTCATTGATAAAATGATTATTCCACAGTATTTCAACTAATCAACTTAACGTGCTGCAAAATGTTTATACATAGAGATTAATTACGATAAATTTTATCTAAACTCTGAAATCAATTCCAATATCACAAGTTGATCTCCCCAGTAAAGCCCTTAGTCGGAGCATATTGTCAAAGACATTCTGTTGTTACAAGCTGTGTGAGGTCATAAAATACATATGTGGTGTGTTTTGGTGGGCTGCCTACAGCCATATATATCAATAGAGGGGTTCCCTTGCCTGTGTGACAAAGATGCGAGAGGGAAAACCTCAATGCCACATTAAATCTGTGCTCGTGAACATAAACTACTCTTTTGTACGAGAGGTCACATGATTGAAAATTGCTCTATGATTATTCAAGATTAAATATTGCATTTTTATTTTATATTAAATTAGCTTGACATGATGAATTACAGTAAAAAATAATTTTATTTGACTTTTTCAAGTATATCTTTGGAACTAAATAAAACGGGTATAAAGAAAGCCAGGTCTACAATTCTGAAAAATCCTTCTGATTGTGATACTTAAATTGTAATTTTTAAGGGATGTATTACTGTAGATTCTTAAATTGTAATTTTTAAGGGATGTAATACTCTAAATTTGACTTAAAAATTAAAAATGCTTAGTACTAAAATTAAAAATGACACTGAATAGGTGACTGAACCCAGTATTTTTTAACTGTGCAGCAGTATATCAGATTTTTATAATTTTTTTTACATTTTGAGTCTTTGAATTAGATATTTAATTTAAAAAAGAAAGTTAGAACTATATATTTTTTTATTATTCCCAAATTTATAATACTACGATTACTGTGGCATTAAATCTCAATGGATGTAAAGTACATTTCATAAATCAATAGAAGAGATATAGAATATGACCTGTTCTTTAAAATTATTTTAATAACTGACATTGATATTTTAGCATCTCTACTACAGTAGGCTAATTCTCAAAGTTACACAAGTTTTCATTAGGCCTACGGTTGAGTGATTCAAATTACTGAAAGTGAATAATCTCTTCTTAGTTGAAACGGTATGTTTATCTCAATGGAACAGTTCTCCTGCAGGCTTTCTAAACTAACAGTTTATAATTAAATGTCTGCTCTTGACAAGAGATTTAAATGAAAGGCGTTTTGCTTATTCATAACACTTGTTATTGAAACTCAAAATTCAATATTGACACTGACAGCTCTTTCAATAATTAAATCGTCGGTGATTTTTCAACTTAGATATATTAATTAATTTCAGATGGAAGTGTTCGAAGTAATATCACAATGAGTAATTTTCAAGAAACTTTATTATGAATAATTAAGTGGGAATACTTTTTGCTGCTGAAAATACAGCTTATAACTAGGTTTACAAAAGATAAAGCAATACTAAAGCTTCTCTCTTGAATTTTTTCATCCAGGTAAGCCTAAGCATAATAATTAGTAAAGTTTATTACTTCAGTGAATTTAAGAGATGCGAGACAGATAAATTCAAAAGCTGGAAAAGATGTAAAATAACCCCGTCGCAACAGACCTTAGACACCATGATTGAATTACTTTGACGTTAACATTATCAGTATTTTAATAAAAGTATAATCATTTAGATTGATAAATTTTTATTTAGTGAAAAAATGTGTTTCGTAAATTTAATCCTATGAAAAAGCTTTGAAGGCAGAACCCAAATAATATAGATTGTATTTCCTTGATGGAACAAGAGTGGCCCTGAGAATCAATTTTACAAATCGTATTGCCCTTTCATTGGTTTCTGTTTTCCATCCCATAAATTTTACTCTGCCAATTTTCTTGGGCACTTTCAATTTTACCTTATGATAACAGGATAGCGGAAAATAAAGCAAATCCAGAAATTTGGTTCAAAAAACTCATTAAAAGCTTTTTCAATAAACATAATTACTTTCATATTTCACTAAAATATGAAAGTAATAGTATATTTGGGGATCCATATTTTTTTAACGATACTCTAATTTACTTACAAATTCACCCTTACCACAATAAAATTTGTAAAAATATAACAGATTTGTAATTTTTTATTAGCCTAAATTAAATTTTGAAAAATCAAATAACTTTCAACAAATTGTTTCCAAAGCAGATCAAAATTTGGAATTTACAACTAAGTTTCATTAAAAAGTAGTTAAAAGTAGTTAAAGTAGTAGTTATTGTACTTTAATCTTACCCCACTGAAATTGCCTGATATCAGTTAATTTTCTTTTATCACCTAAGTAAATCAATACTTCTGATTGATTCCTTAAGGAAAAATAGAATTCTTAATTATTCAACATTTAACGAAAACAAGCTCAAAAGATTTGTGAGAACTTATATTTTTTCTAGGCTGCTTTTTTACGCATGTATCGATGAGTAACAATGTTAATCGCAACAATGTCACAGCTTCAGATTCTTTAGGATCTAAGATTGATTAGATTGGATTAGATTACCATTAAGACTCCAACCACTAGTAAGGGATATTTTAAGACGAATATGAGTGAAGGATGATTGTGGTGCGATCTTGTAGTCTTGTTACTGGACTAAGGCCGATATGTTCCTTTGGAGGGACTGTTCATTAATAGCTCAATAGCCAATGGCAATTAAGGGACCTATATTTTAATGTGGGATCCGAATCACAATTTCGCCTGGTTTACAATTTACAAACTAATTAAATGATGAGGACAGTCCTATGAACATAGTACTCAATGGTGCGGAGTGATGGCGTCCACAAGCCATCACTCATAACTATCCACAATACGTCACTTCCAAATTGCTGGATTACAGGACATGCCACCGTCCCAGTCATTAAATCATTAAAATACCCAAGATTAACATCATTATTTGGGTATCTCCTCAAGTGAACCTACCTTATGGATAAGAAAAGCAAGCAGTGTTCACTTTTCAATCACCTCTCAAAAACGTAAAATAAAAATAATTCTAACTACTTTTTCATAACATACATGTTAAGTGGTACTTACGCCTCCTGTATGATGACGTTGTTGTCCCAGTTGCCGAACTGGTTCTCCCAGGGCAGGCCGGGCTGCTGGGAGCGCGAGGGCCAGCGGGACTCCTTGCCCAGTCCCAGGTCCGGGGGCTCGGGGGTCTGGGGCAGTCCGGGGGCCGCGCACAGTGCCAGCAGCACTGCAACCGTCCAGCCGGGCCATAGCCTGCTGCTCCTGCAACACACCGCCATCCCCTTGTTAACAGTAATACAATCAGTTAAACTGTTTTAGGAGATGGAAAGAAAGTTAGGCCTGAGAGAGATCAGGAAAGGTAATCAAAACAAAATTTTTTTTAATCACTGTACTGTTCTACTGTAGCATCACACTGGGATAAGGAAGGGCCAGAAAGCCTAGTGCACTTATCTATTTTTTTGATGGATTGTATCATTACTAATATAAAACCACAAACATTGTACAAGCCACCAAAATAAAAAAGGATCTATAGGGAGACACAGGAAAGGTGGTGATGGAACGTCAATCCTATCCATTAAGGATTTTAAATTCAAAGCGTGAATAGTTTTAACCTGGGGGACACGCATGGTGAGTGATGGATCCACCAATCCCTCCTGGACAGTACAAGACTGACACTAGCCTTTTCCTTGATCAGAGGGTGATCAGAGAGAAGCAGCCAAGGTGTGTGTAGAGAAGGCCAATTCACATTATGCTATGTAAACAATCAAATAGTTCAGAAAATTCTTTCTTGAGCTTTTCATTAAAAAATACTATATGAGAAAGGGGTAGAAAACCGACAAACACCGTGTGAAATGAAAAGAGGAATGAGTGCCTGGTGCCAATTCTTGGGGCCCACGCCGACCATAAGCCCAATGCTAAAATTAACATTAGTCTTATGGACGGCGTGGGCCCCAAGAATTGGCGCCAGTTATATAATATCTGAGGTTTAATCTTCGAGTATGAAGTTTTGCAATGGACTAAAAAAAATTTAATTTTTTTATTTTTACCAAAGTTATAAAAATCACATTTATATTTTGATAAAGTGTGAAATTTGTGTGGCCAAGATTTAAAGAATCCAAAGTGAAATTTAAAAGGAAATCAGGGTTATAACAACTGGAATAAGTTCGACAAAAGTAAATGGCGAAAATAGGCAGCAGGTGATGTTTCAAGCCTCTAGTTTGTCAAAGTGAATGGTAATGGGCTATTGATCAGAGCAATAAAGGGAGGAAAGTAAAGGTAAGGGTGGAAGATGATGCAAGTCTAACAAGCTTCCCCCACATCAAATATCACAGGGACTGGAGGGTGGCTAGATACACAATGTCAAACATTATTATCTTTGATATGAAGGAAATTGATCAATTAATTCATAATAGTTTACTCATGAGGGGTAACAAATTAAAGACACCTTAGGAAATTTTGTTAAGAAATTCTTTGATAAGAAATTCTCTAACTAAAAAGTTAGAAAATATAAAAAAATTATGGGATTAAGAATAGCGTCTTGTAAAAAGGCTATGTAGGTATCAAAATATTTTTAAATAAATATAAACTGTATTAATAAATGCTACTGTACAACCATGAATTAACAAACAACAAGACATATTATGAGACAACTTTTGAGAAGAAAGTTATAAAACTAAGTGCTTCCATTAAAGATGTGTAAGAACATCTACAAATTGTACAAAGCTTTTATGAAGATATTCCTTAAATTTTTATTAGTTTGCTACTGAGTTTTTAAAATAAATTTGGTTTGATTGGGATTTTATTTGCAAATAGAATTTGTTGTCAACTGGTAACTTCAATACAATTGTTAATGATTGTCACGGTTTAGGTTATTTCTGTTATTATCATTAATTATTGACAGACAAAGCACATGATAAGTCTTGTTTGCTTCTTCATTATACTCAATTCGGGTTATATAGTTGGTCATACACAAAACTGATGCTACCATAAAGCTCGATTAATAAAACAACTACGAGGACAAAAAAAATTTAATGATCACAATTAATTAATAATAACATCTATTATTATAAAACCATTAAGTATGACCATCGTCAACGAATCATAACATCATTTTCGCTAGCTCACGAAATAAATCATAATATTAATGTTTTGTGTTGAGACACAAGCATATTGAGACAAAACAATAGAAGCCGCCCACATCAGCGGCACACGCGGCGGCAGGTTGGCAGGTTGCATAATGGACACCGCAGGTTTTTGCTCACACCGGCCTCCTCCATCCTTCATCCCCTGCGGCACTTTACAAGACAAACTATCCACTTTCTCGAGACGCCGGCAAAACAACTTGTTTCTTGTCGAAAAGATTAACGGTCGGCCATGTCCTGTGGTCCATTGAATACTAATAGCCGGTGGTCTCAACCCTTCTACCTTTGCGAAACAGAACCATTTTCGCCGGTTCCTAATGTTTAAGAAAAAAATACTTCAAATATGGATGGTTATAAAACAATTTAAAGGTTACCTAACGTAAATTTGAGATCGATGAGGGTTTTTGATACTAAAATAAAAAGAACGTGGATGATTAAAACGCATAACCCTTCATTTTCAAACAAATCGCTAAAAAAATGGCTAAAAATAACATGTTTATGGGTGTTTTTGCCCATTGCACCAACTAATTTTTTGATAATTTTGCTTTGATCACAAATTCTTCGATTTTTTGTGAAAATAAAATATTGTTTCTTTTTTCGATCTCATTTTAGGCATGTTGGATGGATAAAGTTACTCAGGAAGTGGTTCCCACAGAGTAAAAAAGCATGTTCCAGTCTTGAAAACGCATAGATTCCACAAAAATAAATAAATAAATAAATAAATATAACTTCGAATAACTACGAAATTTCAAGGGTGAAGCGTCATTCAAACAACACATTTTAATGTTCGCAAGTAAACATAATTCCACAAGCAACCTGTTAGTGCAAAAATGTTAGTGCAACATAAGTGTAGTATCGTTATTAAAACCTACAGGAAATTAAACGTTACGGACTACCCAAACAGTAAGATCTAAAAATAAAAGAAATGGAACGGCAATCCAATTGACAGCTGGGCGGCAGCACATCTGCGGGGTCTCACGCTCGCGATGCTGGGGATAATTCACGAGATTAGTCAAGGTTTGCCCCCGAGCGGGGGTTTGGACAGATAATGGATATGTTGGGGGTAGGGGGTTGCAACAATACCACCACCCCCTCCCCCTACCACCAGACATCATAAAACGTAGCAATGCATTTGGAGCATTGACGCCGAATACCCAATGCATTATCGTAAACCGTTTAACAACACTCCTAAACAGATAATACCACACTGTTGTTAAACCCTCAACTTTAATATATATCACATTTAACAAAATTCCGTCATTACAAAGCTAAAATTAAAAGTAACCACCTCTTCAGCAGCTAAATAATATACCAAACAAGTTTAGAGCTCGGTCAAAGCGAATGCCGGACTCAATAACGTGTGTGTTTGTTGTGACAGTTGCAGTCCATGGCGGCCGACGCAGACATGCAATGACAACCGCCCATCACCCACTTTACCTTTGCCTCAAGAGCCCCTTTGTCTTCGGGTGATGATTGATTGTATTTAAACACGAGCGCCTCAGGTGGCTCCTCTGAGAGTATACATTAGAAGCAAACTAATGTGGTTTACAAAAAAACTTATCCGAATATTAAATTAAATAATTATACTGCTTAAGTTCTACGTGGTTACTTTTTAATAACTGTCACATTTACAATTTAAATTATGTTAATGTATCTTAATAGGAACAACTCTTTAACGTGTACGTAGCAATAAAGGAAATGAAAAAGCACGCACTACGTTTTAATAATGCTTTTTTGAATGTTATTGACTGCTTAACAATTAACAATCTCATGCATTGAATGAAACATTAAAAAAACTGCTAAACAAAATGCATTAATCACAAGAAACATCAAGCCCCTTGGCACAATTGGATACACAACCAACAATAAACATTGATTAGGGCAGTAGTATTGAATCAGTGGAGTAATAAACAGTGTTTACAACAGTAGGGGTGATAATGATAACAAACGCCACTTCCGGGGGTGACACATTGGTTGATAAGACGGTTACAGATAGTGGCATCACGTCGGGAGCAGACGGACTGATAGGAAGGATTATATACAATATATGCTAATGGATCATTGTAAAAGATTATTGACTTCACATTTAATGTCAATGCTAAAATATGCTCTAGGGGTATTTAGAACTTCTTCACAAATCATGTTCTGTATTTCAGAAATATGATCGTGAGATTCGGTGTTAGACAATTTACAAAAAATCATATGAATCATATTATGGATTTCATGATATAGGTTGTTCGATTAAATTACCATTATAGCCTCAAAGGTTATTGCGATTTCCTCAAAGAAGTCATTACAATGTCAGGCAATTGAAAAAGAAAATTTCAAAAAGAATTTGAAAGAATCACAGAAAGAATTTCAGAAAGAATCACATCACGAATTATTGTAAACTAATTATTTGTTCTATACAGTGGTTGAATAATTGTTTTTCTTTCCAACTAACATACTGCAATATAATATTACAAAAATAGGCCCGATGTTAAGTACACTTAGACAAACAGACCATACTACTAGCATATTCCTATCATTGCTCTGATTTCTTCTTCGATACTACCTCTTACCACAGAGAAACGTCTGCTCCTTTCTCTGTGCTCTTACTGAAGATGAAGGAGGAACTTAATTGAAATTGTATACTTTTAATTAATTAGTTCACTTGTCAGACAACGGGGGAAACTACTTAACACATTAGATATTAGAACAATTTCGCCAATTATATAGTTCTGAAGAGCATATTTTTGCTGTGCAGGGGGTTACCAGACGAATTGCTGTATATTTTAGAGGGCGAGTGTTCTCCCCCCCCCACAAACAAAACCGGGGGGGGTGTGTTGTGTGAGGGGGCGTGTGATATAAGTGTTCTCTCTGGTGACTTCATTTTTATCTGTCCGCAAAAACGAGTGCAAGGCCAGTTTTCACCCATTGCCACAACAAGGATCAATCACAGCACCAGGAGAAGCTAGCGTGGTGTGGGCAGGCAGGAAACCGCAGCGGCGGAGGTGTCCAGCGAAGGCCCGCAAGTGCTCGGCAGGAAGCGGACGGCGGACGTCGCGCCCGTCGCCCGTCAACAAACAAGCGGTTGGGGAATCCCGCTATCGATTGAAATATTTCTGTTTATATTTTGTCACAAACTTGACGACAACAAAATCTTATCTTGAAAGTTATAATTCACACGATTTGAAAGAACTTAAAAAACAACTTCAAGAACTAGTTTCATCAGTAGCATGAATTAAAATCTGTTGTTTCGGCCTCAGTTAATGAGGGGGTTTAGGCCGCGAATAGTTTGGATGCAAGCTTGCGCAAGTAAAATAATGGCGCACACTTGGCCAAGCTTGCCCTTAGAAACAAAATTGTGGGAGATCACTGGAAACAGATGGTGACTCGCCCAACAATGGTTACAGTGCACGCCACTAGCAACCGCGCGTTTGCACAAGCTTGCTTGCCTCCAATCGCGAACCAAATTTATGTTAGTTGACGCAAAACCCGGCCCCTTCTTTGTAAGTACAAAGAATAATCGTTAAACATCTTACTATAGGCCATTAATAACGGATTTTGGTCAGATGCTCTATTACATCAGGATAATTTATTAACAAATTATTAAATTAATCAATTCGACCTTTCTCCAATAAAGCGGCCAAAAAACAAAGGTTAGTAAAACGATTATTACTAAACATGATAAATTTACAAACAGAACATACAAAGTTTTGTATTTGAATGGTCTCATGTGTAACATTGCTTAACCATGAAGAGGTACGTAAAGACCAAAGAACTGCAAAAGGTAAAAGCCAGCAGCAGGAGCCACGATCGTCGCGTCCGACGACTAACGGCCGCTGTAAATTGCTCTGTCTTATTTGCATTTAGCCCAGTGAAAAATCGGCTCCATTGTTGCCAACACAACAAAGACTCGTTATCTAAAGACAAAGGCGGCTATCAGTGGAGCGGTTAACAACGGGGTTACTGTGACATTATATGGGTAGAACATGAAACTATTCAGTATAGTTAAGTGTACAGGATAGTGCCTTTCATCATGAAAAAATTAAACGAAAATAAACTGTAGCTTTCAAAAAGTCTACCACCGTTGGGGAAATATTCCACTTGGCTCCCGTGAACCTCATTCACCTCCTTCCCTCCACCGTTCCAATATGTTTTCTCTTCGGGACATTGGTATTTGAAAATCCAATAGGGAAAACCCTAATAAATTTATGTTTTCATGCCATTGGTGCTAAAGCTTTGGAACAATAGTCCTAGGTATTAAAGAACGTATTTTTAATACAAAAAATTACATCCGAGGATTTTTTTTATTTTTTGAGAACTGAACGTGAGCCAACAATTAATAGTTTCTATCGTTGCGCTATGAATTAATTAAAAATATAAAAATTAATTAATTTCACATTGTCAGTCCAGCTTTTGCCAAGCGATAAAAGCGATCGTTCACCTTGCCCTGGCGACAGATTTGCGTTCCTGTTAGCCACTGCTCGGCGTATGCCCCAGCAATGAAAATTGTAGCAGAATTTTGCCGACAGTGGACACATAGCTATGAAGGTACAAGAGGGTTTGTGCGATGACAAAACCCATCCCGAGGGGCGAGGTGGTCGCGGCCCAATTTATTTCAGCCCCACCTGCCACGCCGTGCCCCGCGTGCCTCGTCACGTGTCTCCCTCCAGCGCCGCACGTCTCAGATAACCCCTTGGTTAGTGATTTCAAAAGCCTAAAGATTGTTTGACATAAAAATCTCTAAATTCAACTTTTCAATTCTCAAAGCTTAAATTATCTACAACTATAAATAAAAAAACTACTTCAAATAAAGCAAAACTAAATTAAAAATAAAAATAAAATGTTGTTTGAAAACCAGTCTACGCGACGAAATATACATACAAATTGCCTTTGACACGTTTATCTTCGGCACTTATGAATTGTATGGCAGACATCTTTTGAACAAATTGAAATTCCTGTCAACAACAGACATCCGAAATTGGGTGAACGACAAATAGAATAAATTAAATTCTAAATTGTTATTGAAGTGATGTATGAGGATTGCGATCAAGTTGCCGACCCCCTTTGGTTCACAGATGACCCATCAAACACAGTAGTGTAAAGCCATTACTGGTATCAGATGAGAGAGCTGGGCGAATTGATATGCAGATTGGCGATTACAGGGTCGGCCGCTCTCGGGCTGCGTTGATGCAGCACAACGCTGGGACTGGACGGGTCGCGTCAAAATGACGTTGCATAGTCCGCCTATAAGAATTATTATGTTATTCTTAGCAATAAATGTTTATGAAAATTAGCAGGCCCTCAAAATTTTTCATCCAATGTTAATATGAATGGGACTAATGAACAAATATGAACTTGAAGGGGCGTATATGCCTCTTCCATTTAATCTTACTTTCATAAATTTTATTTCCTTCAAAGCTTCACGCTGAGCTTATTCCAACACCTAAATTATTAAAATTAATTGCTCCAAAACTGTGGAAGGGGTCTTGACCACAAAAAATCCTGAGCTTATCTAATATACTTGGTGGACCGAGCTTTAATCAGAATGATAATATTTAAATTTTTTCAGTCTATCCGAAACACGTTTAAAAAAATCTATGTCACGTGACCTGCATTGCGCTGCTATCCGTGCAAAAGTTCACACGCTGAAATAGCATTGCCTAAAAAGATGGATGAGTTAGCTAGTATTGTGCTTTGTAGACTTCTCGTTGATTTCATTACTACAATAAAAACCATAAGGCCTAAGGTTGAATATTTTTTATTATAATTCATTTTTATGCAACTAGATTTTGACTGGCCAAGCGATCTCTAAAGAACACTGAGTTTCTGAGAACAAAATAAGTTCTTTACAGCATTTAAAGGAAAACCTCGTAACCGTTTTGAGATAATCGTGGAATAAATCAAACGTACCAGCAAACATGGCACGATTAAGAGTAATTAAAAGCCTACATATAACAAGTATAACGCATTAATTATTACATTGTACGGTTTACATTGTAAGGCCGATCTAGTAATAACAACCACTGGCCTTGAAGATGATATCTTTAGGAAGAACTAAAGGGTTGTAAAGATGAAAAATGGGTTGATAGCAGCCCGTTTATTGGGCGCATTTACACAACCGCGCATTTGTCTCTGTAACTTCCCGCCCGACACGCACCCTCCCTCCGCAGACTCTAATCATTAGTTCTTTTCATTTTGTTTACACCTCGAGATGGTTATTGAAATACTCGACACGGCGATGGTACTGTAAATTTGCTTCATAATACTTCACGGTTCAGGATCTACTCTCCTTTTATGCGGAGTACGCATGTTTTGTAATACCAATATTACAAATGACATAATCGAGCCCTAATCCCATGACTTTTCTTGCTGGTTTTTTTATACCATTGACGGAAAAATATCCAACTAAAAGGCAGATTAGATTAAATCTTAAGCCATCCAGGAAATAAAATACAGTTTCCTCAAGAATATAACATCTGAATTTTCTGACCTTCCCTGACTACGACATATATTTGGAATCGCGATAAGCCTTTATTTACATGAGTTTTCATAAGTATGGAAGTTTTCATTGTTAAATGCAGCCTCCATTACTCCAAAGCCATGTTTAAAGTCTCTTTTTCATAACTTAAATGCCAAATAACAGAATTAACAATTGAATAATATCAAACTATGTAATTATATTTTTTCCATTTGTTAATTCTGTTGATAACATTATGAAATAAAATGTTATTGCCTCATCGTAATACAGTTTTAACTAAATTTTAAAATAAGCAGGAAAGATAACAGACAAGAGCATGATCTAAATAGCAGGACAAACCTAGTCATTACAGTAAATAATTTTATAAGTATATATCGATATTTTATGAAAATCAAAGAGAGTACTCTGGTCAATAGGATGATTTTGTATTCTAATAACCTTAAGGCACGAATTTTTAAGTACACTTAAGATAAAACTTAACAGTTATAATTAACAGCCTTAAATTTTACCCGCAGCATAAAAAATCAACGCAACTTTAATATTTTAAGTACATCATTTTTTTCAACAGACCTAAATGTTTTCATCAATTACATTTCCCTGACTTAACAAAATTTCAAGAGGAATTTCCATGATGGTATTTTTTGTTCAAGTAGTCCTTTCAGGGACCCTTATCTAATTTCCCTAATTCAACAGCAACTATGCAACAGCATACACGACTATAAACTCGCAGTCACGTAAAAAATTAAATTAAATCGAGGGCAATAGGTAAATGTTTCATTGTTTATTTGCAGGAAGGGGAATCCTTTTTCATATTGAGCCAAAAAAGTGAAATAAAATTATATTTGTAAGGAAATTAAAAACATTAGGTTTGGTTTAAAACAAACTACGAGGAACAGTCTCGACAATGACCCGGTCGATTGTTAGTCATGCAGCAGAGGCAATACGCGCGGCGCGCGACATGTAGGCGGCATTACATAACATCACTTGTAGCATGAATCACCCGCGATGAATGAATGAGCACCCGGCCCCGCCCGCTCACTACCACAACCACTACACCTCGACTCTTCTTACTTGGCGATTCGTAACTAAACGAAAGAAATACTAATGATGCAGTATTAAAATTACAAAATATTACAAGAGAACTGTTCTCATTGGCCTTGTTACATGACGAGTGGGATTCATTTCTTTCACCCATTTGTTTTTGCTATCACCCAAATAACTAGGAAATTTACGTAACAAGTTTAACGTAGTTTTTAAGCAAAATATTATAACTAAAGACATGTTTTGTATATTAGAAGGTCGCAATGTTGCGATAACTTCGACTGTTAGTGACTTGTATTTTACGCGTCTTTCACACAGTACGGTACCTACTGTATTATCAATCTTGCAGAAAGCAATTACACTTAACAAACTCATTTGCAGGAAAACTGAAAACAGATCCAATAAACAGCAATACCCCCGTTGCAGCAGACCTGCATACTCAGCGAATTTCAAATGCAAAAGAACATATTTCAATCCAACATAGCGAGATTTGACATGTTTTTGTAATCTCCATAAGAATAACATGGGGAATGAGTATGCAGGTTTGCTGCCACGAAAATGGAAATATCGGGGATTTTAGACTATTAAACGTTAGATTTCATGTAGATGAAGCCACAAACCAAGTTTTATTAAGATATGTTGAGAAATAAGCGAGGTATAGAATTTTACTTATTCCCCATAAGTTTAACATTGGGACAACGTACTGTGTTTACCACTTTCAATATCTCGGTAACCAATAGACATAGAGCAATGATTCAAGATACTAAATTGTTTGTTTTTTCGAGCTGAATTCAATGGTGCAAACCAAAATCCAATTATTTTTATTTTCTATGTGAAAAACAAAAAAAACCCATTTTTGGGGGGGTTTATCCCCCTTTACCCCCCCTTCCAGTGGTCCGATCGGGCTGGTTTTCGAACTCATCCGAATAATTACTACTTCACACACCTGTGCCAAATTTCATTCCGATCAGACCATTTTTGCGAGCGCTATCGTGCTAAAGTTATCATGGTCTTGGGCTTAGGTCTTACCATGAGACCTACCGTAATAGCTTCTTCCCTATAGGGGAAATTCGCTAAAAATATGCAAACAAGACAGCATTATAATTAAATATATAAATTATTTTTTAATAGAGCTTTGTTCCAAGAATAATGCTGGGCAGCGATATGAAGAGATTTTTACATCTTCAGTAATAGCAACGAGTAAAACTATATATAAGAAGTCTGAAAGAAGATTTCGTACATCAATTAATATAACAACAAAATGGAATTGAGAGACAGTATGCTTTATTTAAATCAAGCTTTTTCAACTGTGTTAAACAAATATAATATGGTTACGCTTTAAGGCAATTACAGCTGCCGTGGTTAAGAAGATCAAATTATTGAGTAAACATTTGATGAATAAATCATGTTCCGTTTGTAGACTAATCATATTAACAAATTCTTAAAGTACGAATTATAGTAAAGAAACCTCTTTTCAGAAGAAAAACTACTTTTTCCAGAGAAAAGCAAAATTAGCAAACGGGAAACAAAAATTTTGAGTATGTGAATAGGATTAGTTGCATCTACAGCAAAAAGCACTCCGCAGGCCGCGGCCGGGGGACGCTGGTGTGTCTAGCGAGCGTGCCGAGTCTTTATTGTTCAGCATCACACTTCGGTCCCATCGCCATTCATACCATTATTCCATTACAACATTCCACACCATTGAAACAATCTGTGTTATTTAATGAAGGAAGCGCGAGTTTTTGTTTTTCTTTTAGTTTTATAACAATGCATATAGAACAAACGCAACTGTGTTGAATAACAGGGTATGTATTGTGTATGGACGAATTGTGTTTTTTTACATCTAGGGATCCCACATATGTTAACATGGATTTGGGCATAACTAGTCTCACCGCAAGAACTAAGCTAAGAGCTTTCCTGCCTGTGATGTAATTCGCTAAAATGTGAGGGAATAATAGAAACATTAAACTATTATATTATAGTGCACCAGCATGATATTATAAAGAAACTTATGGGCAATCAGGAATAGATAACACAGGAATAACGAGTCTTGCACGCACAAAACAACGGACTTTAATAGCGTTGGAGATTTATTGCTCAAGTATCATCTGTATCATAACAGCAAACTGTCGTGCCTTAACAATCGGTTCTTTTACGACGGAATCCTATAAGTTTGTGACACGCACGTCATTAAAGTGCATGCTACTGGCGTGTATTTGCATTGAGCACAAATATAGTAAAAACTACGATGTAGTGAAACTATGTTCAAAAACAGAAATTCAGTAAGTTATTTTTCTTTAAACAGGATATGAGACACTTTTCCTTTAAACAGAATACGAGATATTTTCAATATACTGTACTTATAACTTTCTCCTTAATTTGTTTCTTAAATTAGTCCAGTCAAAAGACAGAAATCGACAGTAAAACTTCATTCGATCTACGTTGGATGGAAAATAATAAATGAACACCCCTTTTTACAGTGCGATTTAGTTGGGTTCCAAAAAACCGAAGTTCATACTGAATTATTGCTGAATCTTTGGAAATAAAACTTCAACACCAGCTCTCTTCATCTTTGCTCTTTTCAACATGACATTGTCCAGTATAGTAAATCTTACGTTTCTCAACAGATGTATAAACTTTCTTCCACTCGGAAACATTTAATGTATAAATCCATTTGCTTCTATTTACAAAAAGTTTGCAGTCAAAATTTACAATTGCTAAAAGAATAAACTTTAAATCCAAGATATATATTTTTACTTGAAGGAATTAAAAAAAAATCAATAAGTTCAACAAGAACTCCGTACAGTTTGGAAAGTTTAGGCTAAGTGCAAATGCTTACTTTATAATCAATCGTAACTTATTACTAACCAATTTGCCGTAAAAGTTTTGAAATCTACTATATATTTGTCAAATACCACTCACCTATCATCGCACAGCCCAAACTACTTGACCTAGAACCTTGAAACTTTGCATGAACGTTCCTCTCAGGGCATAGGCATCCACTAAGAACGGATTTTAAAAAATTCCCTCTGGGCTACGCCCTATGATACATCAAAGTTTCAATGTTAAAGTAGGTATAGGGAAGCTCATTTAGTTGTCATGGCAACCTTAACATGAAATCATGAATCCAAGGAAGTGTTTCTGTTTTTCCACGGGTAAAACCGTGTTGATCAGCTAGTATGTTAAAAAAATTCAGTCTCTTACAGGCTTTCGCCACGCTAGAAATTTCAAAGTGACATTTTGGTTAAAACGTGTCTCAAGCAGTAGTTGAAACAAACTCAACCATTATGCTGGTTGATGCCGTGGGATGCACACCTTTGACAGTTCCACAACCACGAGCGTGACATCACACGACATAAGGGACGAGCTAAGCAGTTTGCTCGCCGACATAACCAACGTCACTCGAGTTGTGCGCTGAGTGCTGCGGTGAACGAGGAAGTACATTAACACTTGTCATCTCTGGGAAAAACTAATTACCTCTCTACAAGACTGACTTTGTAGAATCGAATCACTGGAACTATGGGCGCTTATTACAATTAAATATTGTATAGTATATATGTTCTCTTCATTTATTTACCATAGAGAAACTCTAAAATCTTTGTGAGAACCTAAGTAGTCGAAGTCGTAGACTTAAAAAATGTACTTCATTATATCGAGCTGTGAGAAATTGAAGCCATTTTGTATATTGCAAGAAATGACCAGTAAAACATGTAATTTACAAAACTTTGTATTAATATTATTAATTGTTTTGATTATTTAATGATAAAAAATACCCTTATGTTCATCGTCTTACTCGTCTTTTCTGTTTTTTTGGGCTTAATAAGTTTTAAGAATGATTAATATTTTTTCCTTCCAACAAGTTTACCAGATAATTGAAAATTACTAATGAGATTATCTAAGCAATCTCAAAGCAACGTTGTAAACAGGTGAATTTTAATTTCATATTCACAAAACACTAAACACAGTATGCAGTCATTAGTTTTCTTTGTCATGATCCACCGCTGTTAACATTTTCTCTCGCCAGCTTTCCCCCCTCTTTTCAAGCCTCGCAGGGTTAGTCTGTCATCATGGAGACTACAAAGTCAGGAGATGGGGGAAAAATATACGAAGGACACATGAAAAGGGAAGGGTCGTTCATACAATAAAAATACGGAGGGATTGGGGTGACTAATGAGATATTAAAAACATTTCTGCTTTGTACATGGTATTTTATTTAAAACCAAAAAATGCATCAAAGTTTTTCTTGAGATTTGTTTTTTGATCCCTTCCCCCAATAAAAACCTCTAAAATCCTTTTCCATTGATTGCTTCGATTGTCTTAAAGGTTTTGTTCAGAGATCAAATGTTGGCGCATTGTTTTTTAGTGCAAGAAGCATATTTGCATAAAACTTTCATTAATTATATAGTGATTTACATTCGTACGTTACATTTCAAATGGAGGCGCGCCAAAATAAAACAGTTCTCCATAAATTTCAATAATTTTTCGTTTAAAATTAAATCATAAGACATTATAAAAACTGAAAATCCCTTCACTGTACAGCGGCTGGTTCACACTCAATCTGACGACGCGACGCCCCCTGCCCAGCCGTCCGCAGCAGCAGGAGGCCGCGGCAGGTGGCCATTGACCAGCCAATTACGCCTTTAATCATCAGTATCAGGCTATGGCGGCGGGGAAGGGCTTACGGCCTATTGTATTGTATTGAGTCGTCAATCCACCGACCCAATCTGTTCCGGTTGATCACTCCTCTAACTCGTCTGGTACAGCCGTTGATCACGCTGGTCCGATCATATTTCTTAAAATGAGAAATGAAAAAATATTAAAACATCAAGAAGTATGAAAAAGTTTAACGACAGGCTTTGTGCCAGGATTACATAATTATTTTATTCACCTTCGAAGTACAGTACTGTCCCATAAGGTTAACACTGGATAAGAAGTACTACCACAGAAATGTTCCAAAAAAACATGTTGATTAGGGTTTGAATCAACTCAGTAAGGTCAAATGTTAATGGTGAATTATCGCCAATATAGGAGAACAAGGTATTCCCCTCCCTACATTGGCACTTCAATAAATTCTAATGATACAAAATTATACTTAAGACTTAGAATCATAATATTATAAATCAATTATCGAAAATTCACAAAAAAATCCATATATTTTTGCATTAGTTCTAAATCAAATTCAAAACTTTATCGCAAGTTAACTGCAACATTGAACGAGTTTCAATCTCAAGATGTATACGTTTGAGGCAAGCTGGAATAATAGGCACAATTCTGTTCATTTACGAGCATAGTTTTTCGAAGGCAAGAATAAGGGGAAAAGTATAAATAGCAAAGCAATGTTAAATCGGTATTCGTTTGTTATAGCCTCACTGGACTTCTATTCTTAGTTACATCAGCTACTACTAGAATGGTCTCTTTGAAGACTCTTCTTTTGAATCTCCCAGAGACAAATGGTTCTTTATAGATATCCACCTTTTCTCAACGCATCAGCTTTACAAATCAAATTACCATGAGTAATTTGACGGTTCACAATTGGTAATAATAAACTGACGTAAATATTATTTTACCACGCGGGTGTACTTTGCCGGGGTTCCGTGTTGTATGTGGTTGTACGGTAGCGACAGCCTTGGTTCTATAATCAAGTTGCACGCGATCATCATTCGACGCAGTAAAGATTAATCTGAGTGTCTATTTAAATTTGAAATATTAAACGGTCAGTAAAATCTTGACAAGGACAGCAAATAAAAAATTGCTACTAAAAACCATTCCTATTGTATTTCAATCTTCCGGAAGATCAATATTTATATGATCAAACTACTTCAAAAAGTTATAGCGGAATGGATTTGAAAATTAAGACTTAAAAACAGGTTACAATATGAGAGTTGTTGAAACAAAGCCAGTTTACTTGAAAAGTGCCTATGATTGTACAGATTACTTAAATACATACAACTTAAGTTCATTCATTCTTTTCCTATGTGCTTTGCTATCAGTATTGTTGGATATATTGTTGAGTCAGTACTGTTGTAACCTATGTCAAAAAGTTCTCATAGTTTTGTTTTCGATGACGACCGGAACAAAACAACAATAACACTATTACAGATAGATTTTCCACTGAAAAACTGACAAGCTAATTCTCGTTCATTCTAGGTGACAAAAGAATGAGAAGTAGTTCTTGGAAAACAAGGGCCTAACCGTTACAAATACGACACACAACAATAAGCAATAAGCCGGACAATCGGTTGCATTACATGAGACATTCGGTATAATCGCCAATGTCCGTGTAGGCGGCGGACGGTGGTAAAACCACACGAGCGTGACACTGTCACGTCCGGATATAATAAATATCTGCCAACGGATGTCGCAGAAGCATCCATCATAAGTTGTCAAGGATTGAATCGATAGTGAGGTTCGTATAATCGAATTATTTCTCAAAACACAAGTTTTATAGAAAAACTGCGACGACAGAAAAATCTTCCCTGTTATGCCTATTAATTTACTGTTATGTAAGTTTCATTTCATAACTATTTAAGATATTTTATCTTGAATTGATATGCATAAATTAACTGCGAAGATTTTTTTCAAATAGATGCACAGAGTTTCTTTCGAGTTTTAAGGTAAACTTTAAAAAAGATACATATTTTTACGTGATTTTTTGCTTGTTTTTGGTAAACCTGTAACCCATCTCCTTGTGATAGTGAAATATTCAAGACAATAGGTTGGAATCACCGTTCTCTTTTGGGTCTAAAACACGACATTATCAAAGGAAGACCACGGTACTTTAGCGTGGTCTTCCTTTGATAATGTCGTGTTTTAGAAATAATCTTAATAAAAGCAAACACAATCATTTACAAGAAAGTCATCCATAAAACTGGCAAGTGCAAAAAAATCACGCCGAAGGTAACTGAAATTATTACATCGTTAAATTCATTCCTCATTCTTTTAACTGTCTAAATACAAAACCTTAAATGGAAACACATTTGACGCAAAAATGTAATATATCTAACGTATTGCACTGTCCAAGACTGCCTCTAACGCAGTGTAGCGGCATGATATCTATCATTGTGCCAGTTTAATCAATACGCCTTCATTACTCTTCATCATCCCTGTTATTCTTGTCACTCTTTCCGCTGACGTCCACCACAGAGACGTTCTTTTGAAAAACACCCATTTACAAAAATATATGAGTATTGGCATAACTTTGTATTGCCAGGCTTAGGAGTCCTAAATAATAAATACTAAGTTTATCCGAACCACCATTGAAATTGTGGTTCGGACCCTATACTAAACTGTTCGGCAATTAATTAACAGTCCTGTTTAAGGAACATGTCGGCCTTAGCAACAAGATTACAAAATCGCTTAAAAATCATCCCTCACTCACCGCTCATTCATACTTGACTTTAAATACCTACATGGGTTGGTCGTCATTTTAAAAAAAAGTATCAGTATAAAGGACATTACTGAAACTTGTGAAAGGATTACGAATGAAACTCATCACATTACGAATGAAATTACCAAACACATATAAATCAATAACGGTAAAAAGATAAGTTTTCGATAATTTTTAGCCACGCTTGTAAATAGCAAGAAAAACAGTGAAAGATGTGGACATGAAAAACGGTGTCGTAAAGATTGAATATTTGACAGTGACGGCTGGCGATAGTAAATACTATGTCACGAACGGTTCATTTCATGACATTTATCTTTCGGATGGCTAAAAAACGACTTTTTAAAACTATTCAATATTTGTAAAAGATTTTGTACGACATGGAAAATCTAAGGTTTTAGAATTATACTACTACACCTGTAAAATTACTAAACTTTGAGTAAATGTTATTCACTTCTTATTATTACAACAATATTAACATTGGTAACTTTAAACTGTATTTGTAACTAACAAGTTGTGTTATCGGTTTAAATTAAAACAATCAGCAAAAGGCAAATAAATTGTTATATATAGTAATATTTTCTTAAATTAATGTTTAAAGTTCATTGTTTAATCAATATCATTGAAAAAACTTCTCTTTTCTGTCTATTCTGGGCTGAAATGTAATTTTACTCTGATTAGGACGATTGGAAAATTGGATGTTGTTAAGGCCACAGCGAACATTGCACTACTTTTTAAACCATGTTCATTGTATTAGTAGAATGGGACCAATCGAACTCAAATTAATTTCGTTGCAAGACCTTGTCGAACAGATTTTCCTCCTTCACTAACCTTTTATTTTTTTTAAAAAAAAGGTTCTCTCCATTTTTATTGTTGGTCCGCAATGCACTCTTTTAGTAATAAAATATAGGATGTCTTAACAGTTTCACCCAGTAAACAATTCATAAAACTTCTAGAGTATTCTTTGTAGATCATTTACTGGCATTAATGTCAAAAGTAAATTCATTTAATAGCCAAAAATTTAAGTGGTCATAATTAAGTCACACATAAAACCAACTCTATTCCAAACACTTGTTTTGCACGGAAGTACCCATTACAAGTTTAGTACCGGTAATTAAGCTTCAAGCCCAAACATAATGACGCAATTCCTCGCAGTATAATGAACGAAATTATCTAATACCACGAACAAGAGTTGGATAAAAATAAGTAGTCATGAAAAAACTCGTACCACGCTGGAGATCCATGTAAGACCAACTTACGTCAAACGCAAACATATCTATAAACGTACAAAGGCAAAGCACACAGCAAAAAAGAGCCAAGGCTAGTACTGAAAAATACAGGAGACCTGACATAAATTTTAGAAATATACTAAAGGGCTAAAATAGTATCATTAAGGCCTATACAATAACACAGATTAAACAAATCTACGTGCAAAGTATCAGTGATATTCCTACTGATACATTAAACAAATACATAAATAATGTTATTCAGGTAAACAAACTATGGTCAATCTATCATGTTCGACATTGTTCAATATTAGAGAAAACAATTTTGTTCATTGCCGATTCTTATTCGAGTTAACTTCCTGAAAATCTATTTCCAATTATATAAAAAAACACCACTCCGGAGGGAATTTTGGTTCGGATTTGTATTCTAGTAAAATATTCGTCTACGTCCTTGAATTCATTAGCTGTTGCCTACTTCAAAAAATAACAGAATAACATTGGCTTAAAAGCTAGGGTTTAGAATGAAAAATTCCATAACTATGTAATGATTTTTGTGAAAATTAAATACTAAATCAAAAGCGACACCTTTGTGACACAATAAAAGTACTAGAATAAAAAGCGCGATTCCATAAGAAGAGACAAAACAATGTTTCATTAACACTGCTGTTCCATATAGTTCCGAACAAATGTGATGATGAAGGCATTTCGCTGCTGCGCTGCTGCGCTGTTGCAGCCGCCGGCGACGAAATGCATCGCCGAGTTTCATATCACCTATTTTATTTATTTTACACTGGTCCGCATTTAATACACGCTAATCCGCTGGGAATATTTATTTGCATTTCTAAAATGCAATACTACACATTTACTGGTGATTTAAAAGTACATACGATCACTTATGATATGATTGGTATTTTGTGAAGAAAATCAAATTATAAAACTGAAAACATTTTTATTTAAATAAAGCGAAGAATCAGTTTCGAAATAAAAATTAAAATATCGTCAACAAGCGGTTATGGCGTCAAACCTAATTATAGGTTTCGTTTTTACGAAATTTTAATCAATTACACTATGACAACGAAATACAGAATACTTTGTTTACGTTTAATAAATTAATGAGCACTCAAGCTTAAAATGTGTTATTTATTATACAAGGTCTAAATCATGTTTAACATTAAACAAATCGGATAAAAAAAATCTTCGCTGAATTTCGACATTATAGTGTTTTTAAGAGGAACAAAGGTTTCTGTACTGATTAAAGAATCTAATATATTGCGACTTCATTATTATTTGGTTCTAAAAATCACTTTAATTAAAAAAATCCTAATTTATATTTAAAAAAAACCTGATCAATCTTTACAATGCTGTTTATAAACATGAATATAGAGTAGGTAGTTGGTACAAAGTCTAGTTTGATAGTGTACTATAATGTAAACTACGACCCAGTTAATGCAGAGCAGTAAGGGGGTAAGTGGCAATACAGGGGATGTAAGGCCACTAGCGCACGTGTAGAGGCTGCTAGTGCCGCAACTAGTTTATCCTGTCTTCACTATTTATCACTGACACAACACCTAGTTGAAACGAGTCAATCTTGAAATGTCTTTCTAATTATTTTGTGAAAATCTTTAAAGCTAAATTAATAAGTTATTTTGTAAGTTCCTTCATGATTATACGAAGTTGTCACAACATCGAGACGTTATTTTTAGATGCTGGGTTTGAGTTTGAAATAACAGACGTTTGAAAACATAATTTAACATCGGGATAATTAATTAATTTTACTTGGAGGAATACGATCGAAAAGGAAATCGTTTGATGAAGTACTTACTTAATTCTAATGAGGCAACCCACACCAACCCGAACATCACTACGTGTAACACACCTGAAAACAAACAAAAATATTACTCAAAGGAATTAAACAAAGTGCAGTAAGCGATAATACTAGGCATATACGTAGATAAAATGTACAAACAAATTAATTCATCAAAGACATTGAAAAGATAATTAAAGATATCTAAGATGGAAATAGACAATGTTTATACTTCCAACTGTGCTCGCTGCTCCCAATACTTCTATAAAAACCCGTAGATTTTGAGACAGACAATTAATTTACTTCTACTTTTTAGAAGGTTGACATTTTTAAATCGTTCCGGTAGGTATGAGGCAAATTATAAATCTTAGTACTGAATCGACAATTTTCATACACTTAACAATGAGGCGAACGTGCGGAATCAATTGCAACCGCTTCACATATATAAATAATAATACGTTGGTATTTGCACCTCCGGTACCTCCGAGAATCTTTTATATTGGGCCTGAACTTCGAAAACTGAAAACTGCATTGCCAAAGCAGGCTACACTGCAAGGCTGAAAATATTAACAAGATTTTCTTGTTTCTTAAATCAACGGTGAAATTCTCCCCCCTTTACAAGAATGGTATTTAATTTCAGACCGGGGAAAGGATCCCACGTACATCCTAAACAATAAAACTATATCTAACCACCACAAAAAGTACTTTAATTTGCTTACGCGTTCTATCCTTCAGGGCAAGAAATTCTTGAAGTTAGTAAATAACATTCAATACAACCGCACGCGTGCCCCCTTGTACCATAAAGATTTCCAAATCCGAGGGAGGGTTACGACCCTCTTAACGACATGCAGGTGTGAGAGAGAGGGACGCCACACGACCCGACACGGGGACATAACAGCATCACCCCCGTCAACTGGCAAGTGATCAGCTGGATGGAGCTGATTTATTCATCACCTAAATAAATTACTAATTATATTTTTTTAACCAATTTTAGTATTATCCCCGATTCCTCTCTAATAATCTTTTCCCTTGCTTCCATTGAATTTCTTTCAATTAATAAATTAACAATTACGGTTAGTAATTAAAAGTTGGTTCTACATATGTAATTAACGTAATTAATAATTTTCGATTGAAATAATGATATATTTGCAAAAAATAGGTAAAATCGCGCTTATATACGATTGCAGAGATATGAAAGTTAAAGGTAAAATTTAAAAATAACAAGGGTTGGTTTTCTTCCTTTTGAGCTACGAGCAAAAAGTGGCATGTAGAAAAAAAAATAATACTAAAAGATTTTTTATTATTAAAATAACACTGAATAATAACTCCGGATTATATACTCCAAATCGACCGAATACGAATAAATTCAAAAGAAACAATGAAGAAAACATCCAAATATGTATTTTTTAAATTGTTTATTTATTTACAATTTTAGAGTTACAATGTCTAATTTTAAAGTGGTAAAAAGAAATACAACTACTCCGATGAAGTATTTCTCCAAACGTATACAGGCCAGGAATGCCGCGCCGCGCCGCCTCCCCCATCGCCTCTTCACCGTGGACGCCGAACAAGCCTCGTACATCGCCAATTATGTCCGTAACTTTTACAATAATCCCGGCCCAACGACAACAGACGCCCTCCGGTGGACGACGTTTAACAGCGGCTCCGAAAGCTTTAAACGTTTACAGCTTTTTGTGTTGTTCACGTATTGTACGCCGCTGGATACTACCATACTGCTCTAAACTTTTAAAAGCTGGGCGTATAATACAAACAAAATAATTTAATAAGTAGGCTTGGGTAAAAATATTATTTATATGCTTTTTACATTATATGCTCGCGGCGCAGCAAAAAAACTAACATTTTTAATGCGGTTTTCAAACATCCTTAATTAAAAACAATGCTATATTATCCTGTGCTTGCTGGGGTATAAACGTATGAAAAAAGGCAGCAAGTTCATTTTCAAACTGCATTTAGGTTTTTCCATTTGCTTCCTTTTCATTAGTTTGATGCAGTTTTAGCGAACTTGAATACTTAGGCTGTACATTATAGCTCGAGGACCTGTGAACATAGTTCAAATAATAATAATATTGCAATCTTCATGAAAAGTAACGCCATTGTTAATATATTCAAGAAACTCCATCATTTAAATACATAGAGTAATTAAAATTAAACAGTTTATCAGTAGTGGTCACAAAGTTTGGTACAGTTCGCGGGTTTTAACATAAAAGCATATGGAACTGAAAATAGGCAGGAAGTTTAGCAATTCTCTCATCCGATAACATTAACGGTTTTGAAACTCAACCAAATCCGATAAATCTGTCAACCGCATTTGAGTGTCATCTGTCACTTGTCTGAAGTCGGGACATTTCCTGAACGGATCTCCCCTAATGAACTCAAAACGCGTAGTAAGCAGTAATCAATCCTCGGAACAATCCCACAAATCAGTTTCTCATTTATTGAAATTTTAAAAGTAAATTTATAGGACTGAATTGTTTTCTTAAAATCGATTATAGCATTGAAGGCCGCTTTACATTGATCGAATAGCAGATCGAGTATGAAGACGAGTTAGTATATACTCGCCAAGGGTAAACAGATGGACGAGTCGAGTGACGGGCGAGTCGGCTGGCTGACACTCCCCGTTCACATTGGCGGCTGCAGGGAAGCCCTCCGGACGGCAGCCAATGCAACGTTTGAGCAAGTAGTGCAATCGCTCGCGGAGTGGGGTTTTCTGCATTACAGGGGAGGTTAACAGCCAATGAAGTGGTGAAGAGGCGAACAGAAACGAGGGCTCTACAGCCACGGCGGAATAAGCACGAGGGCTGCATTCATAACGCGCTCGCAGCTGCTGCATTGTAGCGGCTCTTGCAAAAACCGCGCTGCTCTTTTAACGGTCCCGAAATTGGATTCCTTTCAACCTAGTTTTTAGCTTTTTGTTAACAAATGGGGGAAACCGAGGAGATAATCGCAGCCCAAGAAGGCCAATAAAATTAAACTGGATTTTGTTTCAGTTTGTTTAACAATTAATCCTTATTTTAGTAAGAAAAACAAATTATGTAGGTATGTTTGTTGCTTTAAAAAATCATAACAATCTCTGTTAAAGTAAAATAATTTGTTAGAGCGTAATTTGTTATATATATATATCGTATTTTAGTTAAGCTATATATCGACATAAAAATAGTTCTCGTTAAAACATATATTTGAGAACTTTTTTGTTACTCTAGTCTAATGTGAAGTAAGGGATAAACCAGCGGTAGTATAATAATTGCTAAAATTTACGTACAGACCTATTTCTCTATCAAACTTACAAACAGATAAAAATTCACACAAAAATACATACAGAATACTGTACAATAAGATAAGCTATAAGGTATTAAAAAATAATAATTATTATCTCATGAAACATGAATTAAATTGATAAACCCAGCAGCAGCAGCGTTACACCGCTTTTTAATTAAATAGATAATGATACAGCTAAATTGCAATGTGGTGCTCGGAGCTACCTAATGTTTCATTGCTGATTGTCTGGATGTCTGTATAAAGTAGGAACAAATAACACAATAGGATGTCAAACGTCATTACATCGCTTTAAATAGCCTCATTAGCTTTGTTTGCTAAGGTCGTAATTGATAATTAAGAGCAAATATTTATTAATATTTCAACGAGTAAAAAAAATTAATTGTATGAGGTTAATCAACGATCGCAATTCGAATGTAGCATAACATTAATTGTAATGCATGGCAAGTTCTTCAATAGGAATATTAGTTAAAATTGTATTTAAAATAACTTTAAAAGTTAATTTTTTTTACCAAATAGGTAATCCCGGCCGTAGTCACCAGGGAGGACTACGAACATGTTTCAAGATAATAACAAAAACATAAACCACGATTATTTTCATTGCGGGTATCCCTTTAACAAAACAGTATTACATCACAAGCCTACTGCAGAGTAGATTTCCAATGTCGATCGTCCGCCCCATCCGCGAGCAACCCCAGAGCAGCGGGGCAGAGTGCGGTTGGGGACGGAATAGTTGTATTAGCACACACCCCCGAGGTCGACGAAGCGCGTCTCCTGCGGGGGTAGTTTACTCTGACAGCTATGCGATCGACTGCCAGTCCGTCTGTTTGTTGGGGTGTACAGAGAGGGTAAATGCCTAATCGGCCCAATGGCACTGGAAAATTTGTTTTATGTCTGAACAACCTAAAACGCTGCAAAGTTGTAAAGGGTTCCTCCTGTAGTAATTTGATCTAGGGCTATACTTTCTTATATTTAATATGCAACTATTTATTCATGAATCTCAATAAAAAACTATTTAGTAACATTCTGTATGAGTTATTGAAGAATTAAAATTTGCATAATGGAATCTTAGGCAGACTACAGCGTATAGCCAAACGGATAAGGTTCAACCCTCACGTTGTAAATATGCATATTATAATATGTAACAACATCACACATATATCTAAATCTTTTGTTAATGGTTTACGGTCCCCTACATGTACAGATAAAAAATGGTTAATAAACATTTCAGCAAGAGTAGACATGACTGCGGGCCTAAATGTTGTACTTTTAATTACGTGATTAATTGGACAAGGAAATCCTTTCAAGCGGAACATTAAAAGGTTAAATTAAAACATACCTTTTTTAGTATTACCTAAGAATTATTTCATTTATTTGTTCAAACGTATTTTAAGTAATATAGTATATGGAAAGGTCCTATCGCCTTTTAAATACTTAGGCCACTGATTAAACAATTCATTTTTATTGCTGAAATTTTACAATTTTGTAATATGATTGCAAACAAATAAGTAAGCAAAGATGTGTAATGTGTACATAGCAACAGATTGTCCAGAAAAATCTGAGCTTTTATTTATACAATGTAAATTCAACTTAAAAGATTAAACAGCGAAAAATCAATTGTAAGACTTAAAAAAACGACAAAAATCTAAGAAAAAACAACACTTAACTTTTTATAATGATGTAAACATGCGTGCATCCCCCGGCCGGTTTCACGCCTACCCCGCCCGGATGTCACCTGCCCAAACTTAATCAACTGATGCCATTACCGCGCTAACGACCCGGTAAACGGAGGAAGTCCCTGTCAACCTTCAACCCTCACCTCGGAGGGAATCGAATTAAATGGCTCAATTAATTGAGGTAATGTTCGACCCCTCTACAAATATAAACAACTAAAAAAAGCCCGATGGTGCAGGGGATTGACTAACTTGGCTGGTTTCATTGTAACAAGTAAGCCCCGGCGAAATGAATATTATTAAAATACATTTATTGAAACCCTTTTATGTTTCGACGAGCAATGATCAGTCTTCCTGTAATACGATATGCACAATGTATCCGGTTAAACATTAGATAACCGGGTAAAACCCCATATAAAATTTCCTTAAATTTTACTCTGAAGAAAATAATTCTCAACAATTGTGAATACTTCATTGAAATACAACTACTCATTATACCGTGTACCCATCAAACTTTACATATTGTCAAAAGAAATATAACAATTTGTTATTAGATGCATATAGAGTGAGGTAAAATAGGAAATATTGCCGCTAATTAACAGAAATATATTCAGAGAGGATTTCAAAAAGCATCTCCTCCAGGCGTTGGAGTGAAGGCGGCAGGAAAGGAAGCAATTCAATCCGCCACAATACGATTTCCAGCATTCCACCGAAGAAGCTCTTCCATACATCGACTGTCGTCTATCGCTCACTCGCAATTGGTTCGCAACGGCCTACGTGGCCTGAATACCGGTCCGAGGTGTTTGTTGTATTATAGGGGGGTTCCTCAAGTTGAATAAAAAACAAAGGATGCTGCGACAGCAAAGAGATATTTCACTTTACAGCACAACGGTTTTGTTTAAACATGACTGTGAGTAGTATATTTTGGGCTAAGTATTGATCTCAGATGTTCTGTGAACCAAGAGACATTCCATTGAGTTTACTCCGACATATTCTTCTAATAAATTATAATCTGACATGCCCGTAATAATTTTCAGAGGAGATTTATTTAATGTATTCCGGGTCTGATTTAGTCCTAAAACAAATTAATTTTTAATTAGGCACAACCGCTTACCAACCGAAATATTATGTATATAATATTATATTATTCTATTTTTTTGACTGCAATATAAACAGAAATACTTTGTTAATGAATCATTTCTGAAATAAACCCATTACTTACTCGTCAAAAAACAATATTTTGGAACATTTATCGGTACAAAGGAAATGTTCACATTCAGAAAAACAGAAGTTTTGAAACAAAGACGACAGCACGCTTTAAAGCGCACAGTGCAGTCGCGTTTACAGCTGTAACAATGGATCCTGGGGTAGAGAGCGAAAGGGGAGTGAAAAACGGCTGTTACGGTGGATCGGAACCCTCACCAAAGTGTCATCCCCGTGACGTGACGTGATGTGACGGGTTAGATGTATGACACGGTGTCAGTGGGTGGGCCACGCTCACGGCGTCATCGCTGTCAGCGTCACGCTATAGAAGGGACACTAAGAATTGCCGATATAAACATAGAATTTAACTTTAAATCAATTTTATTGGTATATTTTGATGCCCTGAGTCATTAAGTTGTATTGTGATTGAATCTCAACTGTAACCAATGTATACAGAACCCCTGTATACATGGACTGTAACCATCAAAGAGTCGTCTAAAAATATACTAGTCGCGCAATGGTGCACACAATCGCAATAAAATTAATTATAACACACCAATAAAAAAATCATTCATTTTAATTTTCAACAAATTCAACGCATTCTACAATGATAACACTACTACCGATACAAAAGATGACACGTTAGACAACACCACTTCAATTCCACGCGTCCATGTTGAAAAGATGCTTCACCTATTAAAAATAAACAGATTAATTTGATGATTACGGTAAAAATTGAAAACAAACCTCAAGACTATCGACTCAAGACCTCTTCATCCTCCTTAGCGAAGGGGTGCGGAGAAGGCGGGAGGCTGCGTGTGCGAGTGATTTAACAAGCGATTAAGTAAACTGGAGACCTCGGGAGCGCCAGACGGGGGAGGAGGGGATAATGGACCAAAGTATCGCTCCCATCCCTCCTCACAAGACGCCGGACAAATGGGCGCACTTACCTTCGCCGACAGCCGCGCCGCACGAGACGTCTTACAGGGCTTACCGCTTGTTTGTAACATCCACAGGGTCGATAGTATAAAGATCTATACCTGTTCGGACAACTTCTGCTATGGATCTCAAGATAGAAAATCATGATAAACATAAAAAAAGACAATATATTTGTTAGAAATATGCTAAAATATGGTATACGATGCATTGTTCGTCGCTTAAGAAGTCATAATTTTTCTATGGCGTTTCTTTTAGTACCGTTTAATTGTGGATAAAGCTGGAACGCATGCATAAGGTGACTACTCCGGCCGAAGCTGCAATATGGAATGTTTTTTATTAGAAAACCTCACAAAAATAATCATTATCTTTAGACATACTAAAGACGCTTTTAATTTAAAAAAAAATGCTGCAAAACCTCCGAATTTTTTTATATGGCTAACCATTCCGCTTAGGTACCCGCTTAATTACAAAATGCAAGCAATGAATTTACGTGCAATAATTAATTTTAAAGTGTGTCCATAATAAACGCTTCGTGACTAAAATGATCTGATTGCATACAATTTTTTACACCCATAAATAAACGGTGACGCACGATTTTAATGATTCTAGGTCAAGTAGTCCGTGAAGTAGGCCTATGAAATAGGGCATTAGCATTAATGAAACACAATTCAATTATTAATTCACTTGAGTGAGTGACGAGTTATAATAAATTTATAAAAAAAACACTATTATAATTTACTAGTCAAGTTACCAATTTTACCAACTCTTTTCTTACAAACAATATTTTTTATCCAGACAAATCCAAACAAAATAAACACAAACTCTGGTGAGAGCATAACAGTGTTCCGCGCTAAGACTCGCAACTTTCGTTTCTCCCGCAAACAAAACTCTCACACATAACCGGTCGACTGTAAACTCCAACTGATAAAAGAAACGTTTCCAAAATACTGCTAAGGGCAGACCAATAAAAAGTGAGTATAATGAGAAAAGTTTACAAATTGAATACCGCTCGGGACGAGTTCGGGTGAGCGATAGGGTCGTTAGCAGGCTTTGTTTTATATTCGGGGTTCGAGTTGTGGCGCATTATAAAGGAGATAATCCCCGCAGAGAAGTAGCATCAAAGTAATGAGCGAGTCTGTGTTGTTCCGACGTTATCGCGGCGTTTGATTGCGTTTAAATCGTTTTTTGTCCGGTGAAAAACTTTCAGCTGTGCTCAAGAGTTCAGATTTTATTGAGCAAAAGAATTTTCATCGCTTCTTAACAGCATCATTTACATTATTTCAAAACTGTAGCGCTCTTGAAATAAAAAATACTATTCTGACTGGAAAAAAATGAATTCCTTTGTTCCTTAATATTAGAAAGAGCCCTATAGCTCCTCTATATGTATATATCGTGAATATTTCAACAATTGAAAGTCATGATCTTCAAGTAAAATTACCCCCTTTTGTGTACAGTCGTGTTCAGAGAGCTAATTTTCAAAAGTTAAAGCAAATATATAGATAAGACTATTGGAAAAAAGAAACTGAAGGTTTAGGCCTGAATGGTTTTGAAAACGTTTAAGACGTTGCTAATAAAACGTGGTACGGCGTTTTCTATAGTACTGATCACAGGAGGTGTTGATTTAGACGGTGGGAACTGTTTTAAGAAAGAAATGTAAGCTAAAAAATATCATTGAGAATAACATTTCTGGAGAAATAGTTATTCCTCGCAGGGACTGACAAAGGGGCGGTTGTCTAGTGGGTACAATGGGCTATTTAGGCAGCACTTAGTGACTGTCGGACCGTTTACACTGTGGAGGAAGTAGATCCGTCAGGGGAGACGACGACATTGTATAAACACTGCGGGGGCCGCGGTCCTGGTGCACCGCTACCGGGCGGCGCGCGCTACACCTCGCCTCCCCGGCCCCAACACTCGGCATGTAAAAGCCTCAGCACAATTATACTATTAGGCTAGTAAAATAATTGAAAATCAAAGAACAGATCAACTGCAGTAGTATATAAGTTTATGGATTCTATAATTTCAAGGAAAGTTTCATTTTTATCAGTGTTCCATTTATTTCAATTTTTGTTATCAACAGTGCTGTGATTTTCAGACATATTTAATAAATCATGGTATATGCGTGACATATTTGAGAAATAGTTATATCAGTGTCCGTAACAGTGGCAAAAATTAATTATATGTTGTTTGATTTACCAATTCATCTGAAGGTTAAGAGTCAAAACTATAGTATTAATAATCTTGAGTGAGTTAGCCGATATATTTTGTATAAGTTTTATTGAACTCAGGTTTAACAATATATGAAAAAATGCCTTAACAAATACATCAAGGAATGTGCATGAAAAATAAGTTACATAATCTTCTTCGCGAATATAACTTTAAAATTTAAATTTTCTTCTAGTAAAGAGAATACTTTTTCAGTGCTGAATTTAAACGGATACATTAACCGGAAACAAACAAAACCTCATTGATTTCACTTAGAGCACCTTTAAAATATATTTTTGTTAATACAAAATCAGACACATTTTATTGAAGATACTACAATCAAATCTAACTTGAAAAGCTCGATTTGGCCTAACTCGGAAACGGGTTTTCAAAATCAACAGTGACAGGAAGCTAGAGACAATATTTTGAGAGGAAATGCAATTTTGACGGAGCGCAGATCGGGGCAGCGACCCAAACCGCGTTAGACTCACTTGACTGGAGCTGAAAGGCCGCCCCTCTCCAGGCGCGATCCACTTCGGGAGTTTATGTTTGGGGAATTTTGCACCCGAGTTTTCGGAGGGCATGGAATCGTAAGATTAAGATGATATAAAGTAGCTTTGACTTCCATTAGAACGATTGAAAATATATTAACAGATAGTAGGAATCACGGTAAAAGAGAAAAGATTGCTATAGTGTTCTTGCTGACAATTAATATATTAGTCTGACGAGCGTTTTTCTACAGTTATAAAAAATTAAATAAAGAGGTAAAAAATTGAGCCATTTTTATTGTTTGTTTTATTTAGCAAACAGCTCATTGACGGGCGAAAGAAATGAAAAATCAAAATTACAGAGGGCCTATGCTGAATGCTGCGATAAAGATAATTCACAATCAGTACTGAAGCCGTGAACATAAACATCATGGAGACATCATGGTATTTTCATGAAAGAGCATTTTTAGGGGAAAATTATATACTAAAGGAGTATAATTGCACAATAAAATGAGAATTCGAATCAAAGGAAAATAATATACAATTAAAATAATACTTTTAAATGAATCAGGTAGTTTAAATATTACAGAAACCATCGACATTTAATTGGGAAAGGTTTTGACAAAAAAAGTAGCAAACTCGCACGTTTCGACCCATTTTCTACACAAACATCCGATATAAAATTCGCCATAAAACCAATCTGCTGTTATCGCATAGTGTCGTATAATGAATAATTCAGTCTAATCGCCGAGGCCGACCGAATATAAAACCGACTCATTTGCGATCGAGCCGGACGGATTATCCGGGGATTTCATTATAAAACAGTTCAACCGCTGTAATTTGGGTCGTGATTCATTTGACATAACTAATTCAAAATGTCACATTACTGATGAAGTTGTAAACTTTACCAGTCCCGATTGAAAAAGCGGTAGTCTATTGGATAATTTTTATACTATTTTTCTTTCTATGTTACAACAGTGACTTCACAAAATCAATTACTTTGTATTCTTTGCTAATATGAAAAAATGGCTTGGATGTATTATTCATGGGCATGTAATTACATCAAATGATTCCATAATGTAAAATTGATAGTTTTAACACCCCATTTGAAGGAAAAAGCAAACACACAAAGTAGTCAACAGAAATTCCAAAATGCACAATGTTATGCAAATTACATTTCGCCTTTTTTCGAACGCTTAAGCGTTGAAATTCGCTCAAAATTAACCTGTAAGGAGCCTGCATGTTGATCTTAAAATGTAATCTACTGTGTTTTGCGTTATAAAATAGCAGACATTAGCATTAACCTTAAAATAACATGAATTATCACAATGTTGATAAAATGTAATAAAAACATGTGAAGTATCACGGCCTCAGGGCGAGTGCAGCTAATTAACTAAGTTCTTTAGAAAACCCAAGCTTGTTTTGTTGTTATACAAACAACAAAGCAATTTATTTAAAATTATAATTTCTTTATATATCTTAACTCGAATTGGTTTATTAAAATATGTATGGTTTAAAAAAATAAGTACACTTGAAAACGTTTTAAAATGGTATTTGTTTGTAGAGATCCAAATTAAAATAATAAAAAAAAAACAATAGAAACGGCGGGTTAAGTACAAGTTTTGAAGCCAACCAGCTGATCCTGAGCTCATTAATTTGACATAATGTTTAAAAAAACTTGACCTTGTCCAACCCGTACTAAGTGATTTTATTTTATTATAATGTATCAATGTAATAATATGCGAAGGTTAATACCTACAGTCTGGTGGGACTAGCTTAAAAGTGAGTCTAATATTGGCTTGGATTTTATAATTAGGCTAATCCACAGAGTCTGTAACTTATCATTTTCAGCGAAAAACAATATATTTGACTAGGGCCTACTGCATTGATTTAACTAAACATTACAAGCCAAAATAAACAGGCCAAATTAACAGTCCCACCAGTTAGGTGCGGGGGCGGCACAAAGGAACCGCAGGGCACCGGAACCGAACCGCTCGTATACCGGAAGCGGTCATGTGATGTTCACCGGCGCCCAGCCACTCCCAGCTGATTTGCTCTCCGGCGTTTCCGGTGTGCAGGGTGTGTCTTAAATGAATTCAAGGGGGCGCCTTTGTTACCCCTGTGATATTGATTCCAGCTCTCGCATCGGGGCAGGTGTCCCATTGTTAGCCTAAATTACTTCTCCGTTCACAACATCGCAAACGAGCCGGGGGCGCCTTCGCCGCGTTGTCAGAGGCTAATGAGCCGAAGATTCGGCGTCTCAAGTTAACAAAATCGACAAGCCACTTTGGGTTGCAGGTAGAATCTCCCGATGGTCGGAAAATGTACGCAAAACTGGGAATCAAGAACAACAACCAATTTTGTCACAGCGAACCGGTCTTTAATTAAACTTGTCAATTACTAATAGAGAGAATTTAAGATAACTGCAAGCATTCTCTCAGCGATTGCAAATAAAAGTAACAATCAAATGAGTAGGTTAATAACTAATAAAATTTACACAAAGCCTTTAGAGTGCTTTTTGAAACTGACCTACGGTAAATCGTAACGTAAAATCAATAAATCCGTTAACTCGGTGATTAATTAACAGTAAAAATTGTGCAACCGATTACAACATTAACATGAGACCAAAAATTAAAATCGCTTGATATAAAATGTAACAGAGTATTTATTTAAATAAATAACCTAACCATCATTAACAACTCATGAAAATAACCTTGTAAATGGGACCTTTTATTTTGGGTCTTTATACCATTATGACTAACATCTATCTATTATACTAATTTGCTAAGGAATTTCTTGTGTACAGCAAAACTCCTTTATTTATGAACCGATTTTGATGATTGTGGTGTCAAATTAAAGGGAATTTTCTGTAGAGGTTATGGAATAATTTTTGTAATTCTAAGTTCAATGTGCTTTGCCCCACTGGACTTTTAAGTTCCCATGTATTTTAAATGGAAGTATATTTTACCAAACATATGGTTTGTATAAACTCTTTTTATTTTAATTAACAGCTGTCTTGAGAAAAACCTTAATGTCTATCTTCTGTCACTTTGATATTTATTTACATTTTTTGGTTATTTTTTTAGTTTACAACAACTACTTTGTGATAGCATTCATATCTTGGTGGATTATTAACATTGAAATATAATCTTCAAATAAAACTTAAATCTGTTGTAGAAAATAAATCTGTTGTAGAGAATCACTCACATAAAATAATTTTTAAAAGTGGGTTTAAAAAACGTAATAAAGTAAACCAATAAATTTCATTTCACCAATACCAAACAAATATATTCTCTTCAAACTGTCTGTCTAAAAGAAATTCCTGTTCAGTTCTTTAAAGACGGAGACAAACGAATAAGAAGTTCTATTTAAAAAAGTGTTCCAACTTCCAAGTGGTACTTCAAGAAGGGTTTTACACTCCAACAAGAAATATGAAGGATTAGGAATAAGGAGAATAGCTTGGGAGATATGATTACTGGTTCGCTTAAAAAGGAAATATACCTTAGGATAGAAGTAATTAGTTATCCATAACCAATTATTCAAGATTTGAAGGAGACAGAGTTTTAACTATGGGCCCTCCCAGCCACAAGAGATAACAATATTTTTATGTACAAGCAAGTCCTAAATGTCAAGTGTTGAAGAAGTATGGAAAAAATCCAAGGAATGGCGGGATTGCATGAAGACGACCTGTGACGGTGAAGGTTGCCAGAGGGCCTAATAAAATTGTTGCAGACATTAGAATGCGTATGAGAACAAATTAAAGAAAGAAAACTGTGAACCATATGAAGCGGAGAAGTATGCATTTAGGATATTGGGAGTTGGAGGAAAAGTTGATGATAAAGCGAAAATCAAAAGGAACAAATAAAGGCTTAATACGAGTAGTTAATCTCACATTCAGGTTCGAGACCACTTCTATACAGCCCGAAGAAATTCACAAATGGAAAATCTATAAACACAACAACTATGCTGTACCTCAGTGGAGAGAAAATATTGATTATTATACTTCTAGAGATCATCAGAAAAAATATGAAAATTAAAGAGAAAACCTAACTAAAATCATAATAACGCTAAGAAACATAAACTTATAAGAATTAAACTAATAGTGATATCCAATATATTGCAAACTATAAAATGTTTGCCTACTCAAAGTTGACAAAATTTTCTCACATCATTTAAATAGTTAATTTCATTAACTGGAAACGACTAGTTAACACTATTATGATTCATGGAACTACAAATTGTACAATATTATTCACGTTTGGTTCAGAAAAAAAATTTCACTTGATTATGGCCACGCTTTTCAATAATAGGAAAAAACCAAATTTAAGTTCCATGGCACTACGCCCTAGCTATTGACCCCATTTCTACGATTATACCTTTATGACCTAGACTTATAAGTAGCGTGTATTAAACTAGTTCTGTAACATTTAACTATAGGTAAGAACTAAACATTTAACTACAAATATTCTACACAGCCCACCAGTTATTCAACACAAAAGAACAACGTGAGCATTGCGTTTCTCCCTTGTGATACCGAGTTTTAGGTTCTCAGATAAGAAAGTCCGTGGCCCGAAGGTGATTTAGTTCCCGGTAAACTCCGGCATTACGTTTTCACCCTCGGAGATTTGAGCTTCTTCATGCATTGCATCAATTATGAATCTGGAATCTGGGGAAGTGATTTCCGCATTAATGTCGTCGCCCCCAGCGTCAGTCGAACCGGGTGAACTTTCGACCGACTCGAGAATGAATATTGCTCACCGCGCCGTCATCTCGTTATCTAAGCAAGTTTTAAAGATTTATTTTCGTTTAGCAGACAATTTGTGAACCTTAAAATATTGGCAAATCATTAATAATGTTACTAGATACGAACAATTTAAAATAAGGACAAAAGTTGGAACTAACCTGCGGAAAAACTATGACATAGTTTTATTTTCGAATAAACATATCTGCCACACACAGCTGCCTGGATCAGCAGCACATCAAGAGCAGAAAGAGCACAAAGGGACAAAATCAATGACTGCCTTCACCAGTTGTTTACACGCTGGACAGTACGACTTAAGTTTTTCAGTTAAAAAAATATTTAATTCCAACACACATGAGTACAGATATTTGTTTGCCTGAGTACTAAGGTATGTTAGTATAAGAACAATTTTAAAACATTAACATGTTAATAGGATTACGTAACACACATTTCGTGTTTTAATTCGGTGAAAATAGTGAAATAGTTTCCAGACAAAAATAGCCTTGTCCACGATTTTCAAAATGAATATTGTAAAAATAATAACAGTTAGGCTATGCTATGCATTATTATTAGTTTTATTGATAAGTGTTACAAAAATAGTTTTCAAGAGATATCCTAGTGAAATACGTACTGTTAACAAATTTCAACTATAGTGAAATTAGTTTTCCACGGATAAAACATAACTATTTACAACGGGGCAACAACGTAACACGGTCTGGAGGGCGGATATGACAGGATAAGAAAGGTAAGGAGATATAAAACGCGAGACAAGCCATACGGTGGGGCATAAAACTGCCTCCGCCCCGACCCGACGCCTTTTACACCACAACTCGCCCGCCCGCACACCCGCTGCTCAATATGTAATTATCAAAAGTACGGTACCGAGATGGAAAAGTCAGAACAAGGAGAGGCATTCTAAATCAACCAGAATAGTGATACATATTAGAAAGAACTAGCAATAGTCCTCGGCTAATTTTTCTTATTTATAATATTTTCTTGCCCAGACATTTTCTGAAAGGAATTAAAAATACAGGAACTTAAAAGTATCTTCTTTTTAGGTAAAATTATCGCTTTTGTATGCATATTAAATCAAATTATAAAGCGAGTATATCTTCACTTGAGTGTAATTAGTGATGCTAGGTGAGCACGAGACGGAGATTGCATGAATATAAATTTCAAAGTTAAGTTTAAGTTCTAATATTACAATATCTTTGATAAAAATTATTGGGAAAATACTTTAACACGTATATGAAATTTTAAATACAGTACAGTGTTCCAAAAATCTGTTACAAAAAACAAAAGAATCTGATACAAAACTATAATAAAACCATTTATAAATGAGAAGGAAATAGGACACAAATTTCGTAACATTCCTTTTTCTTTCTTAGTTAATCGGCGCTGCGCGGCGTGACGCCCAGCGCGGCGGTCGGAAGTGATCCAATCACGCGGCGATCAGTGACAGACGACGAGATTAAAGGTCGGAAGACACCCGCCAATCACACGAGCCGCCCGGCAAGGAGTGACACTCAACTTCAATAAAAAAGGCTCGTGCATCGCAACCGCGGCGTGCTAGATCTAAAAGATAACTATTGTTAAATTTATCGTTAAATTTACCTACTCGTTCTCTATTGTTAAGTAGGTAAATGTACAAAATACGGTCCAAACATATCAGAAGACTTACACGACTTACAAGAAAACCTAAGTTACCCTCTAATAATGAAAATTAAATCTGCTATTAAAAAGGTTTACATTGTCTTCAGACCCGATGAAGAAAATTTGTTAACTAAAGAAGATCAAATAAGTACAATTATGTTAGTAAATGATTGACGTTCTTCCTTATTCATTAAAACAAGTTCTTTTTTATGAGGGAAAATCATAATTTAAGAAATGTTTCTACATTTCAATTATATCTTTCATTAATACAGTAATCTCAAATACAATTATGTAATGTAATGTAATATATTATAAAAATTAATTTAAAACTTATAACTGATTGTACCAAAATATAATGAACGAACTATAATAATCTGATTTTCATTATTGTTTAACTGTTGCATAATCTTTTCAGAACTTTTATTAAGTAGGAATTGATTTTACAACAATCTTCAGTAGGACAGTTGCAATCAATGTGCTCGATATATTTCAGAAATCGTCCTCGTTTAAGGGCATATTCTATCAAGGACTTTCTGGGCCTATTGTATCTAGTAATTTATTTATTTTATTTTCACTGATTTTTCATTGTAATTTGTTATTGATTGGGATATATATTGTTTTACTATATTTTATTGAATCTATCATTCCTACCGGCCAAGTTCTCTTCAAAAATTATTAAAATTTTTACAAACATTAGTATCAGCGCAAGCTCTAGAAGTGTTATCTCTCGCACCCACGCCCGAACGATATGAAGACAAACGGACGTGAAACACGTAATGAGGCGATGTTATTCAGGCCAGGCCGCCAACTTTGTAAACTTTCTGGACGCGGCCTTCTCCCCTTTCTTTTACTTTTGATTAATAAACTTAGAATTGGTTTTTACTGCTCTACTAAATTTGTCTGGCAAAAAGCGGCGATAAACATCAAGTTAATGGGCAAATATTGTCTATGAAAAGCATAAGCTTAAAGCTCAAGTTAATATTTAGGAAATTAGAGAAATGAGTGCAGCGTCTAATAGTAGTGGTTTGTTAACATCTGGGTATTAGCTCAGTAAAACAACCTTCGTGTTTGTACTACAGCTAAAGGACCTGCCATTCCTAATTATTGCTGTAGCCAGTATCAGGCCACTGACGGTGAGACATTATAATTGACACATTGTTATTTAATAAATAACAAATGAGATCAAGGATATGAAAATTCAGTTTTCTTCAAAGATAGATTAAAAATAAAAAATGCAATACATTCACGAATCAAGAGTCAAGTTAAAGAAATGGGTAGCCAATAAAAGCTGAGCATTCAATAAGCTGGACCCTTACACCAACACCCTTGTCCGGTGAAATATGGGGGTATGGTTATGTAGATTTCCATACGGGAAGAATAATAGAACTTCTTATTATGTATCACTCGGTAGTTGTCACCCGGAAATAAATCGGAAATCGGTAGTTGTTCAAATGTTAATAAAACATTTAATTTTTAAAATATTTGGCATTAATATGCAATTATCATTAAAATTTTGCATCTTAACTTCTGCCAAAACGTTTGTATTATCACAAAACATTAAGAGGGGGCTCCAGTCATGAAAAATATCGCGTTTCTGACTGCTCCTCCAATTAGGCCAATGATAACTTTTAAATCCGATACAGCCTCAACCGCTCAACAAAAATCGTTAATTTTTAGCTAATTTGAAAGAAAAAAAAATTACCTAGCGACTTCAGTGAGCAGAATTTCGATACCACATTTTGAATAATTTATACAAAATTCCAGAAATCTATTTTTTGCGATTTTTTGACTACTAACAAAAAAAATATATCAAACTTCTGCTCACTGAAGTCGCTAGATAATTTTTTATTCTTTCAAATGAGTTAAAAATTAACGATTTTGGTTGAGCGGTTGAGGCTGTACCGAATTTGAAAGTTAACATTGGTCTTATGGGGGAAACAGGTAGTCGCGCGGGCCTGGAGCCCCCTTTTAAAAGGTTAGACTTTAGATAATAGATACGCTGTTCTGATTGCGTATGTTGTGTCCTGTTGTTTCTCTGTGGTTAACTCTATCTCTCTCATTTCTTCGGTGCTTTTTGTTATGATTTTCCTTATTAAATTATGACTTACAGATAGTTCCTTCCGGGTTGACAGCTATTTCAAACAATAAATAAAACACTGTTGAAATAAAGGTGTAATTTTATTTCAAGCAGTACTGACGGACTGCTGGTGGATAATACCTCGCGGCACGTCTATTCTCTCCCTTATTTCCTCCCCTGCTCGAGATAATGATCTTAATCCGCTGAACGGAGATGCAGTTCTTTGTTGACTCTGGGATCAAGTTTCCATCAGACTGCACGACATTATTTATTACAAAAGCATCGTTTATAATCAAGCGTGGGCGCCACGCCGCAGGAATTTATAAAATATTCGATTTCTTTGAATGCCTTTTTTCGGAAATAATTGTATCATTTTTAACGAATTTAATAAAAACCGTTTTAATGCTATTAATTCAACCACTTAAATTTTCCTATTTTTTTGGAAAAGAAAATACACATCCAAATTCGAAATGGAAATGAAGCAGCACAGGGGGTTGTGACTTAACGGCCAACGAATATGGATTATTGTCCGTTCACCCCCAAATGGGTAATGACCACTGAGCAACGTGAAGCACCCCATAACTGGAGGGTGGAACGATATCACGTCACAGACCATAAAGGGGTAGTGACCAATGGGCAAGGGGTGGAAGCGCGAACTGAAGGGAGAGTTGCGAAACGTGGCGGAACGGTATACATTTGTGTGGAAATGTGGTAGAGTATTATACATTTCTGCCTAATCAGCCCAAAGTTAATCAAGTAAAATTCCTAATCCACATTAATTTGATATATCGGTGGTTAGTCTCACCAAACAAATCAACATTTCTCTTCTGATGACTTCTATCCGAGGTAAAAGTTCGGAAATTCATTTACTGTACTTCAATATCAAATTGAACGTCAATTGGTTTAGTCCAACAAAATTCGGAGCCATTGAAATTTTTATCGTCATCCTCTAATAATCAAACTAATAATATTATAACTAATAATATTTATCAAACTAATAATATTATAACTGATGAAGTTTCTTGACCATTTAATTTGTCTGATGAAAAATTAAGGACCGATACATGTCTGGTTGTTTGCAAACAAAATATGAAGGAAACTTCTAAGGAATAACAAGACGCCATTACCGCTTTATTGCCAAGACAAAGAACGGAGGCGTTCGGTATTCCTGTGCAAGGAGCAATTTGGAATTGTCTTTGTGCGAAGTGGTTGTTAGTTTGGTAGGATAAAATCTAGACATACACTTTGTTTTTGTGTAAGTTGACGGTTATAATGTTGTTATTTTACTCACGATGGAAATATTAACTTATACACTATTAACGGATTCTTTAGTTTGTATCAATACTTTTTCAGGGATATAAGATATATTGTCACTTGTGAGCACCTTGTTTATAGTCTGTTATACAGTTCCGCAACTAGATTTCTGGTAATTCTTTTTCCATGAGACAATGGTTTGGCAATCACCCAAGGAATAAGGTATTATCAATGTAAACAGATCACCTCATCATTTTTTTTACTTGTACGTTTTTCAACAACTTTGTGATTACAATAATTAAAACTTCTTTCTTTAGGAAGAAGTGTGCAATATAGGCATTGCTCTTTTACAAATAAACATACATCGGTAAAAAATGTATATATATTATCTAGTCGATTTATTAAAATACTACGAATTGTAGGTCTAATAATTTATATTTGAAGCTGAATTAAATTACAAAAACACATGGGCACATGAGGGCTTGAGAAGTTAAATGTAGTTATCAGATTATTAAAATTTGTATAATTATTGCAAGATTACTGATTGTTTCTTTTACAACTATATAAGTTCATTTTAATTAATTAATGTTTCTCCCCAAAAAAAAGAAAGATTAATTTAACTTTAATAAAAGGCGCTCAAAATATAAAGATTGAGCTTCAAGTTTTTATTACTAATTAAACGTATTCAGTTCGAACGTTAACTGTCAGATTCCTTTAATCCCCAACAAATACCCTAATCCATAGAATTTTAACCAATCAATATACCTACAGCGAAAGAATTAAAATCGGCAATATTCAAAACAGACAATATGTATTGTCAATTAATTCATTGGGTAATTTTTCACTGTTAACCATAAATTTAAATTGTCTCTTGAAAGAGTGAGAAATAACTAAAATGAAAAATTACGTGGAAAAAGTTTTATATTATGTGCATGAGATTTTCTTAGCATTCAACCGACCAATCGAGGTGTTTCCTTACATTGATTAAACATGCATTTTGAACGTTCAACAATGGAGGTAGCAGGTTACAAATATTAGTTAATGAAAATCAATCCGTGAACAATTAATTACATCAGTAATATTATCGCAATGGAATAGAATCAAACGGCAGGAGCCAAGGCGGAACACCGGTAATGACTGTCATGGTGACAAACAGCTGGGGATTTATCGCCGGCAGTTCGCAGCTGCCCCGGCTGTGCTGCTGTGCGCTGTGCTGCTGTGTACCCTACTGGTGTCCGCCAACACTGCCTCGAGTCACGTTCAAGCAAGTTAACGGAGTAAAAACGATACAAGACGGTTTAATAGCGGCTAAAAAATAGGTATTGATTAAGTCGTCAAACATTCCAAATGAAACCAGCAGATATTACGCAACTATTTGAAAGAAGCCCACAAACAAATCAAGAAAATTATACTGAATACATCTTGGTAAACAAATAACAAAACAGGCAACTTATATCTACTGTGGTGTTTTTACATAGTTGTGAACTATTATTTCACGTTGAATATAAAATATAAGTCAATATTATGATGAATTCTCTTAATGTATAGTTTGAAGATCCAGAGTTAAAAAATCTTACTTTTTAATGTTTACGTATTTATCACAATCACTAATTTTGTGAATTGGTTAATAACTACACCTCTCAATTATTTCTTCAAGTTTATATTCATTTATTTGCTGTATTTCCTACACGATCCCATACGTCAGCTAATATGTTTTAATTGTTTAATGAAAGGTATATATGAGCCTTTGACGTTAAGACCCTTCATTCATGACGGATCACCGGCTCGACGAGAGATTACTTGTCGACTGACGGGCAAAGGGCGGAATCTGACAGGCATTCACTCTGTCGGCGCCGGCGGGCAATAAACCGCGACCTTAAAAGCAAAATATACCTCTTGAAACAAAGGGGCGAATCTCATTTAACTGTATGTAAAGCACCCGAGTGGACTTAATCGCTCAGAGAATATGTCAGTTTTATATGATTGAAATAATTGTCAACCCTAAACTTACCCCCAAAAGCAGATTTTAAAGGTCACATAACTAAGTATTTAGCTTCATTAATAGTGCCAGACGATAGGATTTTATTTGCAATTTTCGTTATAGAGTTTAAAACTAATATTGCAGTTATTTTTTTTAAACCGGCGTGTTACAGTTGGTACCGTCGTTATATTTAGTTGGTAGGAATTATGTTGATAAGCCGATTAAAATAAATAATCCACTTAACAAGTTATAGTCACGTCATTTTTTAATAATGAAACTGATATCAGAAGGTAGACTTTCGTAATAAATATTTTAAAATCAGAAATATTATACTTTCAGAAGAAATTGCAAACTTTGCGTTTTCATAAACAATGTTACGAAAACTATGAATACTTTGGCTTTAGAGGAATAACATTTTTTAAATTCCGAAAATCACAAAAAATAACAACCATAAAGAGAAAGAGAACCATTGAATCATAAAGAGATCCATTGTATAACTCAATCTGAGTTATTAAATGTCATTAAACACCCGAATAATAAAGCCTAACATGCCAGGAGGAAAGGTGCGTTATCTTACAATGATACTTTATACGTTTACCAAAAAGTTTGTCGAAAACAAAAGCAAGTTGTATTCATAAGAGATGTAGCTAAACGAAAGTAGTATAAGCACCATAAAGAGTAAAGAAGATAAGCCCGCCGCGGAGTTAAGGGGCAGGCCCTTGTATTATTCAACACACTCTGCAAGAGAGATTAGGATAAACGACGCAGGGACTTGTATGACTTAACTAAATAAACAATGTAGATCAGGATTGAAACTGAATAACGGTACAGTTCTAACAGAAAACTATAATATTATTATGATCATTATTTGAATTATTTCAAGTGATTTGTCATCATCAAACCATTCAAGTCACCGCATAACACTGAAAATTAATTATTTATATACGATGTATGAAGACTTTTCAGTGGATCCTGTTACATAACACTGACTTATCATATATCCAGAGGGGTAAATTAATTAACCGACTGCTTGATTGCCCAAATTCCACTGCAGTGACGTTACACCATGTAACGAACCTACGAGTATACGAGTGCCTGGATCTGTACTATTGAAATGGTGGTTAATCAACTATTTCGAACTTATTCTTGAGTGTAAACTGATTTAATTTTAAGAGAAGCCATACTCATTTATATTTGAATTTGACTATACTACCTACAATATTTATGTACCTATTGAAAATATTTAAATGAGGGAGGTGTTAACACGTGAATCTTACACTCTTATAAGAGCATTGCTATCTTGCCTGCGTGCTTGCGTCCCTGCTTGTTTGCACAACGATCTCAAAAACAGCTATGAGGATTTTCTTCTAAGTTTTAAAATAAGCAATTTAGGCTATTACTAAAAAACGTGTTCTATGCAAATTACTTGGCCAGAGAAAATCTAATAATGTGATAAAATGAATTTTAAGGTTGTACAATTTTAACATTGGCCATTTGAGTTCCCGTGGTAGCAACTAAATAAACAAGAAAATGTAAACAAATAAAGTAATCAAAAAAGCTGTTAACGATCTACAGCCATCAAGGAAAATACAGCGTGTGGGATGAAGATTGCATGGAGTAATAACAAAGGTTTTATTTATCAATTTTACTTCACTGAAATATTTTATAGTAATTGGGATGACTGGTTAACATGAAATAATACCGAGCAAGGCTCGGTCAACCAAGTAGGTTATTGAATTTTAATAACGCTCCGGATTACGTGGTTTTAACTTAGGTTTTGATACCCAATATAAAAAAAGTCAAACAAAATCGTTCTTTTCAAGTTTATTTTTTATTTTTTTAAAGTTGAAATGAAGCTTTAAGCTTCCTTCAAAGCGCTTAAGCGCTTTAAGCTCCCTTTAGCGCTTTTAAGATTTTCAATATAAGCTCTGAAATATAGGCTTAAAATCATTATTTTATCGCGAAAATAAAAATTCTGACTTTGGAATAGTAAGCTAAAATTAATCACCTCAAATTAAAAAAATTGCTTATCATAGAGAAAATTATTACGAATAAAACTCAAAGACGCCAACGTTTAGGCTAAACACTTAAACGAGGCAGCAGCATGTGACTATGAATGTATTACACTTTGAGCGACAAATGTAACCTTTACAGCAGTTCGTCTCCAACACTTGGTCGCTCGCCGTGTGAGAAACATTTAACTCTCTAAACTAAAACTATTCCGTTTTGTTATGATTTAAATCATTTATGTTTAACATTGTAAGTATCGTATTCGTGCAGTTTTACATTTTTAAGTGCAGTAGTAATATAAGTTTATTCTATGTAGGCCTATATGTTGTTAAACCCGTTCACGATGAATAATACCCCCGTTGCAGCAGACCTGCATACTCAGCGAATTTCAAGTGCAAAACAACATATTTCGATCCAACATAGCGAGATTTGACATGTTTTTGTAAGCTCCATAAGAATAACATGGGGAATGAGTATGGAGGTTTGCTGCTACAGGTATATTAGAACTGGGTGGTTTTAATTCAATATTTAGTAGATCTGAACTAGAAGAAGCCATTTACCAAGTTTTATCAAGGTATGTTGAGAAATAAGCGAGATATAGAATTTTACTTATTTCCCATAAGGTTAACATTGGGACAACGTACTGCGTTTACCACTTTCAATATCTCGGCAACCAATGGACATAGAGCCATGATTCAAAATACTAAATTGTTTGTTTTTTGGGCTGAATTCAATGGTGCCAATAAAAATTTGAAAAATTTTATTTTTCTATGTAAAAATCTCAAAAAACCCATTTTTGGGGGGGTTTACCCCCCTTTACCCCCCCTTCCGGTGGTCCGATCGGGCTGGTTTACGAACTCGTCCGAATAATTACTACTTTACACGTCTATGCCAAATTTCATTCCGATTGGACCATTTTTGCGCGAGTTATCGTGCTTAAAGACACACATATATATATATATATATATATATATATATATATATATATATATTTATTTATTTATTTATGAAAGTGAACGAATGGTGTTTTTGACATCTGAGGACCTCAAAAAGAAAAAATATGATGGTTTTAGGCTTAGGTCTTACCATGAGACCTACGGTAACAGCTTCTTCCCTATAGGGGAAATTCGCTAAAATTTACCGTTAAAATACTTACGGTTTCTCAAAACAAGTAACAACTTCACCGACCTGAAACAAACCAAAAATAATTAAAAAATAAATAAATAAAATAAGTAGAGACCACTAATTATTAATCTACAAGCAGCAATGATCATATTGTTAACAGCATAAACTCTCTAGAACCACTTTTTGAATGATAAAATATTTTTACGCTGAGCTGGAGGGCTTTAGAGAAAAAGAGATGGCTCTACAGAATATTATTGAAAGATTAACCATAAACTAAAGTTAAAAAAATGTTTATTTCCGTTTTATCCATTTTTTTGTGATTCACTTAAAAATTATAAAACCATCCTTATGAAAACTAGACAAGTAGCTTCCGGACATTGAATTTCCTTCTCTGGATATTAGATATTTATTTATTTTGTCTACTATTACCAATGGATTTGAAAAGAAATTGTAATTTCGCTGGGTTTCAAACAGAAAGCGCTTATAATATAAAATAATAGAAGGATAAGTAATGACAAACATTCCTGGAGAAGAATGGCCGATAAAATCTGAGCATCCAATAAAGCATCTTCGTCATTCCGTGCGACATTTTCAGACATAAAGGTGAAGGAAATAAAAATATACAAAGGGTAAAAACGTAGTTGGCCATTAGGTTACTAATAAAAAGTCTGCGTCAACTCATAAGTAATTTGACTGAAAATAACAATCGAACAATCATTTAAGTTTAATTTTCTAATCACATAATGTACAATAAAAATTTTTTTTTAATTGGAGTATCCTTCGAAAAGGTATGTTGAAGTGTAATTACTCAAGTCTACGACAGTCGCAAAAAATTAAATCTTAAATAAAACTCGTTAGAAACGTAATATATCTTTTGAAGTAGGTCGTTAAACTGTCAAATAGAATAAGAAACTGTTTTGAAAATCTCATGACTACTTCAACCTTTTCTCAGATAACTATATGAGAGTACAGTTATATCATCCGTAAATGAATAAAGTCAAGATTAATTTTATTTAACTCCCCTTGATGAATAGATTTTTATGTTCTTAATCCTAGCTGGATCATTTCTCTCTAATGTGAAACATTACAACCAAAATATCGAAAACAAAAATAATCCTAGAAGCTGTAAAACCTATCTCAACCACGAATCCAACTCGGCCAGTGTAACCAACACTGAACAGCGACCACGTGAACAGCGACCACGTAAGCCGTCGATATGATCTCCTTTAATACGACGCGATGCGGCACGGTCAGCTTTTGCCGCAGTCACTATTGTATTGCGCCGCCGAACAATATTAAAACCGAGGTCTACCTCATGCCGTATGCAATGTGAACGATTGATTATACCTATAATCGCGCATCGCACTGACCATGTGAGCGGGTCGAAACCACAAACGGATTATTGGGAACGTTTATGAATTGCGTGGTCGTTGAATTTACATTCTAGAACGCTTACTTTTTAAGTTTTAATAGAGTTACCTCTTGTAAAATTAAGATAAAATGTACACAATAGCAAACAATAAAATGTCCAACATATTTTTCTTTTCTTTTTTTCTTTAATGGGCTAATATATTTTGTCTCTTGGAGAACTGATTCCAAGAACCCATGTTTACAAAGCCAACTAAATATACCTCTCCCTCCCATGAAGGTTTAGTAAACAAAAACAAACGAGTAAATAAAGGGAAAGGTCTCTGGTGCTGCTGGAGTCACCATATGGCTCCGAGGGTCTAATCGCATGCTACAAATAGGTAATATTTGACAACTATGAAATCTGTTTCAAATATTTCAACAACTATTTCATTTTGATTGTCTATTAAATGGACTTGATTACAAAATACAGGTTGAATTGTTTTCCCAAAACATATTACAGCACAACCGACATCATAAAACCATAAATGAATCCAGAAGTAAACTGCCGTATATAATATGGACAACCGTTACCGTTAAGGACGCCGTAACTCTGTCACATTGTGTGAGCAGAGAGCCAGGTGGCGAGGATTAGTCAGTCCAACTCATGTCGAGAAGGTGTAAGATAACTAATAAAAACATAAAAATCACTCTATAGGATTCGATACTCCTGTTAAATAATTCCGTAGGCAACTCGATCTTTATTGAAATAAGGATAAACAAATTCATATCACATTTAATTTATCGGTTACGGAATTGGTTATATGACTTGAGAAACTGTTTTAAATCAATTGGGGGAATTATGTTCTTTTAAATAAGTGGAAACATTTCTTATACGGATAAGAAATGTTATAAGTGGCCGTGGCAGGGATGCGGATAAGAAATGTTAATTTTCACAACAATAGTCCATTGGGCTGAATCCGGCAAGATAACTAGTAGTTGGAAATGATGATGCAATTAGGCCCTGATCGGTAACCCAATGACGGCCAGATTAGAGGGTGAAAAGACACGCAAATCCTAGACTGCCAACTTTATAGCTTACCCGTGTTATTAAAAGGAAATGCTTTTAACTTTATCAAAACTATTATAAGACATCACTTAAACATCGCATTCAACATCGAATATGTAAGTAAATAAAATGGTTCGCTTTCAGTGAAATTCATTTCACACATCGCAGCTTGACAAAATAAACATTATTAGATCAAACTAAGCCTAATCCTTAAAATTCAATCTATTAAATATATTTCTTGGCAAAAATTAACTCAAAACTATTTCATAAAGCTGTGTAAAAAAGGTAGGGAATTTGCGAAATTATTTAAACATCTAAAAAATTGTTCAGTGTTGACGAAGCAATTTCAAGTCACACACACTGACACACAATAAATACTCCATGATGATAAAATTTTTAATCCTGGAAAAGTTATATTTTACGTCAAAACTGAACTAATGAGCCCATGTTATTCAGGGAAACGTTCGACCAACTTTGTTAAACTTGCCGGCCTTTGCTCTTCTTGCAAGTTAACATCGACTAACTTTTCTGCGAATCGACAAGTTAGTTCGAGTTTACTAATTAAATTAGTAACAATCTACAAAAACAGTGAGTTAATATGATCATCTAAAATAAACAGTGACCATCTAAACTCTAAAACTTATAGCCTGTTACATTGGCTGCCTAGAACATGCGGTCAGTCGAGGAACGTAATCCAGTATAGCTGACCTCGTGCTTGAAGAAAGGTTGAATAAAATCGAATAACAATTTCTATGGATGTATGTGTTAATTTTACAGTGTAAATACTAACAGTTCGACTTAGTTAATTATATCATTTTAAAATTATTTTCTCACAATTTAAAGCAGAGAAAGTCTTTTTTTTAAGGAAACATAAGAATTCTTTGGGTGACCAACAGTAGTGGTCCACAATCCAGGGTATAAAGAATGGGTGGCCAATAAAAGCTGAGTATTCAATAAGCCGGACCCTTACACCGACACCCCTGTCTAGGTGAAATACGGGAGTATGATTCATAACAGTGAGCAGAGAGCACTCGTATATTGCTGACCTCTTGTGAGTAGTTTTACTCACGAATGGTTTGTATGATCCTTTCTTTTTTCGATATAATAAATCTTATTTCATTCGACTTGTGAGCCCATAAACTTTAACATCCCCAAGAAGATTACTGATCAATTTTAAAGTTTTATTGAGACGCATAGATCATGTTATAAATGCACGAAACGTTTGGCAAGAACAAACAAACTCGAACCAGGAAATTTGAAAATAATAAAAGAACACGCATCTATTTAACCAAGCCATTCGTGTAGAGATTGGCACGGGTAACATGAGCTGGACCAATACATAAATCCCAATTACCTAATGGGTGTGAACAATCTAAGGGTTTCATTGATCTAATATTATAAATGTTGATTTGAGTCTAGTTTCCATTTACCAGCATTTAAAAATGTTTCTATGAGATAGTAATTATGAGTGTATTAAGTAAATAAAAACGTGCAAGATTATGTAAATACTAACTGAAATTGTAATACAGTATTAATAACTTGCAAATTTTGTTTTGAATAAACAACAACACAATGTTTTACTTAATCTCTGTCTCCGTGAAATTTGAGTCAGCATTCAATTAATTTAATGTTGAACACTTTTCCTCCCGGAGCGGCGGGAGATGAAGAACATTATTAGTTTACTCCCTCATTACAAGAAGTAAAACGCGACCAATGATAGTACGTAAGGTAAACATGTACTTACCATGTACTTTCCCACGTGCAAACTTAACATGATGTTACGCAACAAATATCAATAAACTACATAATAATACCATAAAGACACAAAAATTAAACAAATTTGTTCTTGAAAGCAATGGCATGAACGATTTTGTGGTGCAGTAGCTCAAGTATTGGTATTCCGAGTTTAATTAAAATGGTAAAATAATTTTTTTTGTTCAAACTAAATTAAAATTTTACTTCAATTTCATAAAATAAATTTATAGGGGGGAATAAAAACTGGGATTTATTTTACTAAAGTTTGTAAAATTAAATAAACCTTGCAGAAAACTAAATGCTCTTTAGAAGCCTTTCTACATATTCCTATTCTCCCCCTCAATCTGTTAACATCGTAATCCTCCAAACAAAGATGAAATCCTTTGTTGACTCTGCACCAAACACAAAGAACATCTATATTGGGTAGTGTAGATTTTGAAGATAGTGTCATATAACGCAATTAATCAGCTGATACAATATTTTTAATGTAACATGAACTGATTGAAATAAAAATAATATAATATGAAAAAATTAATTGCACTGCAATATTGCGAAACACTTTTGTAAGTTGATAATAAATCTGCATATTGCAATAATAACTCGTTTGGACGTTAGTATTTTAATTCAAATTCGTTATTAAATCGAGATTAATGTAATATTAAATATTTATAACGATATCAGAAGGTATGAAAATGGATATGTTACTATACGATTGCAAAACTCATAAAATTAATAAACCTATTAACTGTGATATTAACGTGAAAAAATACCGTAAAAATAAAAAATTGTTTGTGTCTAAACACAATAAATGATGAATTAAAACTACGATTGCGTTTCATACAAGTTTTGTTTTAATTTTATGCATAACTTATCACGTATGTAACAATATCAACAATTAATTAAAAACTGGCAAATCAACAATAAATATGTTAAGCGTGGCTGGATCCATTTGATGACATTTTGCATCGAGAGAAAAAGCACGTACAATGGGCCCCCAGCAGCGTTTTGATATTGCAACCAGGAACAGTAAAACTATACTAGCCTTCGGGCTGAGCTGATATCAGTGGCCATGATTTTCATACATGGTTCCTGTTTGTATTAAATGATTTTCTGCGAATTCTCCTGATAAAAAAATAGTAGCCCTTTTTAGCACGGACCTTTGCCTCTACGGTGAATTGTTGTCACATGGACCAGACGTCCATGATCAAACAGACGGCGGCACCGGGAATGTCAATATTGAAATTATTATTTTAATATCGGGGGATTATTAAAATACATTTCATTTTTTGTTTTATATAATTCAGGATTCAGTATCGAATTAAAACGGGATATTATATCATATTGTTCATAAAAATACCACCAAGATCGAAAACTCAATAAACAAACAAACAAACATGGCGCTGTGAATAAAATAATAAAGGAAAAATATAAGAACGTAAATACGTTAATGAATCAGAGAACAAATTTGGCCAAGCTTCCTAAAAAAGCTGCAGAGATTTTTTTCTAAACGCTTGAATCACTTGCTGAAATAAACGTGTTTCCAGATAAATCGGCCTAGTCCTATTATATAGGAGGTGTAAACAATTTTGCTTTAACTTCAAGAGTTTAACAAAATATTTGAAAAAGCTTGTTACACTGTTATGCTACACTAACAAACGGACTATAAAAATGATTATGATAAACCGCAGCAAAATGTTAATGTTTTTATAACAAACTCAGATGCAATTAATAAGAAGATATGGCCTTTCATATTATATACAGAAACAATCAATGAAAAATATTACACTTCAACCGTTAAACTCAGCCCCCGTTAAGGAAGAAGGTAAATAAAAAAATCTTCTACTCGATTTCACAACTAATTTTTATATACGACAACAGAATCTAACAAATTAATGCAAGATAAAACAGAGGTAGAGGAGTCAAACTTATTAATGATAATGACTAGTGGTGACAAATACAGTGATTCATCGCGGCTGGCGGGGGCTGCCAAACAGAGTAGCGATGTAGCTTGTAGCGCAGCAGCGACTGTAGTGTGTATGTGGTAAAACACGAGGGCAAAACATCACTGCGAAAATCGTCCCAGTTATGTGTATTGCCTCTCATAACCACCTACTTAATTAAATGTACAGTCATCCAACTAAGTTTGGCATTTGTGTACTCAAAGTTAAACATTTCGGTAACGCACATGACAACTTTTACTGAGTAAAACATGTATAAAATAACAGATATCAAGATATAAAATGGGTTAATTAAATTTTCCACAATATAAATTCAACTAAATAAACTATAACCCAATTTTGACGAAGTAAAAAATATATATATAATAACAGTTATCTAGATATAAAATGAGATAATTAAATTTTCCACAATATAAATTCAACTAAACAAACTACAATCCAACTTTGACGAAAAAATATATATATATAAAATCAAACAAAAAATAGTTTTTTTTAAATAAAATACCTAAAACTAAACAATATTTTATCTCGATGCGATAAAATAGATATCCTAATACTAAACGTTTATTGGGGTTGGGTTTCTTTTAGTTACTAATTCATATTATTTTAATGTAGGGATGACAAGAGGTCAAGGCTTAAAAGTGCTGTTGTAATATGCGAGACGGCCGCCAGACGCAAACTGCAGCCGATTTAAAATTCAACTCTTTCGCCAAATTCCTCATCTCTCGCCAGCATTCAACAACCAACAAGCCCTGCTTTGACTATCTTAATAAGCGACATAATTACATGTTTCTTTTGTTTTTGTTTTTTTTTTCTTTTTTTGGTCACTTTTAAATTTACTTGCTAATCCTTGCAATGTATTTGCAAAAAGAAATTTCTTATGAATTATTTTTAAATTTACAACAAACCTAAATCCTTATTGAATTTAAAACTTAATACCTAATGTTTTAAACTTCCTCTTGCAAACAGTTAAACCAAATTGACTAATCTGGATTAACGTCTACAAATTTTAGTGCAACGTTGGTTAAAGATAATTCACAATAATAATCCAGGAAACGAGAAGGTTTTTAATTCTTTGGATCGTTAATCCTTCGGAAATGTTGTTAAGTCACCATCAATTAAAAGAAAATCCTGTCCTTTTGAACATTCCCCGTATTTTAGTAAAATCATTTTGGACCCTTATTGTAACAGCTCCTTATTGTGTGTTTTTTGAGCTTTTATAAAAACGACGAAACCTGCCCTTTTGTACAATAATTTTAATTTTACGTTCCGTTCATGAATAATCTTAACAATGATCCTCTAAAAGGAATTTCTTGCAGTTACTAATATTAATGTTAAGACAAAAGGTTTCTCCATCCAAGCCTTCTCAATATTGCACATTTCGACTACATTATGGTTACACGTTTATGTCCGCACTCTAATTATGTATTAATGTCAATCAGCGGAAGGGAACGCCCCCATTCAGGGGTTTCAGCGCAGAGGTTTCATTAAATCCACCATCAGTCTCGTTTGACAAGGGAGCAACGGCAAGTTGACATGCAAAGGGTAAGGGTTGTCAGGCTTAACCCTGACAATTTTGATCATTAGTGCAAAATATATGTCGAGTTTGCTGTATCTTTTGTAAATACATATTACATGATAGTATAACTGACGTATATTTTCCTGAGGTAAATAATTAAAAACGATTAGTTCTTGTTGATTCGTCGAAATAAAATAAAATGTTTACAGGAAAGGGCTATAAAGTTTACAAGTAATATGTTAGAATGAAATTTAAGTACGATACGCAAGCTGATCTTATAGGCCCTGAATATATTGACTGGCATTACGAAATATTCAATTTAGCGTAAATCGTGTATTCTTAAATTTAATGCAACTTTACTGCAAATGGTATGATGCTCAGGTGTGTTGTCACAAGCTTTCGTTAACTCTAAAAAGTAATATTACAGTAGACTTGGAGAGAATTTTCGTTTCGTGAACGTATACATAGCTCCTTTTTAGTAGGTTTTAAAAGATTATAATAAAATCAAAATAAATTATAGGTTTCGCTTGCCATAGGTCCCTAGTCTCTATGTTTTTTAGTTAAATTTTCAATTAAAATCAAGTTTTCATGAATAAATGTACTCAATAATATGATTTGTTTTCAGCTAATTCATACTTATACTTTTCTTGGAATGACGATCTACCCAGGTAGTTATTTTAAGCCAAGTATGATAGATGAGTGTACTGGGATGAGAGTGGCTAGATCTTGTCTTGTAGTTTGTGTAGTTTGTTACTGACATGATGTTCAAACATCATGTTAGTTTTTTGAAAGGCCGATATGTTCCTTGGACAGGACTGACAATAAATAGTCCAATAGCCAATGAGTGGTTTTAGTAGTCATTATAAGGTCTCTACAACAATTGCTTTTTAATATTAAAAATTAGATTTACAATGCAAACTGGGCAAAATTACAAGCATTTTACTTAGAAAATTGCATGCAACACTTTATATTACTTCTTTTAATTTTTATTTTCTTAACTTATTTTTTTACAGTAAAAAGAAGTTGATTTGTTTGTTTTTGTAACACAAATAAAGTTCAATTACTTTATGACTTTTGATTAAATACATCATAAGAATATTTAAACTAAATGCAGACTTATAACATTGAAGTACAAACTATACCAAAAATATCAATATGAAACTTAATAAAAGCGAAGGATTGGAAACTCGGTGTCCCAAAGTGAAATCAAATAACAGGGGACGTGATGAGAGTTCCACATTGTAAGCAACGGCTGACACAACCGCGAACGCCGTGCAACATGTACAGTATTGGATCGGCGGTTTTGGTCAACTTGCATTACAAATGCACAATCGCGCATTTGATTCGACTTTTAAATTTACAATAAGCGGATGAACTTGGTTGAACGAGGTTACAAATAGAATGTCAATTTGCAATAATAATTTGCAGGGAACGTTTCCGATTATTTACAAGAGTTATGTTTTGGTGTAATGAATTACTATACTTCACGTTAAAGTACATTTTCAAGCCCTTAAACACGTTTTGTAATTTATTTTTATTTTAAGGTATAGTCTTAAGTCTAAATCATGCTTTGAATACTACATCTGGATTTTTAAAAATACTAATGTTTTTTAGCACCTTCCCGATTATATAGGTAAAGCCAAATAACTTCGTCTCTCGATTTTTCCCAAAACTGCAACAGAGAGCTCTTAAAATAGGGAAAATTGTACTTTTACAATAGCATCTGTGATGCATAAACTATGCAGCTTAAATAAAAACATGCAATAAACGTAAAGCATTTCATACAACAATTATTTAATACTGATAGTAGTCAATCAGCAGATGTTTTTCTTAAGCAAAGTTATTTGGCTCTACTTATAATAAAACAGTTAAACACAATGTTGCCTGGTATAGGTTTCCTAATTCACACGTGGTATCTGAGCTTCCCCTACATTGAACCCATCTATCACCATGTACTTCAAATTGTTAACAAAGCAACAATCAACGTTTTAAAGGAAAGGCCATCATCAAACTAGAATGAAGACAATGAACCGGGCAACTTCTTTAAAAAGTTAAAAAATAATTCCATATAAATTTGTAATTTAAAGTCAGCCCGGACAAACTGCGCAGTAGACAGTAACTAAACTGGACACAAGAACGCGATCACACCGAGCCTGCCGCGAGCCGGCGGAGAGGTTGACAACCGGGGTGGCTGCGAATAGCTGCACGGAGACCGCTATACAGCGGTGACCCGCGGGAAAATAGGTGTTTTACTTGGTCCAAAAACATCGTTCTTCGCCTCAGCTGTGATTATAACCCTAACGGTTAACGTAATACCAAGGAGGTCCGCGTTTTGACGTCCTTCTCCCATTATACCTTGTTCAAAATACAAGCATAATTGATTGACAATATCATCACGATTTCTATCAACGTTAAACGTCGTAAATTAAAGAAAGTACTTTGCTTTTAAGTATAAATTATAAAAACATTTTTACACGTTATTCTTTTAGAAATGGAATAAGATCAAATAAGTCAGGGAATGTTTTTAAACTGTCGATTCAAGCACATTAATGTTTAAAATACATCTTTTTTGAATTTAAATTAGTTCAAGAACAACAATATACGCGTTTTCATAAACCACATTGGAAAAAATAACGCTGATTCCATTAAATAGAAAATTCATTACTACAAGCTTACAATACTACCAAAATTCAAAACAATGCGTAGTAAACCTGAAAAAAACACCACCAGTTTGAGACTAGAGTTGAAATATTTTCCATTTCCCTCATATGCCCGACAAAGCCACTGTACTTGCACTCGAAATCCATTACTAGACATAATGTGATTCATGCATTCATTCTTTACTTTACAACACGGTAAATTTTTCGTGAAGTGCACAACGTCGCCAAAGTACCAAAGGACTTGCCTAAGGCACGTGAATAAACAGTATTCTCGAGTGCAGCACAGTCAAATTGTGTTCACTAGTTTATTAATATTTTCAGAATAGGCCTTTGAGCCAGTTCTAAATCATTGAAATATCAACAGATTTAATTATTAATTTGTTCAAAATAATTCAAATTTCCTTGAGACTTTTATCTATACAGGGTGTTGATAAAAACCCTTCAGGACTTCGGGATATGGTTACTTACATCAAAACTAAGAAAAAAGTTCCTATAAACATGGGTCCTAAAATGCTCGGTTATCCGTCTGTCGGTCTGTATGTGTTTTTAACATGATTTTGCATAACTTTGGAACTACTAAAGATATCAACTTCAAACTTTGTAGGTATATGGTGACTATTGGGACCTATTTTGGTGCGGAGTACCAAGTTTCTACTTTGTACCACTTCAAAATGGCGACCATTTTTATATTTTAAAACTTAACATCTTAAAAACCGTAAATTTTACAAAAACCTTAGTAGAAACAAAAAAGTTTCGCAATTTTATTTCCTACAAAACCATATAAGGATTATTAAGATTGGACCACAATCAACGGAGTTATTGCAATTTCTTCTACAGAATACATGCTTGTTTATGGCAGTTATAGCAAATTTGCTTGAATTCTGATGGAAAAATTGCAATAACTTCGTTAATTATGGTTTGATCTTAAAACTCTTTATATGGTTTTGTAGAACATAAAATTGCGCAACTTTTTTGTCTCTTGTAAAATTTTTGTAAAATTTACGGTTTTTCTTTAAATTTTAAGTTTTAAAATATAAAAATGGCTGCCATTTTAAAATGGTACAAAGTAGAAACTTGATACTCCGCACGAAAATAGGTCATATTAGTCAGCATATACGTACTCTGACATCTTCAGTAGTTCCAAAGTTATGAAAAACCATGTTAAAAACACATACAGACCGACAGACAGATAACCGACCATTTTAGGACCCATGTTTTATAGGAACTTTTTTCTTAAATGTGATGTAAGTAACCATATCCCGAAGTCCTGAAGGGTTTTTTATCAACACCCTGTATATGAACAAGGATCAACTTCTTACAGTAAATTGATGCTTTTGCTCTAATGGGTTCTGAGTGCATATATTTGTTTTAACAGCAGCAACAAACTGCGAAAGTACAAACGAATAGAAAGGTTGACAACCTGGTCCATGAATAGATCAGTCGATGTAAAGGTTCTGCTTCTCCTGTTGGGTTTACGTTTATGAAGTTCCAACGAGTAATAAATATATGAAAGCTTCTGGGTAGCATCTGTGTATCATTCAACCAGCGACCAATGAATATTATTCTTTGGTCGCTGCATTCAACCCATTATTTAAGATATCTTAAAACGTTCATATAACTTAAACTTATCTTCCAATTAATTGAATACAATATCGGCTAGGTAAATAATGCTATCAGTAAACCCTTGCTCACTTAACATTTTTAGCGAATTTCCCCTGAAGCAGTTACCGTAGGTCTCATGGTAAGACCTAAGCCCAAGACCATCATAATTCTTCTTTTTGAGGTCCTCAGATGCCAAAAACACCATTCGTTCACTTTCATAAATATATATATATATATAACATATATCTATATATATCTATATATATATATATATATATATATATATATGGGTCTTTAAGCACGATAACTTGCGCAAAAATGGTCCAATCGGAATGAAATTTGGCATAGACGTGTAAAGTAGTAATTATTCGGACGAGTTCGTAAACCAGCCCGATCGGACCACCGGAAGGGGGGGTAAAGGGGGGTAAACCCCCCCAAAAATGGTTTTTTTGAGATTTTTACATAGAAAAATAAAATTTTTCAAATTTTTATTGGCACCATTGAATTCAGCCCAAAAAACAAACAATTTAGTATTTGAATCATGGCTCTATTTCCATTGGTTGCCGAGATATTGAAAGTGGTAAACACAGTACGTTGTCCCAATGTTAACCTTATGGGAAATAAGTAAAATTCTATACCTCGCTTATTTCTCGACATATCTTGATAAAACTTGGTAAATGGCTTCTTCTAGTTCAGATCTACTAAATATTGAATTAAAACCACCCAGTTTTAATATACCTGTAGCAGCAAACCTCCATACTCATTCCCCATGTTATTCTTATGGAGCTTACAAAAACATGTCAAATCTCGATATGTTGGATCGAAATATGTTGTTTTGCACTTGAAATTCGCTGAGTATGCAGGTCTGCTGCAACGGGGGTATTATTTGAAATTCTTACCTCTGAATAGTCTATTGACTGTTGAGGAAACGTTATTTGATCGACAACGGCAGTTTGGGGAAACTAAGTTAAAACACGAAACTTAAGCCCCCTGATCTTCACCTGACCCTCAGTTTTATTCAACAGATCATAAAAAGGAAAAGATAAACACTCTTTTTCTGATAGGTAAGCATCAATATCAAAGTCTGGCGCTTTTTTAAGTAATCAAAATTTAAGTACTCAAACAAAACAGCCGAACAGTTCTCAGTATAGCTAGTATAGCACATATACATATACAAAGCATTGTAAAACAACGCGTTCTTTAAATCTATGTTCGAGACATCGTCTTATGAATCTGAACAAAAATCTTAAAGGTTAGGCTATTTATTTCTTACACAATGACAGAAAATTATTATAATATATTGAGTAAATGTGTAATAGTAAAAAAATAGGTGAAAAACAAGCTCATACTAAAGATAACAAAACAATGTCTTGCTGAGGACAAAGATTGAAGGCAGTGAGTCTTAAACAATGGAATCTTTACATAAATTTTGTAATTTAATTTCGGGCAAAGAATCTCTAGTGACAACGCGCCGAGATGTTTGAATCGTACGCTGAATATTTATGAATAACTCGTCTTCATAACAAAATATTCTTGGTCACTGTTGAAACGAAATATTTCACTGAGTTTAATGACTGCTTCAACTATACAATTAATTAAGAGCAAAGTTTACAGCATGCAACCTGGTTGAAAAGTTGTAACTTAAGACGATCACAAATTGTTCGGTACATTTTGCACTTTCTACATAATCTTTTTGTGCATAATTCTTTTTCATTAAATTCGACGGGTTTAAAGACCTTATCCAATGTTTTTATAGCTCTAATTCTTTATGGTTTAACTTCTGACATTTAATGCAGTTGTAAAAAACCACATCACGATACCTCCCGCGTATACTCCGTTAAGAAACTCTTCTCTTACATAAATAACATCTGGTTCCTACAAACTTCTTTAATTTCCTGGGCTGAGTTGTTCAATGGTTCTTAAATTTCGTAAGTCCGATAACGGTGGCTATAAATACTGTAATATGAACACAATGATACGATCTACTTATACGGTATAAGCCAGTGATCTGACGCAGTTGAGCATGTCATGTCTGTAATTAAGAAAATTACCAACTACAATAGCAATAATTATGAACACAATATACAGTGTTTTTTTTTTCAACCGTGTTTTAGCTTTTTTTAAAAAAAATGTTAATGATAAATGTTCTGTAATAAATGAGACCAATTCCATAAAGTAATAAATAAAATTAATTGTAAAGGATATTTTTAGTCGTCTTACCTAGTAATAATTGGAGTAAAAAGCTCAACTATTTGCATGGGCTCTGAAGATTAAGACCCTACGTCCAACAAGCAAACAATTCTAAAGTTAAAATAGTTCAAAAACGAACAGTAACGTAATAATTGTCAATTAATTGCTTTCGATGCCTTTTTTATTCCAACTAGTTCAAATACGTATACGAGATATATTCTCGTATATACATATACAATTCTCTCCACTTTTTTCATTGCTCTTCTGGTTCTTATGCTCTTCTCCGATATGCTACGTTTTTCTTACCACTCCAGATACCTTTTATAAATTCAGTGACACGCTCCCACTCCTATAATAGTAAGTAGGAACAAGAACCAGTGTCTTTCACTGGGGTTCGCCGCGCGCCGCCTTGTCGAGGAGCCAGTAACAATGACTACGGCCAGGCCGGATGGACACATCACCACGGTCTTCCCTTCCGATACAATTACCGTTATTTACTAGGTTTGTCGGTCTCGCTAAGTGACATTTCCAGCGCTTGTCCGTTCACACCTTCTCAAATGTTTCCAAATCTGCTGGGCGGCTGTAAATTAAACGTTTCTTCCACCAGTTTTACCAAGTAACTGACAACTTCTCCAACAACTGACAAATGATAAAAACTCTAAATTTATCATTTATTTTTAAAACAGTATTTCAACAGATATTTATGTTCTTTTAATCAATTATACTGTGCCGGAAGTTCAAAATACACCAACTGGCTAAGCAATAAAACTAATGAAGAGATTTACCGCTTATAAAATCCTCTTCTCATTATTAAAATTATTCATCTGAAAACAACAAGTATTTTGTATGGCCATCCGCACGGGGTTGTTTAAACCGAGTTTTTTTTTTTTATTTTCAATTGGGAAATAAATTGAAATCTGGAGAGGAGGCGTTGCAATTGCAATCCCAATCGAAAAATAAGAATTCAACACTAATGGGAGAAAATCAATAACTTGTACGTTTGAACTTTCAAATTCAATCTAATCAAATCAAATTAGTTTCATCGTGTATCCGGTGTAACAACGCACAAAGTTAAACTTTATCAGAAAATCGTGATTGAATTTCACTTCATGTAACACTAGTTACAATAATTTTACACAAACACATCAGAATTTCAAGAGTAAACTATTATTTTGTCTTTGTGTGCTGACTAAAAAAATTAGTGACAAGAAAAACTAACACTATTGAATGCGTACTCAAATACTCAGACTAGAAGCTAGAAATTGAGCCTCGATTCGCTTACGGAATTAAATAACTGGATATTACAGTAAGTAAAACATGGTGAATCACGTATAAAGTATGAACTAGTTTGTAGATGAACCATAACTTATATCAACTTACATGTATCAAGCGTAACTTTAAATCAAGCGTCATTACTCACCTAACGTCTTAATGCAGACGCAGGAAAAATGTTCTATTATAGCCCAAAATATTTAGTTCTCG